>JAQPZY010001634.1:5642500-6200000 GCA_029931535.1 Margaritifera margaritifera | reverse complement strand
CTAACCCTGCTGGCTACTGATTGGTTGAAAGCCGTAAATGTCCGCACTTAAAGCATTGGTTCTCCAATCCAGTTATGCGGCCAGCAATAAAAATGTAAGACTTTAACAGTTATACAATAGTCTTTCTAAGATTAGCAATAAAAATGTAAGACTTTAACAGTTATACAATAGTCTTTCTAAGATTAGCAATAAAATGTAAGACTTTAACAGTTATACAATAGTCTTTCTAAGATTAGCAATAAAAATGTAAGACTTTAACAGTTATACAATAGTCTTTCTAAGATTAGCAATAAAAATGTAAGACTTTAACAGTTATACAATAGTCTTTCTAAGATTAGTAATAAAAATGTAAGATTTTAACAGTTGCACAACAGTCTTTCTAAGATTAGCAATAAAAATGTAAGACTTTAACAGTTATACAATAGTCTTTCTAAGATTAGTAATAGAAATGTAAGACTTTAACAGTTATTCAATTGTCTTTCTAAGATTATCAATACAGATGTAAGACTTTAACAGTTATACAATAGTCTTTGTAAGATTAGCAATAAAAATGTAAGACTTCAACAGTTATACAATAGTCTTTCTAAGATTAGCAATAAAAATGTAAGACTTTAACAGTTATACAATAGTCTTTCTAAGATATGCAATACAAATGTAAGACTTTAACAGTTATACAATAGTCTTTCTACGATTAGCAATATAATGTAAGAATTTAACATTTAAACAATAGTCTTTCTAAGATTGGCAAACAAAATGTTAGACTTTAACAGTTATACATATTAGAACCAATATTTTGTTTTCTCGACGAAGTCAAACAAACCGAAACAAAACAACTAAGCAGAATAAATGCTAGATGAAATAGAGACACGAGATAGAAATGTGCTCAGAAACACTTGCAACGGAGAGAAATGAGCTCAGAAACACTTGCAACGGAGAGAGACATGTTTATAACGTAGAGAGAAACGCCTAATGCTTAAAAGAGATCGTTTGTTGCAATAAATACAAATTAGGATACTTTCTGCTATACAATCAGACGTTAATTCGTATACATTTACAGGAGGCAATACAATTATTATTATATTGTTGTTGTTGTTTTGTCCCAAAACGAGCGTGACATTAAGCAAATTAATGACATAAAGTTTTAAAAATTGTAATAATTAACGGTGCAGCTTTAACTTCAAGTTTGTCTCAGAAAATATACACTAGTGCCGAATGATCAAGATGAAAAAAAAATACAATTGTTTGATTGCTCAACAAAATTTACATAAATAGTTTACCGTTTGGTAATTGGACATATATCAGATATTATGTTTGACAATCCAATCATACAGTTTGCTCAAAAGTTTATTACGATAACTAAGTAAAGGCTGATGAAATCAATGGCCTTTATTAAAACATCAAAAACTTTAAACCAATAATGGACGAGACTTAAATAGATTCTGTCTCACTGTGTTAACAATAAAAAGGGCTAAGTCAATGTGGAAAACAATGATGACAAATGCTTTTTGTATCAAGCAATACATACTAAACACTCAAAAGGGCTAGGTCTGTAGCATCCTTATAGAAAACAAGAAAACTGTTGAATTATTCATAGATGATTAGATTCTTTGTAGTTCGAAGGTAAAAATTGTATAAAAACAAATAGATCATGATGAGAAAACAGTCTCCACAAGTATAACACATCGTGTTATCGAAGCAAACTGAAAAACTGTTATGCACAATGAATAACTAATAAATCATTAGGACAATTACTAGAAATAACGACATGTAACGAATCAAAATAATTAAACTTGTTCTGTCATTTTCTGAAGATAAACGTTATATTAGTGGATACAGTGAATGCATAACCTTGCTGATAACTGTCAGCATTGCGTTGGTAACTAAAAATATAGGTTTGCTCATCTCTGCTGATAAACATAAATAATTCTTTAAAATATCAAATTTTAAATTCAGTTAGAAAAGGTCCATGTACTAGACATACCTGATGTGAATAATGCGTGGTGCAATGGTATCTGTCAAATCCATAATCTGAGTGACTTAGAAAAAAAATTGCAAATTGCACTAGTGCTATAGGTTTCTCTAATCTCGAAAAGGGCATAAACGTACAATGAACTTGTACATCTGCAGGTGCCTCTTTGAACAGATTGTACAAAATTATAAATGATTTCCATTCATGCATAATGAAAAAATAGACACACCAAGAAATAAAAATTGTCCAGTTCCCAATGAAACTTTACCAGTAGCTCCTGGTCAACTACATGGAAAAAGGAAGTACTTCAACATGGGTATAAAACACCTAAAACGAGACGAATATAAACAAATGAAGAGCTATATCCAAAAGACTACTTTACAATACAGTTGGAGCAGGCTTTTAAAACCCATACTTGTTTCTAGATAAAGAGTACATTGTGAATACAATATGCATCATAATGAAGGTCAAATGAATCCTCAGATAAGAATAGAATGTCTGAGCTAGTCAATTTCGCAAGTGAAATATTTTGTGGCGCATCCTAAAGGACACAGCTACATTGGAATCAATGTATAGCATTTCATCTAACGCCTATACATAGTCACATATGTACACAAGAATGTCATACCAGGCCTCACACTGCAGGCATTGTTGCTTCATGTTAGGTGATCCTTTGAAACAGTCGTTATATCAACACACAGAAGATAACAAGCAACAAATACAACATGGTCCATTATATCCAAACATTGTTCATAAAGCAGCAGAAATGTTCAAGCCTCTAGAAAAATTCAAGGAGCAGACTTATTTAGGGCATCGAGGAAGGTTCTTACGGTACACCAAAGAAAAAAAATCATTACTAGCAATGTAGATAATTGATATCTGAAAACGATTTTATCTTTCGCTTGGCAATTCAATCACAAAGACGAAAGAGTTGCATACGGTTGATCTGTCATATATAACAGGCGTATGTTTCCATAAAGCCTTGGAATACACTTAAGTGCGGCTTTGTTACAAAGTGACAATATTTGTTGCGTTGGAGCAACGGCGTTTTTGATTCTACATTGGATTACTATTCGTATACCTATCCATCGCTTGACTCTAGTGACAAAGCTTAGGGAGGTCACTCTTGAATCACCAAAGTTAGCTTTGGGTCATACAGTGTGCTATTTATATTATGTAGGTTTAGCTGAGTGATGCAAAGACTTTCTAATTGCTACTTGATATGATATTGTTATGTAATTATTGTAGTATAGCTACTTATCCTACATTCAGATGTCTGGTGCAAGATCTATTTTTGTCATTTATTTTTTCATGTGCTTTCTAATGCACTTGTGTGTATTTTAATGGAAACAATTGACCCTATCATCAACCTTTTGGCACATTATATATTGTTATCATTCCAAAATAGCTGTATATAACCGGTGAGTTCCATAATTGGCAGTTATATATTAGCATGTTTTAATTCCGTTTTCTCACCGTGTCGACTTTAGTTTGAATTCTACTTAGCTTACATTTAGCTTAATAGCTACCTAGATAGTTTTGGTCCGGTAATATTTCGAATTACAGAAATGTACCACTTTTAGCATACTGCGACAATTACAGGAACAGAAGAGCGAACGAGTTGACCTCCATTCCCCCGGGTTGCCACAACCCGCCAGCCCTACATTGATAGGCGTGATTCGGTCGATGCTGGGAAGGGTCACTTGCAATAAAAAATAAGTTTATTTGATTCGAATGCAGCTATTTCGAGTTAATACAGCTTAACCGATGATAATTTGTTTATAAATTTACTCCAAGCTAGTGCTAATTATCAGTACGAGAGTCTGGGCGTTGTTGAATTTGTAACTAATGCACATGATTTCATTTAAAGGAGATACATTAGGAACCTAATTAGCGTAGTGATGTTTTGGGATTCGTAAACACCACATATAAAGCTCTGAAACGAATTGAGCTATCCCAAGAGCTGCAGGCAGTTAAGGGCTTTTCACAGAACCAAATGTAACAGTAAAAGGATACCGAATATAACTGTCGTCATCGGGATTCATGTCCAGTTTGTCAGTTTCACAATCATAGGAACATAGCACTTAAATAAAAAAATTCTGCTTAGCTTAGATTGTTAGCTAAATGGCCTAATACATCTCGAGCTATATGTCAATTTACGTCACTTTTTTAAGGCTTGTGTTGCGGAGATTTGTCATTTGATCAGATGTACGGATCCACGAACTGGCAAATGCCTGAAGAAAGGTTACAATGGAGCTAGAGGAACAAATTGTGGAGAAAATATGGTAATCTCTCTCTCTCTCTTTCTCTGTCTCTCTCTCTCTCTCTCTCTCTCTCTCTCTCTCTCTCTCTCTCTCTCTCTCTCTCTCTCTCTCTCTCTCTCTCTCCAGAAATTCGACTGGCCTCCAAGGTTAAAACAAACTCATTATTCAGATGGTATTTTATAACAAATATATTTGACATAGTCAATAAGTGAATAATGTTCGGATGTGATAAGAAGACCGTTTAGTATATTTTACTTTCCACTAAATGTAGTAAATTGAGGAGCCATATGTACTTCCTTGCAAGTCAATTAAATTAACAACCGGCGGGTGTTTATCGATGCAAACCACGCATGTTTCCTTTCTAGTAATACATACAAACACATGCCAAAAAGCCACTCACACCACACACTCACTCGCACACACATGTCTCTCTTTCTCTCTCTGTATATATATATATATATATATATATATATATATATTGCAGTGGTGCATTGAAGGAAGATGTGTTCCTCAAACGTTGTGATGAAACAAATGACGTCCTATAGAAATAGGTGAGTACATTCTTTTGGAGTTGTGACCACGGCGGCACAGTTGTTAGCCTGCCAAACACGTGATCATAAGGATGCAGGTTTAAATCCTGGTTAGACTTGGTGGGATAAGCAAGCGTGGAGCGTCAGTTTCCCAAGTCCCTTCATTCAAACTGATTCTGCATGATAAAACATATCATGTATTGATGTTCCGCTAAAAAAGTCTTTTAAAAAATCATTCATTATGAACTGTTTTACTAAATGTATCAATTAATCTTCAATTGTTAACTCGGTTATTAATAAGTGAAATGCAAAAGTCTCAGTCTATTCGATTATATTTGTTCTACACTCTATGTTATTTAAAAGTTTTGTGGTGAAAATCATTTGAGAAATCTAGTTGGCAGTAAACTTAACCTCTCCTTGTATTTTGCAGGTCTAAAACGCTGCGCGCCACAGTCATGCATGTATGAAATTGGAAAAGATCCAGGACTTCTGAGTTTGATAATATAATAAAAATTGCCTCTGTAATTTCGTTCCTGACAACTCATACCAAAATATATTTATGAATCCAAGAAACTTTTATCTTATTTACTGTAATAAAATAGTATCTTTTACATATTGCAAATATATGTTCCACTCACTGCCTAAATGGATATTTTTTTTTTTTTTTTTGGGGGGGGGGGGGGCGGTAATCATAGAGAGTCAATATAAAGAGCGTGAGGTATTTAATTACTAATATTATTGAAAACGAAAGAATGGATGATACAATTATCAACGAAAATTAGATATTACTTCTTATTTATATCATTCCATCGTTCAGTTGAAAATGTTGTCGATCATAAATTGCATACAATAATTGAACAAGGTTTATTCTCTGCAATTCTAGCTGATGTAAAATTTAAGCACATCCGTGACCCATTTCGGTGAATAATTTACAATAACCACAGATATATCCAAACATTTTTCTTCTAATTACACGTAAAAAAAAACTTTCCTGTTAAAACTTAATTCCTCCTGAAAATACATCTCATTGTATCCACATATTTAATCCAAACGAACAACAAGAATTTCCTGCAAAATCATCCAGAAACAATGGCCCATCGTAGAACCTTGTGACATACTAAAGTTAATCCTCCCGAACCAACCGGTAGTAGCTTAGATAAAAGACTTCCTAGTCAGAGCGAAGCTAACGCAAATCACAAATTTAGACCACCCTAGCAAATCTGGTCCCTGTGGTGATAAAAGGTGCAAAACCTGTCAACATATGATAGAGACCAGCACATTCTCTAACACAGCGACGAGCGAACAATTGAACATACATGGTCCAAATAGAACGTGCAAAACTGAGAATGTAGTTTATCTCATCACATGTAAGATCTGTGGCCTTCAGTATTTCGGAGAAACTGAAAATCTATACAAAAGGATCAATCGTTACATATCTGATTGGATGACAAGGAAGCTGTACAGAAGTCCTGTTGCAGAACACTTCTCTTCCCCTGGTCATACTTTCAATGATGTAACATTGACTGTAATTGTTAACAACCCGAACTGGAGTTCCGAAACCAGGAAAGAAAAAGAATCTTACTGGATATGCCGCCTTAGAACACTGACACAAAGGGGCTAAAATGTTCAAAACTAGAATTATCAACCACATGCGCAAATAAAATCATCATCTGTTTACAACCACCACATTTCCAATGAAAGAATTCATTAATTTTGCTCATTAGTTACAACTGCTTTTTTGTAGTTCTTCCATGTATTATTATTGCTATGGCCATTACTCACCCTACGGAAAATAAATATATCCGGAATATAAACTGCGGATACAACAATTTACATTAAATAACAGACGGCGCAATGGCTCATCCATTTGTATGTCAAAACCAATTAATTTAGATCATCAGCAGTCGAGTTGAATCCAACTAGACGACACATCAGACATGTTCAAGCTGTAATTCCCGTAGAAATAGCTATGTACACTTTTGTAATTTCAACGCTTTTTGTGTTTATTGTTTGTCTTGTCTCTGTTTTGTGTTTGCCTTGAAAAAGATTCAGTGAGAGTCTAAAACGCTTACTCTGGTTGAAAACTAATTGTGCCCTGTTCGTTGTTAGTTTTTTTCGTTTATCTTAATCAATTCCTGAAACACGCGATCTCTTGCTGGATCCAGTGCACTTGAAAGGACTGTATGGACTGTATGGAATGTTAATCGCCATATGAGTTGTACTCTTTATATGTATGTGTGTATATAGACATGTTAAAGCTGTAATATATATATATATATATATATATATATATATATATATATATATATATATATATATATGTGTGTGTATTAAAACATGTTCAAGCTGTAATATATATATGTGTGTGTGTGTGTGTGTGTGTGTGTGTGTGTGTGTGTGTGTGTGTGTATTACAACATAGTACTACGGACACAACAACTGAAGAAGCGTCCTGCCAATTAAATCACCTGGTACTCACAAACGCATGTCACGTAAATAATCCCGAAAAATGCAGTAATACACAGCTCTACTTCTTTGAAAGCAACGGACACTTAAAACCTGTCTGTCATACATTTTCTAACTATCTGCAATTATCTTATTAGCACGAATCGTCTTACGTTTTAATGTTTGAAACCTACTGATAAAGTGCTTCTATTTTTCAGTGATCTCTCCCTTTTCTCTTTTTGATCTCTATGGCCTGTTTCCTATAAAAGTACAGGTGTGAGTTCAGTTCTTCTATGTATTATTTGTTTACTACTAAGTTTAATGGATATAGTTTGTCCGTATAGCAGGCAGGCACACAGAAATGAGTGATTTTAGTGTCTTTCAGTTTAACTAGCACTCTGCACGTATAGGGAGCGGACCACTAATTCATTTTCCGTATATATCAATGCTAATGTTTGAGAAAATAAAATTATTCTTTGTATTTGTACACAATGCACGTACTTTACGTAAGCAAAAACATTCTGAACAATCAAACTGATATGCTTCTGGGCACTTTGTTGAGAGAAATGTATCTTAGGCGGGCTACTGATACAAGCTACTTTAATCATCAGTTCTGTACCGGTTAGGCACAATATAACTTTTACTTGTCTAGACGAAAAGGATATCGTGTGCGTGCACAGGGATAATCTATGTAGAGTTGAAAGCACTGACAAAAGTCTTGAGAAATAAGAAAAGGAACGATATTACAGCCAGTGACCGGATCTCCAAGTATTAAGTGGGGTATCAAATTTTCCCCACTACAAGACCGATGTCATATATCAAAATGCGATTTTACAATAATCAATCATATTAAAGAAATTTGGACTAGGAATGTATGCGCAAAAGCAAACATTGCATCTCGGAGTATCTGATCATTCGTATTGAAACTGTATGTCCAGGGTCACTTAATATATTTTACGACTCAAAGTTTGCGGTTTCTGACTGCTTTTTTAAAAAACGATGGCCCTGTAACACTGTTTAATAACATGTTTTGACTTAATTCTACTTCTTTAGACTTTAACATCTTTTACCTATTTTGGTTTGTAGCTGATCTGAAATTTTTTTGCTAAAACACAAATTTACGGTCGTCACAATTTTTCAAAAAAGCATGGACCACTCGTCGTCAAAGTTGCATGAAAAATCACAGCATAAGTCCTAAGCTAATGGACATATTTTGTCACCCATTTTATGAGGTTTCTGTTCAATAGGAGAAACTAAATTGACCAAAAACACTTAGGACACTTTTAAATACTTACGGAAAAGGAACACTAGTTCGTGTAGACTGGCTCGTACACTTTTTCCCTTTCGACGTATTAAATCATTCAAAACTGACGCGTAGTGTTTTGTCTCTTATTTTATTAGTCAATACTCTTAGTTATTAAGAACATATGTACATGAAAAACATGATGGAATTCATATTGAAAAAGAAAACAAGTAGCACTCCATTGCCATGTTTACTATTGTCCTACAACATATTTTAGTATCATCATCCGCTGCAAGTATAGTTTATTTATTGAGCGAGATGAAGATATATTATACAGAAAAAGCCCATTTTATATACATAACATTACCCACTTTGGCTCATTACGCTTTAAAATTTGTTTGATATTATCTGTAAGAACTTTAATATTTATCCAAATTGTGATTGAAGATATCTACAAGAGAAGAATTTAACCCATATCATTGACTCTAAAACGTATTACTAAGTACGGAGTAAATCGACTGATGAGTCAGACAAATGGTGGAATAGGGGATCGTGGATTCGATACAGTCATGGGTACTATAGTTCTCTAACAATATTAGAAGAAAAAAAAGATGTATTTATTTCTTTCCACGAGTTAGCAGCAATGGACATATGGAGGAATAGCTCGTCTAAGTCAAAGTATTGGATCGTATATGTTATTTATTTTAGGTACTAAGGTACGACTATTATTCTCTCCGTTTCTTCTGTTCATGACACAGTTAAAAGGTTGTTCGAAAAATTAATTTATGTGAACAAGATTTTGCCTCTGATGAATACATCATAATTAGATTCCATAAATATATTTCAGATTAAAAGGTTAGACAAATATATGCAGTTAGTTGTGTAGGTATATTTTTGTTAGCAAGTGATATGGTTTTGAAAATATGTAGCAGGTGCCAAGAAAAATTAATAAAGGTCACCAACTTTTTTAGGAATAAAGGAACTAAATATTTTGAAAACAACTTGAATATACTTTGGAAACAACTTGACGATCACTTGAAAATAAATTGAAATAATTTTAGCAACTATTTACTAAACCTTTTGTTTCCTTGGAAAGAAATGGAATTTTGTGAGACTAAAACTAAAAACAATTAAAAGGCCCATAAATCACAAGAGAAGGTGACTTCCGAAAAGAAAAACGTTCTTCATATAGTTCAGCTTGGAAGACAATTTAGAAAACATTCACAGTATTAAAACAATTCTACTCAGAAAAGTTAACAAAGAGCAAGGAGAAAATACGGGTAATGGTTGTGAGATGGGAATCGAGAAAGTCAGACAACATGTATTATGTAAAAGGTGGCATATCCGCCTTAGAAATAGGTGTTAATATATATACTCTCGTCTCAACATACAAAAACCACAGCAAAACTGGAAAACCTAGAGGTCCGAAGCGAAGCGGTCCTAACGACGAACATTCAGCGAACGAACCTAAATCAAACAGCGAAACGCAGTACTGGCAAAAGTAGTTCACGTCCGGTCCTGATATCCAGTGAGTATAGTATGCAATAATGTGAGCCCATTTCAAGACATGTTGTAGTGGACGGGACGTCTGTGCTTATTTTATTTATTTTTTTGAAGAGGATGTTAAGATAAGTTTTAAATTAGATTCCCCTACTAACATGGGCACAGAAAACGTTATAAAATGTATTATTTCAATTTCTTTGCCTCAGTTCCCAGCAGACATTATAATACCTAAGGGATACCACTAGACAAGCTAATTAAGTAACTAGTTAGTTAATTTATGTACTGCATAGTTCATAATAAACAGCAGGTAGAATACTACATCTTTTCGATGACCATGGGATTATTTCTTTTTAGTTGAGAAAATATACGAAATTAAAAATTATATAGTTAAAGAGTTATACATTGTGCAACTAGGTGGAAGTTGATAAGGCAAATGTTTCAGATGGAATGTCTGCAGCAGCTGCTAGATTAGGAGTGGCAGGAATGGCTACATAGTTTACTATTCCTCCAACTTTTACAGAGTAGGGTGCAACTTTACCACAGTATATTGCAAAAACTTTGCAAGACAAGCTTATATAAAATAATGCCATGAAACACAGATTGTAACCTTAGCTAGCAATTTCAATATTACAAAACATAACTGTAAAAGTTTTAGTAACTCCAGGTAATAAGTACGCAAAGTATTTAATCAATTACAGCTTGGAATTACCGTGGTGTAATAGTCAGATATCTATACCAACATCTACGGAATTGGATACAGTTGGAGGATTGTGGGAGCCTATATGCTTATATATTTACTTTGATCAAATAAACAATACAAATTACTACTGCAATGACAGATATTCTATTTTATTAGAGTCTATACCGATTACATTATATTTAACGATGATTACACTAATACAATGTTAGTTTCAAACTCACAGAGAAAGATGAAAAAGATGAACCACTATTTCAGTTGCTAAACAATGACCTAAAAATGAACAATTAACTTTTTATAGATTTAAATGAACCGACAGATACATATGATGCAGCTACAGGACAGTTTGTATAACAACTAACTGAGTCTAGCATATTTTAGACTCTGGAGGATAACAATGGGAATGGTACGAAAACCATGTAGAGAAGAAGAAGCTTAACAATAACTAGCAGTGGATGCAACTATGACAGAAAAACGCTACTTAACTGTCAAAACTTCAGTAACAAATATATAGGAATACAAACATAATTTCCGGCGCTCAGGATATATTTAAGAAGCGATTAGTTACTATATCAAACCACTTTCAAATCTATGAAAACAAAACAACCTAATGTTTATCAGTTACTGATTTAATCGATAACATAAGACTTGTAAAACAGTTTGGAATTGAACAAGGACGTTATCGACCAGTTGGATGAAAAGGTAAATAACTAAAATGTGTAACTTATAAATGTAAATGTATTGAAATTAATGGTATATGCCTGGCCATTAAAAAGAGATTTAACGTTTCTAAATGGAAGAAAGTATGAAACCAAAAAAAGGTTGAAATTTAAAAAAATAAACGGCATAGATAAAAATGATTTGCATTAAAAGACCACATGTACACAGTTAAATCAAAAATCAAAAATACAAATCTTTACGTATATATGATGCTGAGTAAAGAGTAAAAACCACAGATTTCTAAGTATCCTTTTCCAACCGATTGTATTAGACACACTCCAACTACTAAAACAACTGAACAACATTTGCATGTTGTGATACCTAGGCTAGGGACTAATGTGATGATTAAACCTGGAAGATTTTTCTTATCATTGGATTTATAGGATAAAGGGTAAAGCAAATAATTCAGCTGTAAACACTATTGAAGGAATACTAAATCACGACATAAGTATTTCTTACTTCTGTAATGATATATGTAGACTGAATGATTACGACCTTTTTATGAGATTTAAAGTCTTATGGCTACCAACGTCTGTCAGAACAAATAAAATAGAGCAAGTTATTATGCAAGAAATGATGAGAAAGCTACGATTAGGAGATAGTAATGCACACTAGAAAAACGCGTGTCCAAAAGCTAATCAGTTTATTGCGAGAGAAAATAAAATTACAATTCCACTCGATTTTCAAGAACTGATAGGTCATTGCCCGTTGCATCCTCTTTTTTCACACATGACTTGAGATTTACAATTATACTAGCAGAAGCATCTGAAGTGTTAACATGTACGAACCAAGATTATGAATTGGAGAATATTTTTATCCAGTAAGATATAATTACATCTGAACTTATGGCTAATTATGTAAACGATAAGTACATAAATGGGATGTATTTCCTTTAAGATCGTACGAAAAGAGGAATAACTATTGTATCTACTTTTTAGTATTACATTAACAATTGCAATCAAGAATCTTCCTAAAATAAATCTTGGTACTCAATCAGAATAATAGATAAACTACGTGTGATAAGTATTTCAATCTAGGAATATAAAAAGTAATGGCTACTGTGAAAGGATACAATAGATGTATTATTCACAAGGTTATACATTGAATCACCAATATAGTCAATTAACTAAACATTTCTTTGGTGACGAACAAAACACATTGACATTAGTAATGCTAATGTAAGAATGTTTATACGGATTACCGTTGTCTATGGCTGGACAGAGAAGCACTCGCGCAGAAAAAATGTCATTGAACAGCACATACGTTAACTAACGTGTACCGGTAATATACCTGCAGAAAAAACAGTAAATTAAACATGGATGCACATATAATGCATAATTATTTTGTTTTTACGGATCCGCAGGTAAACAATCAGAACAACTAATTAACCTATACAGTTTTGAACAACAATGTTTGTACTTGATTTACTTGTAATTATCTGCACAACACTTATGTATAATAAGACTTACAAGAAACAAATATACATTTTGTATAAGTGAATGTAATTGTAATAGAGCCTTGTGATAAATTAGATACATGGTTAGAATTATTTTTTATTATCTACCAAGGAACAAATACTTTGCTTCTAATAGACGATAATGCGGACCTAACTGATGTAAATAGGAAAGCACCCTTTTTAACCAACAGTTGTCATTTTGGAATATCAATATTGATGATAGTTTAAATATATGATGGAATTATCTGTGACTTCGGTGAAATCACCCGGTTTGTTGTTACGTTTATAGTCGAGACCAAAATAGGTGTAGATTGTATTTTCGATGGCAATCACATAACACCAGATGAAATAAAAGGAGAAATTCTATATAAAAAAATATAACGGAGTACACGCACTCACTGAACCTGTTGTATCCATTTGATTACAAAAAAAATGTTGTTGCATCAGAAACAAAAGTTTCAAATAAAGAATTTAAAAAAAAATACAAATTAAAAAGTACAGTCAATGTAATACAAAGTAAGACACAAAATCGCGTGATAGCAAACTAAAGAAAAAAACACCACACTAATGTAGTATGACAAAGCATAACACCAGACCTCGTATGTGCAATATACACAGAAAAGGTGCAGAAATTTTGATAGTGGACACATATCTGAAAATAAAAATAAGACATCCTTCTATGGGTGGAAAACTGGTTTAAGTCATATGTCGTGATTATACAAAAGTTATAAATAACTATAACGACCCTTATATAATTAATAATAAATACATAACATTAGTTCTTAAGTCTTTGCCACGTGAATGGGACCAGACTTATTCGCTGTGAATAATAACAAACGAGCATACCGACCATACCGACACTAATTACCAAGAATACCATATATATATATATATATATATATATATACTAAAACAATATATTGCTAAACATACATTGCTCAATCAATTTGTGAGGCAAATTCAACCATTACACTGGATAAGAAGAATTGAGGATAAAGGAAAAGACCCATAACATATTCTGAACTTATTGATTGTCTCACTAAAAAATCAACTTTTATATTACATAAGCAGACTCGAATACGATTTCCTTTTATAAAGGTTTATGTACCCCAGGCAGCTTTTTAGCACCTGTCAGATATAGTTTACATACAGTGGTGTCAAAACTACAACAATGACACAAATAAGAGTGATACATCTTTTCTCAAGATACGCCTGGCTTAGAAATTAAAAACATATATTGGAGGTAGGACACACGACGCTTTTATTGGGAAGCTTAATGAGAAATAACATAAAAAGTTCAATCGATGAAGGACACGAATTTATAACCGAAGTGTCAAACATTGATTTGAAAAAGAACATGCTAAATACTTTTCACCTACTCAAAAAAGAAGCGTCGGTAATGTAAAGGTTTAAACGAAATATTAAGACTAGAATGGGGAAATATCTTACAGAAATGAAACCAGGAAATGGGTGGAAGATGTATTACAAAATCTTATTCATTGATATAATACCATTTGTCGCAGACCTGTAGACATGTGGCCGGTTAAGGCAAACAAGAGGGAAAATATAATAAAAGTGTGGATTAACTTACTTGGATATTTTTGGACGTCAAAATATAAAACAGGCGAAAATGCTAGGATCTGAAAACAGACATGTAGTTTTAATATGTTCCTAATTTCACAGAAAAGACAAGTTATCATAGGATTCCTCGTTGTATATACATTAAATGGAGATAATATCAAAGAACTATTTTTGAGCAGGAGATATATCCAAACGATGTCGTTTCAAGGATAAAAACAAAAAGTAATTAATAGCCAAAATATTGAAAAATAAAAAGTATGTACTCAGAAAATTAAAAGGATATGATGAATATGTTAATAGTTGGGACAGGAAGAAAAATGTTGTATCACGAGCTTCTTCAGTCCTAGCCAAACCTATTCAACAGTCCTAGCAAGCTCAGTCCTGACGTCATATTCCCGTCGTAAGTCCAAATATATAGTAAGTATTTAATTTAAACTAGTGTAATTTTTAGTACTTATATTCATGTGTATAAAGAATTATCTTATATAAATATAACCAAATAGTTCAATTAGATGGCACGTGTGTCTTGAAGTTCAGATTGTTAATGAAATGAAACGCAGAAATACAATCTACAAATGATGTAAGATGCCTTGAAATATCGGTAAATCTTACTGGTATAATGACGGAGAAAATGACAGAATCAGAAAATACAATCAAACACAAATTAAGTGTGAATGATGAAAAACCCCATCAAGAGGCTCAAGTATTGCTCATCCATATCTAGTGAAGATTTTGACGAGATCTTTATTAGAGTGCAACTTAATAAAAAAGTGGTACAAAATATTAGAAAATTTGAAGGTTTGTATGTGATGAATCTTTATATTTTGTCCGTCAGCAGTTCTTTATTGTCACTTCTCCTCTCCGACTAGTATGAGAAAACTTGGCATAAACACATGTAGTTTAATCTTGAAGTCAGTTGGTTTTAAATGCATCTATGAAATTTGATATGGCAGCCAAATAAACCTTCTTGAAACTCTTGCAATTGCTACTCTTCCGTAGAGATGGCCTTGTTGATACAGGGTTTTCATCTAAAGATTTATAATAAGTAGTTGGTCCTTAATGGAAATATTGCTGATCTGACCTCCAGCATCCTATGATAAAAGTAAATTGAGCATTGACTAATCAGAATCGTTGATTCATAGCAGCAGAGCATTAGCCCCTTATTATATAACTATTGTTGCCATCAACCAAATGTAATGTATCACAAACGCTTTGTATTATTATTCTTATTGCATGCATTTCACGATTTACAAATTTCGGCAATTCAAATGAGACGTGGCTATTGCAAACAATGGCTTCCAGTAAACTTTTAGTGTAAATCGTTGATCAATTGGCAAAAAATAAAATACACATTTTACGAAAAATGCTGAAGAAATTTCAGTTAGCAATGCATACAGTATGTGAATATTGTTTGGAAGGGACTTTTAATATGAAACTTGACAACTCGGTTTGATGTCCTTCTTACAGGGGATAGTGTGTCTTGCCTTCCACATAAAATGCTAGACAAGCGACCAGAAGATATGCATCTAATACGGATATGTAGCAAGATTGGGACAGGACATGTGCATCTGGGTGTTGAACTGCAAGTCCCATTGTTCAAAATTGACAAGATTCTTACAGAACATACAGACAATGTAACAAGACAGTGCTTTGAAATCATGCGAGAGTGAAAACAAAGGCAGGCTAGACAGGCCACATTCAAGAACCTGAAACAGGCATTCAAAGGCATTTGTATCGATCCCGATATTTTGCAGCAAAGTGTGAACATAACCTTTCTCATGAGACATCTGATAGTGGATATTATTATTGCTGAAGACAGTTGTCAGTGCAGTATGAAAACAATATGGCTGATTGTCTCTTACTGGTATATTGAGTAGTTTTTATGTGTCATAATGGCAATGTAAATGTGCAACATTTAAATTGTTCTACTATCTGATAGCATTTATGTAGATGTGTGTTTAGTGCAAATTGCAAAATGACACATTCTTGTATCCAGGAACTGTACTTCCGTGACCTCTGTCCAATCAAATAATCTTCATTATTCAGTATACAAATTCTAACTTTTTATATATTATATTTATCGCAACAGTGTGGTAAAGTCTAATATACTGCAACATAATAAAATGTTCAAAGTCATGTACCATGGAAAACTAATCTTGACCGTAAATATCAAACAATCCAAGTAAACCGAATAAATTAGCATTTGCATTTATTCATATACATATAATACATTGAGAAGTTGCATAATGACACGTTCAAAAAGCGATTTGCACATATTGGACATTGTGTGTATATATGGAACTTTTCGTGATTTTGCGTACATCGGACTTTTTCAGGATTTTGTTATACATGGGATATTCATGATTTTTGCGTACATAGGGTATTAATGATTGTGTGTATACTTGAAACTTTTAATGATTTGATTATATCTGGCACTTTTTCATGATTTTGTGTATACATAGGACTTTCATGATTGTTTGTATACATGGAACTTTTTCATTATTGTGTGCATACGTGGGACATTCGTTATATGTTGCAATTTATGAGATTGTGTAATTATATTTTATCATTGGAAAACTATTAAATAGCTAATGTTTCACAAAAATCACTATTATAAGAAACACAAATCGCATAATTGTGTGTGTACATGGAGCTCTTCGTGATTTTTTGTATACATAGGACTTTTTCATGATTTTGTGTATTCATTGAACTTTCATGTTTTTGTTCACAGATTGGACTTTTTCATGATTGTGTGTATAGATGCGATATTCATGCACTTGTGTATTCGCGAGACTTTTTCCTGATTTTGTATATGTATGGGGCTTTTTTGATTGTATGTATACATGCAACATTCGTGATATGTTGATATGTTGCCTTTTTTAATATTTTGTTTTCTTTTTTTTTTTTAGCTATTATTATCTTTATCCAAGCATCTCATAACTTCATAACTGTAGAAATTGTCACACAGCTAGATATCTCTGTCAATTCAAATATCATCACATCCATCTGGCCATTCAAAATAATGTCGAATTTATAGGGCTATTTCCACTATGTACTTGTTTAATTATTATGGAATGTTAAATATATATTTATTGTTTCTCGTGAAATATTATTTTTAAAACATTTAAAAGCTAATTTTAGTCATCGAGATAACATTTGTTATCAACTTAAGCAACCTATTTCATTGTTTTCTAGAAGAAAAAAAATTCTCATAACCTTTTCACTCCTGAGTATGCAGCAAGTCTAAATACTAGTTTATTGGTTAGATATATAATTTCAGCATAGATAGTTAGTTCTTTAACAAGCACTATTCTAAATCATCTTGAGATCATGATTGGTCAGACAGATAATTCCTGTAATGAATGCACATTTTTGTTCCATAAAATACTGTCTCGCTTTCTTCAGAGTTATGAGCTTGCACAAAAACATTAACATTGGCTTGTACAACAATTTGAACATTGAGTTGCCAGCACCACTTCCGATGGATGAGATCAATCGCTCTATGTGTTGCATTTCTCTCTGAAATACACAAGACAACAATTAAGGCTCGCTGGTTGGAAAATACGTCTCCAAGAAACATTGGAAACAGTGAAATTCAGATCGTCTGGGTACAAGTTTGAAATCTGGATGGTTGCTTAAAAGTCTTCAAAAAGGACATAATTTACCAACATTTAAAAGAAAAGACCTGTTAGTACAATATGTTAAAGCAGGACATTCAGTTGCCATAAAAGAAATAATTACTTGTGCAAAAGAGAACATTCAAAATACCGTTTTATATCTGCTTATGGAGGAACTTTCAACTTGGAAATCATATTAACACAGCTTTATTAATCAAGTTTTTCATTTTTGTTGAAGACTGCATTGCAGTACATATGACTGACTGTTGTAAAATACAATCTTTTTTCACAGGTTTAAATATTATAACTACCTGTAATTTTGTTTCTTAATGATGAAGAATATACCAGCATTAGGTAAACAAACACAAATGATGAATGCATCAATATAATTTATTTGGATCTTGTGCAAAAAAATGTTGAGAAAAAAACATACTGTATATGTACATATCCATTTTTATACCCCCATCATAAGCAGTCAGGGGTCTAAATTTAAATAGTATCTTGGAACCATCTCTGATTACTCCAAGGTATGCAGAAAGTGTAATCACTAGCTATTTTTTTACGTAATTTAGCAATAGATAGTTAGTCCTTGAACAAGCTCTGTTCTAATTCAACTAGAGATCATGATTGTTCAGACAGATATTACTGGTAATTTATAGAGAAATTATGTCCCCGCAATTCTGTTGTCATATACAAGAGTTTTAACGAACACTGTCGTGCTTTCTTCAGAGTTATGAACCTGCACAAAAACGTTAATATTGGCTTTCACAAAACATTTGAATAATAGGTTATCACCACCACTAAATCAACCTTCGACAGACAACATCATACTTGCTGTGACTTGCACTTTTCTCTGAAATAGGAAAGACAACAATTAAGTCCCATCGGTTGGAATATACCTCTCCAATCGCGCTATAAACAATGTTTAAGTTGTTACCCAGGGCTGGTCTCAGTGTTAGGATGAGACGCAGAGGCCAATGTTGATTGCATAAATGATCTGACCTTTTCATATCCATATACTGTCAAAGCTGTCCTAACGGTCACCTTTACTCAGCGGTCACTTGTTCACAACGGGCATTCTACCCCTTCTCCGGCAAATTTACTATATATATGTCCTGTACGTAACGGTCTCCTACCTTTTGCGGTCAGTGGCCAGGTGTTTCCTAACCAATTAATGGTTTATCCCTGCCTTAAGCGATCACTCGCGTGTATCTACAGCAGCGATCAGTCGTTTGCTTCATGACGAAGGCATTGTTTAGGTACAGGAATATGGTGTGAATGATGTGCTAACAATTCTTATCTCGCTTGTACGCACCGTACTCCAATCACGTAGATAGTGTAACACAAAGGTGGCATTATCTTAAATTCGAAAGTTGTAAGTTGTTATCATTAGTGTAGAGGGTTGAAGAAATTCGTTTGTGCTAGATGGTGGGAAAGGTAGTTGTGTTATCGCAGCAGAAATGGAAGTCATTTTTTGTGCCAGAGTGGCAGATACAATTAAATATCTTCGCCTAATTGCCTGTGAATTAAATCTATATTTTAAGAAAAAAAGTTCGTCTTTGAGAAGAGATACGAGTTCCATCCCTTTTTTATTAGGATCAGAGGCCATTCAACATTTCAAACTGGTCTGTAGTAGCAGCTGAATTTGTATTCCATGGGTTACTAAGAATAGCCATATACAGTTTTGTTTGATTTTCTATTTATCACGAGCTTCTCACATAAGCTGACTGTCTTTGGTTCTCGGCGAGTTGAGCAACTGACTAATCCAAATATTGTTTTTAAAGCGTTAATAAACTAAGGTCGGTCTGTGGAGCATAAATGAGGGAGCGAACAACATATGCGCATAATATATCAGTTTGTTGTACAGTGCAAATAAAAAAAATGATGATGATATTCGCTGCATGGTATTTGTTCAAAAACGACTTAAAAAGGTTAACCTATGTACAGAGGTCACCTATGTGCAATGGCCAGTTTTTTATTTTCCAATGAGTGGCCACTAGTGTCAGGTTTGACTGTATGTATATATATATATATATGGCAGGGGTCTCAAAAGTGTTGATGTTATGACCTAGACCTGGTCCTCAGAGGATCAGAAAAAGCACTGGAGTATGACCCAGTATCAATGAAGCTAGCATTGAGGTAACCCAAGTAACACTGGAAACTGTGGATCTCAGTGTTCTGTTTAAAAATTTTAAAATCTAAATGGTTGCAGAAAGGCCTTCATCAAGGATCTATATTTACCAGAATGAAACAAAACGATCTCTGTGTGCTGTGTATGAAAGTGATACATCAATTTGCCATCAGAAGAAATACTGAATAGAACAAAAGAAAAAATGCAAAAGACTGCTTTAACTGCTTTAGTGAACAACTAATAAATAATATCCAAATCAGATATCATGATGTCACCTTGAAATGGCATTTTTGGAAGCATTCATCAGGATGTGCATCAAATGATTGAGATTAGCTTCTGTAAATCTTGTATTTATGCCTTTTCTACATGAATATTAGCTGTGATTCTTACATGTGTTTGCTTAGGGAGAAATTTGCAACATCGAAATCATGTTAACAAAGCTTTATTCAACAACATTTTTTATTTTTAAAGAATACTGCATTACAATACATAGGACTAATTGTTGTCGAATACATTCTTGTTTCAAAGAAGTATACATTATAACTTCATGCATGTGACAGAACAGAGAAGTCAGCTTAGGACAAATAGGATGATTTGCATAATTTGTTCTGGAATTTGACTTCAAAAAAGGGAAGATTTTCAGTGAAAATGGCGAATACTTTATTGCAGCATATGTCTTCCCCTTTCTTATCCCAGTGAGGACCAACAGCTTGGATCACTATGTCAATAGTTTTCGTATGTTTGTATAGGAACTCTTGTGCGATTTCCAAGTCAGGGAACATTACTTTGATTAGGTCTGAAAAATGATCTGCTTCCGTAAATGGGAGATTATGTTTGGCTATAAGGTTGGCAAACAGTGTCTCTGTACATATATTTTTATTAACATTTGATGCTGATTCTGCAACATCGATGTCATTAATGGCATATTTGCTGTCGCGTTTAATATCTTTTAATATGCTACATGACGCATAATGTCATTCATGCCACCATAGCTGATTTTAAAATCAGCTTTACGGGAAAGACAAAATGCATATTCATGTCCTTTGAACATGATTCCAACCACTGACATTCTCTTTTCCGTCCATCATTTGCTTAGATTTTAGCATTCGGAGATCATGCGCGCTTAGACATCTCGACAAACTTTAAACACTGAAGTGAAACCAACTCCTTTTTGTGCTGATTGAGCTTTTTGGTAACCCAACCATAATCAATTAATTTAATATCTTTAAATCCTTCGGAATTACTTCGGATGACACATAGTATACTCAGTGTAGGCAAACTTCAAATACTGATGCCAACCAACCCTGCCGACATAATAAAATGGGGTGTTAATTGTTTTATGCTGCTTAAAATTAGCAACTAAATTATCTTGCCTGTTTAAGCCAGTTCACAGTCATGCGATCACAGGCAATATTACAATAAATATAATACAGCTGAAAGCAAGGTGTGAATGAAATGGAGAAGAAAAAAAAACATTTCAATAATTATTTTGCGTCCATGGGAGAGTTCAATGAAAGACGGGAGGTACGGGAGACGCCCCTTATCTTGGGAGGAAAACCCTCCTGTCCGGGATGTTCACATGTATGTAACTTGCATGTAATTTTGCTTCTTACTGATAAAGAAGATACCAGCAATATGTAAACAAAAAAGGAATGTTTTGATATAATTTAGTTGAAACTTGTGTACTCCCACCATTACTCAGGGCATGTTACTGTCCTGTCAGCAATGTTCATGGGTTACGAATTTGTATGGATTTCGCTGTTGCCCCAATCAAGAATTTGAAGATCCCCCTCCACATTTTCTTACTATGTTTCATTCATAGAAATCAACAAAGCTAATAAATCAGCATCATTTCTGAATCTGATTTTACAATATTAGCTTTTACATATGATTGTTTCATTTTAACTCTTTAAAATATATACTTATAGATCATTTTATATTATTTCAATGCACACGTATCTATACAATATCTGGTAGCTCTAATTTACAGTCACTGCCTTAAATCGATATGTTGTGAAATAAGTAAGGATAGAGAGAAATGATGAAAGCACAAGGTATTCAAATACTTGTATTATAGTGCTGAACAAACAATAAATTATACTAATATATGAAAAGTAGATTTAATACTTATTCAAATCAATTCGTCATTCAAGAGAAAATTGTCGAAAATATTAAATCCACGTGAAAGCAAATCTCATTTTATCCCTGCATGCTTAATCCCAATGAACAGCGCGACTATACAATACTAGAAATATTGCTTGAAACACAAATACTAATGAAACACTATACACTTAGTTTCGAACAAAACCGTTGAATCATAAAGTAAATCATGTCTACTGGTACACACAAATGTCAGGTAAATAATCCTTACATTCTTAATTTAAACGGGTCCAACTTTCTTAAAGCCACATACAATTAGATCCCACCTTTCAAACAGTTTTATGTGAGTCGCAATTGTCCAGTCAGCATGAATCGGCTCCATTGATGAGGTTGTAAGGTCTACTAATTCAGTATCATGATCTTCACCAGTGCATCTTTTATTTTCCTGATGGTCTCCATGGCCTGATGAGCATACCAGTTGTGGAAATGTGATTTTATATTGTAATGTCTAGTTTTTGAAGTTGGTACGTAATATGACACACTCTCAAACAAAGGAGTGATTCCAATGTTTATCAATGTAGTTAGTATCTTCACACTTGTATTGGCTCTGAACACATCTAATGTCGACACTGCTTGCTAGTTGCATTGAGCAAGATATAGCTGATCGCGTGCTTGATTCACATGCGGACTGATGTCATTATTTAAACCTTTACTTCTCTTAACCTACTGTGTTAACACAATGGTCGTCAGAAACTCCATTTTGGTGCAACTTTATATATATACATTTTTTTGAAGGAGACGATCATACATATGTACTTTTATAAACAATTATCTTAGTGATGTTGGCTGCATTGACTCCTTTGATGTTGAGTGTAAGAGATTGATCTTGGCAGATGTTTAATTAGTGCTGATGCAGGTGATAGTATTGTTTTAACCATTAAAACCACAGCCATTATCGTTATAGGTTTTATCTGACGACGAGTATTAACAGGTGCTTGGGCCAGGGGACAGTTAGCTCCTGGAAACGAGTATTAAGCGGTGTTTGAGGCTGGTGTGCAAACGTTTTTTGACGTGTCAGCAAGCCTTTTTCAATATATGTTGACCCCATGCCCACGAGCCGTGTAAAATATTAGCCAAG
Organism: Margaritifera margaritifera; assembly: GCA_029931535.1. NCBI lineage: Eukaryota > Metazoa > Mollusca > Bivalvia > Unionida > Margaritiferidae > Margaritifera > Margaritifera margaritifera. The sequence continues at coordinate 6,176,607 of JAQPZY010001634.1, read as the reverse complement.
GATATGGGAAGGGGGGCATCATCTTCTTTTTTGCGGAATGTGAGGCCATTTAGGTCGGCCAGACCAGTAGCAGTCTTTTAGGTAGATATGCAAGGACAGCCGCTCCAAGGTCCGGGGGGAAGAATGAGCATAGCATTTCCCTGGAGGGCTTTGGGTGGGGGTAGTGCCATGTAGTGAGATATGCCAACTGTTCCAGAATGTTTACTTGAAGTTGAAGACCACCAGTCGATCGACCTTCAGGGTCCGGAGGTAGAGCTCAACGACAATCTGAAAACAGTTAATTTAAAATGAAATTAACACAAAACAAACACATGTAGACATATATAAACACCCATCACTGCCCTGCATTAGAAACCAGATCCGCCTTTAAAACATTTAAACCTAAAGGAAAAGTGTGCTGGTATCAACCCAGGCACAACGCAAAATCCCTTCCGCATCTCTTGTGTAATATCTGTCCCTGTGACGAACAATGTAAATTAATGGGGCAAGTACAATTGCAACCAAAAACGAAATTGCACATAGAGATATCGACAGACCTACCAGCAGTACAATTTGACTAATGGTACCATAAAGTATAACTCTGTAGCAATAACGCACAATCTGCACATGCCTTTGGTTTTTAGCCTTTCCTAATATTAACTGGTGGCAATTTACAGTTCAAACCTATAGCAAAAATATATAATCTGCACATGGCTTCACCTAAATTAAACTATCCAAAACTAACAAACTAAACTAACTCTTTCTAGCACTAGATGATGGGAACTTAATAAATCTACACAAGTCAACTCGGTGTATTTGTTTATCTTCCCTCTTTTTTTCCCTCTCTTGTCTTACGCACTGTTGCATGCACATATGCTAATGATGAATATGCTAATATTCGGCTCTACAATTAACCTGGCGAATCAAAAACAACAATAACAAAACAAAATATTAAAAAACAAAATTGCCTGTTGATGGTGAGACTTCTAATACCATACAAATACAAATTGTCCAAGGAGTTGGAACCCATACAAATAGATCCACCTGCTCGCCAACATAAAATTAGACATTATACAGTGATCCTAAATCCAAGCAATCAAGGCCAGCGGAACAAGGCGTCAACTGGACAAGTAGCAGCATGACTAATTGACCTGCCCCACATATAATCAGGCACATGAGGTGGTCCCAAGCCCAGAACTTCAGGGTCCTACTGAACAATGCAGTACCTGATAATATGTGGCTCCATTATTGCAACCGAAATGACAATCAGGGTATGCACATGAACCAAATACTATGACTAAGTATCACATTCTTTCCAATATTAGCTTAGACATTATAAGGTGGTCCCAAACCCAGACCATCAGGGCCTGCTGCTCAAAGCGGCAACAATTAGACATATAGCAAACTGACCCTTTGAACTGGCCCACATAAAATCAAAGATATGAGGTGGTCCTAAGCCCAGATCAGCGCAGTACCTGGTTATCCAAGACCCCCTTAGTGAAACAGTTAGAGTAATCAGTATACGCATATGCATCGAATATTAACAAAAAAGTATCAAAAGCAGATTAAAACTATGCAAGTTCCACTCCATGGAAATAACAGGGTATAATCTAAAACTATATCCCTCTTCTATAACCCCTTCTTACTAACCATATTATCAGTAATCAATTCCCACATTAGCCTTAGGCACTGAGTTGTTCAGAATTATTTATATTCTTTATATATGAGTGCAAGTCGACACTAAATTCACATTTGGCAAAGTTAAAATCAAACTTCACCTTTGGAGCAAGTGGAGCCCTTCCCAAACGTCTGGGCATTCCTTTCCAAGATATATGTTCCTCTTTTTCTACTGCACCGAACATTTATTACCGATATAAATAACTAAATAGTTCGCTGTGTGCACATTTATTAACTAGTCATGCATAGTTGAATGGCCGCACGACTTTAATTCAAAAATTAACATTATCATCATCATCACCATCTTGCCATTCATCGTCGTCTAATCCACATAGAAAAATGGGCCAGAGCATAAGCGAAGACACAGTGAAGCTTTGATCTACCTAGAAAGATTGAAGTATGTCCTAGACATGAATGAGGGTTTGGAACTCTATCGCAAATATATACGACTCTTCCAGAATAAAAAGATCCATGACAACAACCAACGGCCATTTTATGGCAACTCAGATCTCTACAAAAACAAAGACACTACTCAATATTGCTAAAAGGAACTAAGTATTTATGTTTCCTTTATGCCTATATATAACTATCTCAACAAAACACAGAAAACTAACCTTTCAGATAGCAGTCTTCTTGTAGGTCTGGATGTCTGCTCCTTATACACCATTATCCCACACGAGGAAGGTATCACAGCCTGCAAGGAAGCATGGGACGGTCGACCTCATTCTTCCCAGCCTGCATACTATTTGGTCAAACTCTGAACACATGTTTTTAATGTTAAAACGTTATTTATTCAACAACCAACACTTTCTACAATTTAATGGAACTGCAAAAAGCACCAATTGACACTTACGTGTGTCAATATTTATATGGAAAGATTCGAGTTAAAGCTCCTCAACGAGGCACCCTATGGACCACTAAGCTGGTGTAGATGTATTGATGATATATAATCAAAACTGATCGAAACGGGCGACAATTTACCTAAAATCTGACGGACCAGCTGGTACGTACCAAGGTAACTTGAAACAAGGTGACAGATTCAGGCACATATTGCTGCAGTGACAAATGCTGCCTAATTTGCAAACATATGCCCGAGACCAAGTCGTTCATACGTTCGACGACAGGACAGGTGTTAACTTCACAAACAGTCAGAAGTTAATACGTAGAACCAAAAATGGAATCTATCTTCTAACATGCAATATCTGTGCCACACTTTTGTAAATGGCGTTTCAGAAAACGAATGAATAACCACAAGAGCCACATTCGCAACAAAATCGACGCTAAACTCGTCAACCACTACAACTGGACTGGGCATTCAGTCGAGTCACTCAAGATACTACGGATTGAATCTAACCTGGGATAGACCAATATAGAACGCACACGTAAGGAATGATACTGGATACTACAATTGAAAACTCATGGGAAGTTCCGCCTAAATGAAATGGTCTAACCTTCCTAATACAATATTAGCAAATATTATCAAAACTACATCCATGAATCAGTCAAACAGACGTACGCAATTTTTGCGATAATATTTACCCAAGTAAATATTCCGTGACCCTCTACACGTATTATTATTATTATTATTATTATTAATATTATTATTATTATTATTATTATTATTATTATTAGAACTCTTGTCCATTATCGCGCTACACCATGCTCTTGACATACTTACTTAGTACCTCCATTCATAATTTTGCTGGGATATAATTTATATTCTACATTTGTAAATGGCGTTGTTCTTTTGCCACGCATGGTGTCCGTCCTTTGTTCCCAGCCTGGAACTAGGTCAAAACACTTTGGTACTGTGTGCGATAGATACGATAATCCCTTCTTTGAATTGTGTTATACAACTTTGTTGGGTTGATGACATCATATCATAGATATGCAGTTTACCCTTTTTCTTCTACTTTTTATCCTTTATTTGTTTATCCCCCCGTCATTGAAATAATGTAGGAGTCAAGAATTGCTCTTGTCTTTTGTGTTTAGTGTTTGTTTTGTGGAAGTAAATTGTTTCTTCCCCTGACGAACAACTTTTGTTTTGCTTGAAACGTTGGGTAACTGTTTTGTATAATATACATATATATATATATATATATATATATATATATATATATATATATATATATATATATATATATATGTTGATTTATATATATTATCTTGAATTCAAACTTAAAATCTACCCTTCTGTAATTTGTTGGTTTATAATAGTATAGGTGTGGGTGATGGTATGTATGTGTGTAAGTGTAAGTGTGAGTACTCATATTCTTCCCCTTCACCGTACTATTGGTCAGTAGGGTTGTAGATATGCATGTATGTTTGTATGCAGTATTGTAGTAGAATTGTATGGTTTTATGACTCATTGTATGCATATCTATTTTTATACGTGCGTATACGTTTGTGTATCTAAAAACTAGTTTTGTTTTGACCACTTTTGATTTTGTATAAATGTAGATAATTTTGGGGGAAATACTTTCTTAGTAACATTTTTGTGGTGGTACATGTTTTGTTTATATTATTTTACTTTTTATTTTTGATGTAGCTTTGCAAAAACGTCAATTTGTGTTTTCCTTTGCGCATACAACAGTTTATATTCATTGCGCATAAGCAATTTGTTTCATTGTCCATGTACAAAAGGACCATTTTTTCATTCCGCATGCACAAAAACATTTTTCCATCGCTCATGGGCAATTTTCTTCTATTGCGCATGTGCAAAATATTTCATTGAACAAAACCTATTTCCGGTCATGACATTATAAAAATGTTACTTCCTGTCTTGAAAAAGACATGTCTTTTGACCAAAATCTCCTAACGGTGACGGCGATCTTTAAACAGGTCACGTGGTATTTTATATCATAAATGCGTTTGACGCGCAATCGACATTATATAATGATGGTAGTAACGATGCTTGTTGGGTTCGTAGTTAAATTCACAAAGGATTCCCAAAGTGGCATTTTATCCTTAAATTCCCCCATGATTGCCTTACAGACCCATCATGTTAAATTATAATTACCTATAGACCCCTATACCGACCTCCAATGTTAATCCTATAGACATTATTCACGTAAAATTCCTCCTTAGCCCATACCGGCTGAATCCAATATGGCCGTATGGACTTTTCCCTTTCTGCCATACAGGCTCCTATTCCGCCTATCACTACCCACCGTTTGTAAACATTTATCATATTTTAATTTCTGTTATTTTGACATTAAAATATTACTTTTTGCTTCATATATATATATATATATATATATATATATATATATATATATATATATATATATATATATATATACATACAGATAGATAGATGGGACCAATGGGTTTGCACGAGGCAGACCAATGGCAAATAAACAATTATTTTTCCGTGACTTTAAACAAAATGAAGGCAAATGGTTATTCTCGCAAAAGTACTTGTAACTTTACTGTGCAGATCTTATCATGCATTCTTTGTGAATTAGAGTTTTTGTCAAGCAGGACTATATATTACCGTATTAATCCAATGATAAACCCACCCCACCATCTACTAAAGTTTGCAAAGCACCCTAAGTTTGTCATTGGAAAAATACTTTATGTAAAGATTGTGATGCATTACCCTAGATTAGACCATGAAAAGACTACCCCGTTCTAGCATTCTAACGTTTTGTCTGTAGTAGATATGTTGATATTTCCAAATGCGATGATGATTGTTGACAACTATAATTATAGAGAAATGGAAGGTTGGTAATGAGTGCTTCACAAACGGAAAGGCAAGCATTAGCTAAGTCACGCTAGCACCTCATACTCTTGAATACTCCAAAGAAGAAGTTTGATATTAATCAATTTGATGGTTCGATTTTTGAGTGTTTCGGTATTTGAGTGTTGGTATTATTGGCTTCATTGTGTCTAAATTGCTGCAGGATTGAGATGACTTCAGGCTAAAACAAGTATTATCTAAGTTACTGCTTCGCCGGATTATATTGAATGTGTAACGAAAAGTTTAAATTTTGGATGATATATTATGGTAGTTTTTCATAAATATTTAGGGGTTAGTGGCATAGTGTTTTTTCATCACAATTCGAGGGTTAGTAGTTTAATGTTTGGTGAAACAATGAGGTGTATATGAGAGTTGGTGGCCTAGTATTTCTGTGGAAAATATTCTTGTTGTCGTCTGTTGGAAAGACTGTTGGTGTTCAAAAAAATAAATTCATGTGGCCATGAACATGCACGTGGACTCGTGTTTGTCTACGAAAGTATGTATATATGTGTGTGTGTGTATGTATGTAAATCCTGTATTTATTGAATGCTTGTAACTATGATTTATTTTGGTAGGTGTATCAAACTTTTCTCCATCATTTTCTGTAACAAAATTAAATACTTATGTATATTCTTGCTGATGGTCAATCCGCTGAATGAAAAAAAATCAATATACTGTACTTATCTAGCTGAACAAGAATTCGCTTATCATTTGTTTCGCTCTTTCGTTAAGGACCGAGTTCAAATACACTTAGGTGGAATTGATTATTTATAGGTAGGATTATTTTCTGTGTGAAGATTATGAATATAATCATTCGTCTGTAACACTGTTAAGAAATACAATTAAGCAACACACTGAACGCTTAACACAAATCAGCCGTTAAGGTCACGCCTTATAAAAGAGCATTACTCAAGGGTATAAAAGGTCGATAAGGCTCTGACCGCAATTGTCGAATATTAGCAAAATAAATAAGTAAGAAAGAAGGTAGGTCATGTTTTTTGAAAGCACATGAGGGAAGTAGGGTTTAATTTGCAAATGATGTGTTCTTAATCTTGTTTGCAAACAAGCACACAATAAAACAAGGATTAATTATACCACCCGTCGTACAAACCTCATGGAAGGAGGACGGAGTGATAGCAGATAGCTTTGAAATTGAGGAATTTTGATTTGAACAACTGGACTAGATTAACATAATCTGTACAAGTGAATACGAAACAAGAATGATAACTTTCTTAGCTATTTCATTAATTGAAATGAATAAGTTTACTTGCCAATTAGCAAATTATACGTCATGAAAATAATTTAGCTACAAACCGCGCACGTGCATCGAGTCCGACATCACGGAGAAACAGTTTTATACCCTTGAAATTTTGATAGATTGTTTATATTATACTAATATTTTATCTAGGTCATAATCATATTACATGATATGACTATCATCAGACCAACCAGGATTTCCTGGTCAAAAGAAAATTCCAACTCTATTCACACTGTCGAATGTAAGGAAATAACCTCCCTCCACGTCCATGTTTCCATTTCACCCAGCGTTTTAAATTCGGATCAATAAATTACACTGGCAGTACTTTAAATGAATATAGCTTCCTTACTTCTTTATATTTTAATAGCAAATGTTTGCCTCCCCAGATTCACATGTAATAACAATAGTTTGGCATTGTTTTTCATAGTGCCTCTATTATTTAATACCCAAGAGCGATGCCCAGATGTGCAGTGGGTGACGTTAGGCTATAGTTTCTGATAAGCTCATAGCTTTCCAATCTATTTACATATACGGCTTTCTCAAAGGGCGCGTTACAAAAATCGTTTGTATAGAGTGACAAGTTTCGGCTATTAAATATGCGTACGTCTGAGCTAAAGGATTTACCCTACCGTTATAGGTTCCAAAAGCATCCCTGTGCTATAAAGAATGATGCGAACAGGTCCACATACTTGTTTTATATATGTGTATAAACTTATATCGCTACTTTGACATTCTGGGAACAACATATTCAACAGTCCACATAAAGCTAGGAGTGTAATATCGACATACAATCGTATAATTTTATGTAGTCAATACAAATATTTTGAGCAAAGGTTATTTAATAGTTTCTTGGTTTATTTCTGAACTTTTTATTTGTAATACTGACAAAATGCTCAACACTAGGGAGGTGAAAATATACATATATGAGATGCTGTGCATTATGTTCTTCAACACACATGGTACCAGAGTACACCGCAGTACATGGACATATTATGCTATACAGTAGTCAAAGGCTGAGGTGTGGATTTATCTTGCACCAGGATGACGCCACCCACAGAAATAAAAATGTGAAATGCGTACCTTATAAAAACTTGGCCTTAAAACTCTATATCACCCACCAGGTATCCCAGATTTAGTCCCTTGCGACTTCAGACTTTTCCAAAGTTGAAATATTACAAAAACAGAGTAGCACTAAGGGATGCATTCACCTGGTCGCTACAAATGCTGTCACGTAACGGGCTTGCTACACACGTTCAGGACATGGATCACAAGATAGGAGCAGTGCATTAAGTCGAAAAGAAGCTACTGTGAAAAGGACCTCTAAAATTATTGTAAACATATTAGTAACGTTTTCTTTACATCATTTGATATCGAACCTTTTGATCAACCCTCGTTTTACTTTGTACCTGAATGTATGAATTATTGTATTATTGAATGCTATACCCTGCTTTTGGTCCATGGTGGTGTTGTTTATTGTTTGATTTTTGTGTTATTATTATTATTATTATTATTATTATTACTACTACTACTAGAACTCCTACTACAAAATTCATGCACATTCTTGAAAGTCTTAGTGCTTGAATTTTTAAATGGCGACATAGAGCCGTTGAATGTGTTTAAAAACACAAAGTTGAACAAGCGAAAAAAGCAATGCATCTTCTTCTTTAAATAATGTGTAACTTACACATTCCCATCGCTTTGTAATTACAAATTTGTGATCATACAATTTTACCTATTTCTTGCTGTAAGTTTGTGAAGTTTGGGGTTTGATAATACTGAACTAATTGAAAACGTGTACAATGAATTCCTTTTAGTATATAACCAAACTAAAAAATAGCACACATATTTCTTACATTCGGAGTAGAAAGTGAATCAATGATCATGTTCAATCTTGCATGATTGGATTCTGGATCTTGATTATAAATGTAGAGGCAGAGCATTGAATAACAATAACAAATCACGACAGAAAGTGAGATCTTTGTGACAAAAACGACATTGGTGATTGACTATTTATTCATCTGTTCATTCTTTTCAAGAGAAAAAATCTAAAGTTTTGAAATCTTATTTTTATATTAGACCAAAATGTTAAATTTAAACAACTGCGTTCAACGGGAAATATTTTTGTACTGGTAAAAGTGTCAAAATTCTTGAAAATTATAATGAAGATATATTCGTAACTAATATTACAGTGACTGTGATTTCGCATGTGTTTGGGCATACTCCGTATATCTCTATACATGCCAGTTATTTGAGTTAAACTTGTTATCAGTCAGTTTTATATGTTTTCTATGATGAAATCTACTTTCAATATGTTTGTGTGTATGTGCAAGTATCCTCGTTCAGATATGTGATGGGTGTTGTTCGATAGAAAACGTGCCGTAAAATTGACATTAAAGGTATATTTACTTCACTAGAGAAACATACAGTATATTATGTTAAAGATTATATGATATATGCTTGTTATTCATTAAAAATGTGCTACCTACTTGTCATAGTAATGTACACTCCGAATGATACATGGAATGAAGATAAAAATTAGGAATATCGATGTGAATGACGAATGATAAGCTTCAATTAGTTTGTATTCCTAAATACTGAATACACACATTTTCAGTTTGTCCCTGAAAGGTGCCTCATATTCAACATATTGAATGCACAGTTTGTCACCATTCATATATTATTTGTTTTCCCAATATGCTGCCTGCGTGTGGCCTGAGATTTAAATACAAATCAAGTTTTCTTCGTCTATACAAATGGAAAGGCCGGGCAGAGCAAACTCTGTCAAATTTGCGTCATATCGGAGAGAGAGAGAGAGAGAGAGAGAGAGACGGTATCTTAATGTACATGCAGATAAATATACTGGAATATAAATCCGACATATCTCAATAAGTTTAAACAATATTTATTAGCGAGCTTTCTTGGTTCAGTATGAACAGAATACACACATTAGAACACTGCTGATCAATCGGAAAAATATGTAAATACTCACAAGTAAACAATGAACTGACTTACATGCTATTTTCAATTTGACTATCCATATGAGTAGTGCACTGATGAAGAAGCGAAAGTGTTTACTTTGTGAAAATGTTCGCTAATGTCTATTGGAATTATACTGTTTTAAACATGGCACACCAGCTGGACGAAAGTTTCATCTTTTGCGGCTGTTCTGCTATTTCTTTTCCAAAACTCGTTGGATTTTTTTTTAAAGAAAGGTACTGTATATAGAACGTGGTTGATGTGTCATACATAAAAGCAAAGTACTATGTGTTTTTACTGTATGTTTGCCAAGAGTCAACTAACGTGCGTCTGTTTATTTTAAAAATATACTCCGATGTGTTAAATTGACGTCTTCCAAAGCTACCGTCTGTAATAAGCCAAACAAAAGTGTAAGACTTGAAACTGTGCTATCTAAGATTGTTCTTAAAAGAAAATGCTGAATAAAGCACACTTTGCGCAACTAGCCATGTGTAGTCGCTTATAACGGAATACTATGCCACGTGATAGGTATCAACCACTGACTCTCTCTGTCTGTCTGTCTCTCTCTCTCTATTTCTCTCTCTCTCTCTCTCTCTCTCTCTCTCTCTCTCTCTCTCTGAATTTAACGTTTATAAGACATTTAAATGATTAAACCGATGTCACCTTAAATAATAGATTTACGGATTCAGCGTCATTATATTGGAAGAAAGGTTGCGTGGTGTTTCTCAGATTTGAATCAGTCAGAGTTTCTAGTGAACTGGATAATTTATTATGTCCTTTTTATGCTGCTGATTACATTGTGCATTTCAATATACATGCATGTCACTGGGCCTTTCACTCATTGCAGGCGTCGTTAGTGGGTCAACATTGTGCCGTTCGCGCATGTACGTGTACTTTGTGTACTTTATAACTTGTGTTTCAGGTTATCTGCTTAATTTACATTAGACCTCCTCCACCCCAAGAGCACACGCTGTTATTATTATTATTATTATTATTATTATTATTATTATTATTATTACACCAGCATGGTGTTGTATATTAGTCACTTTTTCAGTGACGGCGGAGGTGGCGTTAACAAGGTTAATTCACAACATACATACATACATACATACATACATACATACATACATACATACATACATACATACATACATACATACATACATACAATATGTAAGTATTTGACCAATTGTCCCAATCTCACTAGCATTGTCCTCACATTATTGTGATCATATACTTCTTTTAGTATGATCCTTATCCATACTGAGTGACGTATATTGAACATAAATTCGTACATGCATCAATACATACATACATACATGCATACATACATACACAGGCAAATACATATTTGCCACCAATCAAGTACACGCATATATACATACATAATGATATTCAGACCTACACATATATATATATATATATATATATATATATATATATATATATATATATATATATATATATATATATATATATGTGTGTGTGTGTGAGTGTGTGTGTGTGTTACATGTGTTACATATGTCCTTTCTTTCTTCTTTTTCCATTTCAGAACTAACATATTTTTACTGACTTTAACCAGGTTTTGGGAAAATGCAACTATTCAGTACCACAATATGCAAGCCGACAATACAAACATTTCTTACGGCAAAATTATAATACATCAGTGAAGAGCAGCCATTTGTTACTGTCAAAGGGCAGCTGGTGAGACCTTTACTTTCCAGTTTGCTTTGGCTGGAAATATCTATTCATATAACTAAATGTAGCACTATTCATGCTAACATAGATTGTATTGGGTATTAGTATGGTCGTAATAGATGGCAGACATCATCGATATACCCTGGTCCAGATCGCCTAGAGCCGAGGAAATGCATCAAAAAGATGACTATAAAATATATTGTTTCAAAATGTATTTATATTTTTGATTCCACGGCACGACAGTATATTAATTATTATATTCAAGCAGAAAAGGCTTGTGCTGTAGGGCAACTTCATTAAAGCTTACAATGACGATTTATGCATGTGGGATACGCTTTTTATGATCAAACGTACGGTCGCCACAATATTTTCGATGATAAAACGACGGTGAAAGACATTCCCGACAGGACTAAACGTACAGTCGCAACATTTTGGAAAATCTGAAGACCATGCAAACACATATCTAATTGACTGTTGTCGTTGTTTGTTTTGTTTGTGGTTTTTTTTTTTTTTTTTTTTTTTTTTTCTCTTTTTTATTTTTTATTTTGCAACAGATAGTGTTATCCTAAGTTGTTATATAATCTAATGGCTGTTTATCACAGAATATTTACATGCCTTGCCTTGATATCCCACTGATCTAGAATTTTGTCAGAAAAAAACACCACGATATGTCTTTACTCCTTCTCAAGCATTTTTGTTTTCTTGCTGTAAAAATACATTTCTGTTGTTTGTAGTGATATGCAGCTATTCCAAAATATCTGGTCGATGGCGCCTGAAATTCATAATCTAGTTATCGGCGTGATATTTGCACAAACGAACTCTTGAAAAGTGTGTTTACTTTCTTCTTTTTGACATTTGATCCTCTTACAACAGTACCTTGTTCATTGTCTAAGGCTGCGATTGTTTTCTTATGCTAAAAAAATTATCAATGTGTCTCATATGCTTCTTAGACATGTACCATACCCTGAAGGTCTGATCATTTAAAATCCTTTCTCTGTATCGTATATCACAATCTGGGTGCTTATCCAAAGCATGCTGAATAACTTAATTGAAATCATCATTTGGTTGATCGCATCTAGCACACTTGTGCTTGCTGATAACATGCAGAAAAAAAAAGAAGACAAAAAAGTTCCCTGCATAAATCAATTGAAACACTTTAGTATCTAAAATTAGCACATTAGAGGCAGTATTCTGTCACAAATATTGATATATTACAGTTTTACCGAATTTCCATAACAAGCGGACTTGCAATAAAAAATCTATAATGATAATATGCAAATTCTAGTTTTTATGTCCCAATTTCTAATGTATTTGCCAATTGTATTTTTTTTTGCTTTTTTCTCATGCATAGTTTTACACAAAATGGAAGCAACAAACATGATTTATTTTATCGACATCACTATACTTGACATTTGTACATATTTGTCTGAACATGCTTGTTTTTCTTATGAATGAATTTATCAGTATACACTTTAAAATACAACTTTTCATGCATAATAACAGTAGTAGAAGTAGTAGTAGCAACAGCAGCAGTATCAGTCGTAATCATCGTCATCATCCCGAAATTTTAAACCAATGGATATACAAATCGTGAGAAGAACATGCAATTATTGCTCCTATGTATCATTTATCAAGTATTAAGGAAATGTGTAATGTGCGTTATGATATTTCAGGTTTATTTGTGTTAAGGTAAAGTATGCTCTTATATATATATATATATATATATATATATATATATGTGTGTGTGTGTGTGTGTGTGTGTGTGTGTGTCAGATTTTACAACATCAATAAAATTGACAAAATATTTCACTAGCTTCGAGTTGTTGAGAGACAGTACTATGCAAAAGTTTATAAAGAAAATGAATAGTTGTTTCATTTAAATGGGTTTTTAAACGTGATTAAGTCATTCTACAACATACCGTAAAATATGATAAGGTTATCGCCCCTGTGCACCATCGCCGCTAACTAAGGCGCCTCTGCTACCTGGATTACCACTATACACTTTTGTTTACTATTCCAAAACTGACCATATCAGTGGACACATATGCATGTCAAACGTCCAGCAAAATAGTTCTAAACACTTGTCCACTTTACTTTGTTGTGATGACGTAATAGCGTCATACTTATACATACCTTGATTACAATTTGAACTACGTAAATTTCTTCGTAAAAAGTGTGGACATATGTTTTTGTAAAACGTAAAATTACCCCTGCTAAATGCAGCATTTGTGTTGTCAAAGTCTTCGATTTCTGATGTAAGTAGTCCTTGCCAGTAGTCCGCAATCCCTTAGTGCCTCAATGGAGGTGATCGGAAGTTTTGAAGTTTGAAGTTAACGCAACTTTCAGACTAACATGTCATGTCGACACCAAAATATGTCGTTACACAATCAGGTTGAGGCAATTTATACGTTTGTTTACTAAACGTTTTCGTTTTTAAAATGAAATGGCTCATCAGGATACTTACACTTATTGAAATTAAAAAACAAATATTCCGACCTGCATCTTGGTACCTTCATTACAGCCTTCAGTAAAATTTTATTCATGGTTTTGTGTATGAATGGTACAATTGGTTTATTTGTTCCATAATTTCCTTTCTTTTTATACGCCAGCAGTAAGGCGGAGCTTATTACGTTATGATGTTGTATGTCAGTCCATGCGTCCGTCCGTGTGTCTGTCCGTACCAAGTTTTTTTCTGCCCAATAAATATGTTGTCCGTATCTACAGCTAACAGACCTTGTAGATGGCTTGCTCATAGGTCAAGGTAAATGCGACGAAAAAAGGAAAACTGTTTCTGCACAATAACTCGAGTTCCTCACTGTCTACAGTTACACAACTTTGTAGATAGTTTCTACTTTTTGTAGGAAGGAAACCTTTCAATTTTAGGGTCAAAAGTCAAACGTTAAGGTCACTATGAGTGAAAGAAGAAAAATGGTTTCCGCCCAATACCTCTAGTTTTCCACCATCTACAGTTACTACACTTTGTGGATGCCTTGCACTTGGGGTTAGGAGGAATCCCGTTGAGTTCGGCCTCAAGAGGTCAAAGGCTGGGGTCACTCATACTGAAATAAGAATAAGTTTTTCCGCAAACTAACTGGAGTTCTCCGTCATCAATGGTTACCAAACTTTGTGTAGATAGCTTGCGCTTCTTGTCGGGGAGAACACTATTGATTTTGGATTCAAAAGGTCAAAGGTGACTGTCGCATATGACTGAAAAACTAACAAACATAGCTTTTTAACAATAACATTAGTTATGCATGACATGCCTAAACCAAACATTGTGGATGTGTTGCACTTGGGGTCAAGAAGAAGGCTACTGTTTTGGAGTCAAAAGTTCAATTGTCAAGGCCACTGACTGAAAGAAGAAAAAATATTTCCTCACAATAACATTAGTTATACATCACATACCTTACCCAATCTGGGCAGGTGGATTGTGATTATGGTAATCTAAATTAGGGTGCAGCGACTGTTACCGAAGTAGGCAACATATTGACACGTCCAGATAATTCGTGTAAAGGGAACTATTGCTTCTTTAGAAGCATCTCAACCTCGGGAAATACTTCTTTTCTAGAAATATGTATGGCCCTGAAAAGGGCCGTTTTAATATTTGGATCCACACAGTATGCTTACTTGCTACTGGTGTACTTAGTAACAGCCTTGGTTCCCTCGCTTACGGCATGCTTAGCAAGTTCACCGGGTATTAGTCGGAAAGTTGTCTGGATTTCTCTGCTAGTGATTGTAGAGCGCTTGTTGTAGTGTGCCAGTCTTAAAGCTTCTGCAGCGATTCTGTCGAAGATATCGTTGACAAAACTGTTCATGATACACATAGCTTTGCTGGAGATAGCGGTGTCTGGGTTTAGAGGTTTCTGAACTTTGTAGATGTAGATTCCGTAGGATTCCCTCTACCTCATCGTCTTCTTCCTGTTCCAGTCCGCTTCGCCTTAGATTTGGTTGCGGCCTTATGGGCGCCCTTACTTCACGAGGCTTGCTAGCTGGCTTCTTCTTTGGGGTATTGGCCTGTTTTGGCTTTGGTGTCTTAGCCTTCTTTAGGGATATGGTCTTCTTTGGCTTTGCTCTTTTGGCCTTCTTTGGGGTCTTTACCTTCTTCGCTTTTTCTGACTTTGACTCTGCAGTTGATTTTGTTAGCTGTCCTCTTCTTTTTCTTCTTACGGCTCTAAGCCCTAGGTTTTTAGATGCTGTTGCTACCTTAGGTGTCTTGGACTTGGAGAATGTTTAGACATACGAAGTAACTCAGTAGACAGCGACGCTAAGAAGTTAAAAGAGGGAAAACCAGTCATACTACATTTTTGATTTACTAGTATGTATTGTATAAGAACAATGTTACAACGGGGAAAATAACAGAATAACTGCAAAAGACAGGGGTAAAAGAAAGATACCGAAGAAGGTCAGCAACAATAACAATCGGATTTGGTCATATTAATACTCGTATGTAAATAATCACGTCAACTACTCGCCAAGGCAACTATCTATCTTCGTACATGAAATGAATGAATGAATAAATGAATGAATGAATATGGAATATGTCACTCCTTAGTTTTATTCCGTGCGTGCGTGTTTTTGTGATCTCATTCATTACCAGTTGTCAATATTGAGCATATTCCTTTACGAAGATAATTGGTTTTCTTTGTTGTTGTTTATTATTTTTTGGGGATTCTTGTAGAACAAGAGAAATCTTATTTTGCAGTAGCCTGCTTGGTTTTCTTTGGCAGAAGAACAGCCTGGATGTTAGGCAACACACCACAATGAGCAGTGGTGACTCCGGATAGGAGCTTGTTCAAATCTTCGTCATTTAAGATGGTAAGCTGCAGATGACATAAATGATTCTGGTCCTATCTACCTTAGCTTTTATACCCCCAAGAGGGATTGAAATGCACAGTGTCGTTGACGAATCAGAAGGGCGCTTACATAGAATCTAACCAATCAGAAGGTTTCTTGTATATAGGATTAGGAAAGGGATGTTTTCGATGACGTCCGCGTGAAAGAATTTTATTTGATGTTATTGTATTGTATTGTATTTCTTGTATGTTGTGGATGTGTACTTATTTACTTTTCTTTGCTGCTAGTGAAGGACTATACTTGTGTTAGTATTGCTGTTGTTTGCTTGACGTTTTCATTGACCTCTTTGTAAATGTGTGCATAGTTCCGAATACTTGTAAATGGTTTTGTAGAACATCATTCCCTGGCTTGGTGGTACTCTATATCTGCAAGTCTATTGTAATTAGATTTTGATACATGTAAGGGGTACTATTGCTTCTTTAGAAGCATCACAACCTCGATAAATATTTCTTTTCTAGAGATATGTATAGCCCTGAAAATTCCGTTTTGATATTTGGATCTATACAGTATGTTTACTTGCTACTGGTGTACTTTGTAACTGACATTGTTCCCTCGCTTACGGCATGATTAGCAAGTTCACCGGGTAGCAGTAGGAAAGCTGTCTGGATTTCTCTGCTAGTGATTGTAGAGCTCTTGTTGTAGTATGCCAGTCATAACGTTTCTTCAGCGATTCTGTCGAAGATATCGTTGACAAAACTATTCAGGATACACCTAGCTTTGCTGGAGATAATGGTGTATGAGTGTACCTGTTTCAGAACTTTGTAGATGTAGATTCCGTAGGATTCCCTCCACCTCATCGTCTTCTTCCTGTCCCAGTCCGCAGGGCCTTAGCTTTTGTTGACGGCCTTTTGGGCGCCCATACTTCCCGAGGCTTGCTAGATGCCTTCTACTTTGGAGTCTTTGCCTTCTTTGGCTTTGGTGTCTTAGCCTTCTTAGGGGATTTCGACTTCTTAGGCTTTGCTTTTTTGGCCTTCTTTGGGGTTTATTCCTTCTTCGCTTTTTCTGACTTTTTCTGCACAGTTCATTTTGTTAGCTGTCTTCTTCCTCTTATGGCTCTTAGCCTTGGGTTTTTTAGCTGCTGTTACTACTTTAGGTATCTTGGACTTGGAGAACGTATAGACATACGAAGTGACTCAGAGGACAGAGAAGCTAAGAAGTTAAAAGAGGGAACACCAATCCTACTACATGTTTGGTTTACTAGTATGTATTGTATAAGGACAATGTTACAATGGGGAAAACTAACAGAATAATGCAAAAGATAGGGGTAAAAGAAAGATGCCAAAGAAGGTCAGCAACAATAACAATCGGATTTGGTCATATTAATACTCGCATGTAAATAATGACATCAACTACTCTCCGCGGCAACTATCTATCTTCGTACATGAAATGAATGAATGAATGAATGAATATGGAATATGTCACTCCTTAGTTTTAGTCCGTGCGTGCGTGTGTTTGTGATCTCTTTCATTACCAGTTGCCAACATTGAGATATATTCCTTTTCAGAAATAATTGGTTTTTTGTTGTTGTATTTTATTTTTGGGGGATTCTTGAAGAACAAGAAAAGGCTTATTTTGCAGGAGCCTGCTTGGTTTTCTTTGACAGAAGAACAGCCTGGATGTTAGGCAACACCCCACTCTGAGCAATGGTCACTCCGGATAGGAGCTTGTTCAAATCTTCGTCATTTAAGATGGCCAGCTGCAGATAACGGGGACTGATTCTGGTCCTTTCTACCTTAGCTTGTATACCCCCAAGAGGGATTGAAATGCACAGTGGCGTTGACGAATCAGAAGGGCGCTTACGTAAAATCTAACCAATCAGAAGGTTTCTTGTATATAGGATTAGGAAAGGGATGTTTTCGATCACGTCCGCGTGAAAGAATTGTGTTTTATGTTATTGTATTGTATTGTATTTCTTGTATGTTGTGGATGTGTACTTATTTACTTTTCTTTGCTGCTAGTGAAGGACGATACTTGTGTTAGTATTGCTGTTGTTTGCTTGACGTTTTCATTGACCTCTTTGTAAATGTGTTCACAGTTCCGAATACTTGTAAGGGGTTTTGAAGAACATCATACCCTTGCTAGGTGGTACTCTATTTCTTCAAGTCTATTATAATTAGATTTTGATACATGTAAAGGGTACTATTGCTTCTTTAGAAGCATCACAACCTCGATAAATATTTCTTTTCTAGAGATATGTATTATGGCCCTGAAAAGGGCCGTTTTGATATTTGGATCTATACAGTATGTTTACTTGCTACTGGTGAACATTGTAACAGACTTTGTTCCCTCGCTTACGGCATGCTTAGCAAGTTCACCGGGTAGCAGTAGGAAAGCTGTCTGGATTTCTCTGCTAGTGATTGTAGAGCTCTTGTTGTAGTATGCCAGTCATAACGCTTCTTCAGCGATTCTGTTGAAGATATCGTTGACAAAACTATTCAGGATACACATAGCTTTGGAGGAGGTAATGGTGTCTTGGTGTACCGGTTTCAGAACTTTGTAGATGTAGATTCCGTAGGATTCCCTCCACCTCATCGTCTTCTTCCTGTCCCAGTCCGCTTCGCCTTAGCTTAGTTGGCGGCCTTTTGGGCGCTATTACTTCCAGAGGCTTGCTAGCTGCCTTATTCTTTGGGGTCTTTGACTTCTTTGGCTTTTGTGTCTTAGCCTTCTTTGGCGATATGGTCTTCTTCGGCTTAGCTGTTTTGGCCTTCTTTGGGGTCTTTACCTTCTTCGCTTTTTCTGTACAGTTGATTTTGTTAGCTGTCTTCTTCCTCTTATGGCTCTTAGCCTTGGGTTTTTTAGCTGATGTTGCTACCTTAGGTATCTTGGACTTGGAGAACGTATAAACATACGAAGTGACTCAGTAGACAGCGATGCTAAGAAGTTAAAAGAGGGAAAAGCAATCATACTACATTTTTGATTTACTAGTATGTATTGTATAAGAACAATGTTACAACGGAGAAAAGTAACAGAATAATGGAAAAGACAGGGGTAAAAGAAAGATACTGAAGAAGGTCAGCAACAATAACAGATGGATTTGGTCATATTAATACTCGTATGTAAATAATGACATCAACTACTCGCCAAGGCAACTATCTATCTTCGTACATGAAATCAATGAATACATGCATGAATATATGAATGAATAAATGAATATGGAATATGTCATTACTTAGTTTTAGTCCGTGCGTGTGTGTGTTTGTGATCTGATTCATTACCAGTTGCCAATATTGAGGCATATTCCTTTTCGGGTAAATTTGACACCTTTTATGTTTGTTGTTGTTTTATTGCGATTCTTGTAGAGCAACAGAGCGCTTATTTTCCAGGAGCATGCTTGGTTTTCTTTGGCAGAAGAACAGCCTGGATGTTAGGCAACACACCACCCTGAGTAATGGTCACTCCGGAGAGAAGCTTGTTCAAATCTTCGTCATTGCAGATGGCCAGCTGCAGATGACGGGGAATGATTCTGGTCCTTTCTACCTTAGCATTTATACCCCCAAGAGGGATTTAAATGCACAGTGGCGTTGTCGAATCAGAAAGGTGCTTACATAAAATGTAACCAATCAGAAGGTTTCTTGTTTATAGGATACAGAAAAGGATGTTTTCGATCACGTCCGCGTGAAAGAATTTTATTTGATGTTATTGTATTGTATTGTATTGCATTTCCCTCATTTTGTGGATGTGTACTTATTATCTTTTCTTTGCTGCTAGTGAAGGACGAAACTAGTGTTAGTATTGCTGTTGTTTGCTGGACGTTTTCATTCAATAAGGGTTCGTCTTTTGAGCTTCTTTTGCAAATGTGTGCACAGTACCGAATACTTGTAAGGGGTTTTGAAGACATCATACCCTACTTTCGCTGTTCTCTATTTCTGAAAGTCTATTATAATTAGATCTTGATACAAGTAGAATGTACTATTGCTTCTTTGGAAGCATGGCAACCTGGAGAAATATTTCTTTTCTAGAGATATGTATGGCCCTGAAAAGCGCCGTTTTGATATGTGGATCTACACAGTATGTTTTCTTGCTACTGGTGTACTTGGTAACAGCCTTGCTTCCCTCGCTTGGGGCATGCTCAGCAAGTTCAGCGAGTAGAAGTCGGACAGCTGTCTTGATTTCTCTGCTAGTGATTGTAGAGCGCTTGTTGTAGTGTGCCAGTCTTTAAGCTTCTGCAGCGATTCTCTAGAAGATATCGTTGACAAAACTGTTCATGCTACACATAGCTTTGCCGGCGATACTGGTATCTGGGTGCACTGGTTTCAGAACTTTGACGATGCAGATTCCGTAGGATTGCCTCCAATTCATCGTCTTCTTCCTGTCCCCAGTCCGCTGGGCCTTAGCTTTGGTGGAGGCCTTTTTGGAGCCCTTACTTCCCGATGCTTGTTATCTGCCTTTTTCTTTGGGCTCTTGGCCTTCTTAGGTGATATGGTCTTCTTAGGCTTAGCTGTTTTGGCCTTCTTTGGGGTCTTTGACTTCTTCGGTTTTTCGCACTTTTTCTCTGCGGTTGATTTTGTTAGCTGTCTTCTTCTTCTTAGGGCTCTTAGCCTTGGCTTTTTAAGTTCCTGTTGCTTCCTGAGGTTTCTTGGACTTGGAGAATGTATTAACATACGAAGTGACTCAGTAGACAGCGACGCTAAGAAGTTTAAAGAGGGAAAAGCAACCATACTACATTTTTGATTTACTAGTATGTATTTGTATAAGGACAATGTTACAACGGAGAAAAGTAACAGAATAATGGAAAAAACATGTGTAAAAGAAAGATACCGAAGAAGGTCAGCAACAATAACAATCGGATTTGGTCATATTAATACTCGTATGTAAATAATGACATCAACTACTCGCCAAGGCAACTATCTATCTTCATACATGAAATGAATGAATGAATAAATGAATAAATGAATATGGAATATGTCACTCCTTAGTTTTATTCCGTGCGTGCGTGTTTTTGTGATCTCATTCATTACCAGTTGTCAATATTGAGCATATTCCTTTACGAAGATAATTGGTTTTTTTTGTTGTTGTTTATTTTTTTGGGGGGATTCTTGTAGAACAAGAGAAATCTTATTTTGCAGTAGCCTGCTTGGTTTTCTTTGGCAGACGAGCAGCCTGGATGTTAGGCAACACACCACCCTGAGCAATGGTGACTCCGGATAGGAGCTTGTTCAAATCTTCGTCATTTAAGATGGTAAGCTGCAGATGACGGGGAATGATTCTGGTCCTATCTGCCTTAGCTTTTATACCCCCAAGAGGGATTGAAATGCACAGTGGCGTTGACGAATCAGAAGGGCGCTTACATAAAATCTAACCAATTAGAAGGTTTCTTGTATATGGATACGGAAAATGATGTTTTCGATCACGTCCGCGTGAAAGAATTTTATTTGATGTTATTGTATAGTATTGTATTGCATTTCCCTCATTTTGTGGATGTGTACTTATTATCTTTTCTTTGCTGCTAGTGAAGGGCGAAACTAGTGTTAGTATTGTTGTTGTTTGATTGACGTTTTCATTCAATAAGGGTTCGTCTTTTGAGCTTCTTTTGCAAATGTGTGCACAGTACCGAATACTTGTAAGGGGTTTTGAAGACATCATACCCTACTTTCGCTGTTCTCTTTTTCTGCAAGTCTATTATAATTAGATCTTGATACAAGTAAAATATACTATTGCTTCTTTGGAAGCATGGCAACCTGGAGAAATATTTCTTTCCTAGAGATATGTATGGCCCTGAAAAGCGCCGTTTTGATATGTTGATCTACACAGTATGTTTTCTTGCTACTGGTGTACTTGGTAACAGCCTTGCTTCCCTCGCTTAGGGCATGCTCAGCAAGTTCAGCGAGTAGAAGTCGGACAGCTGTCTTGATTTCTCTGCTAGTGATTGTATAGCGCTTGTTGTAGTGTGCCAGTCTTGAAGCTTCTGCAACAATTCTCTAGAAGATATCGTTGACAAAACTGTTCATGCTACACATAGCTTTGCCGGCGATACTGGTATCTGGGTGCACTGGTTTCAGAACTTTGACGATGTAGATACCGTAGGATTGCCTCCAATTCATCGTCTTCTTCCTGTCCCCAGTCCGCTAGGCCTTAGCTTTGGTGGAGGCCTTTTTGGCGCCCTTACTTCCCGATGCTTGTTATCTGCCTTTCTCTTTGGGCTCTTGGCCTTCTTAGGTGATATGGTCTTCTTAGGCTTAGCTGTTTTGGCCTTCTTTGGGGTCTTTGACTTCTTCGGTTTTTCGCACTTTTTCTCTGCGGTTGATTTTGTTAGCTGTCTTCTTCTTCTTAGGGCTCTTAGCCTTGGCTTTTTAAGTTCCTGTTGCTTCCTGAGGTTTCTTGGACTTGGAGAATGTATTAACATTCGAAGTGACTCAGTAGACATCAACGCCAAGAAGTTAAAAGAGGGAAAAGCGACCATACTACATGTTTGATTTACTAGTATGTATTGTATAAGGACAATGTTACAACGGAGAAAAGTAACAGAATAATGGAAAAAACATGTGTAAAAGAAAGATACTGAAGAAGGTCAGCAACAATAACAGATGGATTTGGTCATATTAATACTTGTATGTAAATAATGACATCAACTACTCGCCAAGGCAACTATCTATCTTCGTACATGAAATCAATGAATACATGCATGAATACATGAATGACTAAGTGAATATGGAATATGTCATTACTTAGATTTAGTCCGTGCGTGCTTGTGTTTGTGATCTTATTCATTACCAGTTGCCAATATTGAGGCATATTCCTTTTCGGGTATATTTGACACTTTTTATGTTTGTTGTTGTTTTATTGCGATTCTTGTAGAGCAACAGAAGGCTTATTTTCCAGGAGCATGCTTGGTTTTCTTTGACAGAAGAACAGCCTGGATGTTAGGCAACACACCACCCTGAGTAATGGTCACTCCGGAGAGAAGCTTGTTCAAATCTTCGTCATTGCAGATGGCCAGCTGCAGATGACGGATAATGATTCTGGTCCTATCTACCTTAGCATTTATACCCCCAAGAGGGATTGAAATGCACAGTGGCGTTGACGAATCAGAAAGGCGCTTACATAAAATGTAACCAATCAGAAGGTTTCTTGTATATAGGATACGGAAAAGGATGTTTTCGATCACGTCCGCGTGAAAGAATTTTATTTTATGTTATTTTATTGTATTGTAACCTCTCCATTCAGGTTCCAGCCGTCGAGAGAGCAACATCATTCCAACATACAGGGAACATCATGGCGGAGTTATGACCAGGCCAGCGAGGCGATTATCTTGGATAAATTCTGGGGAGGCGGTACCATCCATTGCTACCATGATAGGCAAGTCATCCAGATCAACAACATCAGTTCAGCCGTACAAGGCGGCAAAAAGAAAAAATGGGAGAGGCCAGCCATCAAGGAATGCGAGGAGAGGGAGCCACCCAGCTACCAGAAATCGAAACCAGCGGGTGTATTCCGGTCACTCCATTCACATGCTGTTACACCCAAATAACACAAAGGGATGGGCAAAGAAAGGGAAGCTGGAGGGATTACTGCAACCTAATCTACGCCCTCCAAAATAATATGCAGCTGACGGAGGAGCAGGACTTCCCGGGGAATGCTGCACAACGACGGCTGGAGTAGTCAGCATACCAGACTACTTACGAGGGGAAAACATAACAGCCCTTTTAAGGGCTATCATGCCTCGTTTGCCTGAATCAATGGGGTTTTCAATTTGGCTTTTTTTCGAAAACCCCTTTTGATTATACTCTTTTAAAACACAAATTTGATCAATTTCGAACCACCGTCTAAAAAATTACAACCCACAATTGTAGTGTGCGTGATACAAAAAAGATATGAGTAATTTTTACTCAAAGATTGGTATTCTTTTTGGAAATAATATGTACATTTTGTACACAAAATTTCTCTTAACTGGAATATTTGCATTAAATGTGGAAAATTCTTTGAAACTCTAAGTATTGTCATAATTGAACAAGTGGCTTACACTTTATTGGCATTAGGGACAGCCCGACTTAGTTTAACTGGGCAGAATTTGATTATGTATGTACGTTACTGGCGTTTCAGCTTCCGTCACGCTTCGCGCTTTCGCTTGCCTAGTCCGTGCCGCCTTTGCCACTCCTGACTGAAATCCTTGAAGTAATTCAATCAACAACGTGCGCTATGACGAGCACCTATATACCTGTAAAACATTATGGTTCTAGTCATATGTACAGGTATAAAAGTACACACTCTCCAATAGCGCGCATTCATTTAACCCCCTTAATTGTGGAGAACCATGCTGCGCTGGAGGGGTGTACTCAGCACAGTGTCAGGTGTGTTGCGAACTGTTAACACACTTGACCAAATTTAAAACTTACACATCCTTCTAGGGTGTGTAAATTGTACACATCCTCCAATAGCGCGCATTCAATTAACCCCCTTAATTGTGGGGAACCATGCTGCGCTGGAGGGGTGTACTAAATTAGAGTCAGGTGGTTGCAAACTGTCAACACACCTGACCATTAAATCCCCCTATGCGTGCTTTGCACGCTGCGGGGGTATATAGTCGTAAATGCCCGAACGGCGAAAACGACTCAAATTCAAGCATCAATCAATCATATTGTAACCCATTCCATTCATTCCATTCAGGTTCCAGCCATCGTCGAGAGAGCAACATCATGCCATCATACAGGGAACATCATGGCGGAGTTGTGACCAGGCCAGCGAGGCGATTATCTTGGATAAAGCCTGGGGAGGCGGTACCATCCATTGATACCATGAGATGCAAGCCATCCAGATCAACAACATCAGATCAGCCGAACAAGGCGGCAAAAAGAAAAAATGGGAGAGGCCAGCCATCAAGGAATGCGAGGAGAGGGAGCCACCCAGCTACCGGAAATCGATACCAGCGGGTGTATTCCGATCACTCCATTCACATGCTGTTACACCCATATAATACAATGGGATGGGCAAAGAAAGGGAAGCGGGATGGTTACTGCGACCTAATCTAAACCCTCCAAAATAACAATATGCAGCTGACGCAGGAGCAGGACTTCCCGGGGAATGCTGCACAACGACGGCTGGAGTAGTCAGCATACCAGACTACTTATGAGGGGAAAACATAACAGCCCTTTTAAGGGCTATCATGCCTCGTTTGCCTGAATCAATGGGGTTTTCAATTTGACTTTTTTTCGAAAACCCCTTTTGATTATACTCTTTTAAAACACAAATGTGATCAATTTCGAACCACTGTCTAAAAATTCACAACTTACAATTGTAGTGTGCGTGATATGAAAAAGATATGAGTAATTCTTACTCAAAGATTGGTATTGTTTTTTCTTGCAAGTAATATGTACACTTTGTACACAATATTTTCACAACTGGAAATATTCGCGTTAAATGGAAAATTTTTTGTAACTTGTAGTATTGTCACAATTGAACAAGTGGCTCACACTTTATTGGTATTAGGGACAGCCCGACTTAGTTTAACTGGGCAGAATTTGATCACGTATGTACGTTCCTGGCGTTTCAGCTTCCGTCACGCTTCGCGCTTTCGCTTGCCTAGTCCGTGCCGCCTTTACCACTCCAGACTTAATCCTTGAAGAAATTCAATCAACAAGTGCGCTACAACGCGCACATATATACCTGTAAACATTGTGGTTCTAGTCCAATGTGCAGGTATAAATGTACACACTCTCCAATAGCGCGCATTCATTTAACCCCCTTAATTGTGGGGAACCATGCTGCGCTGGAGGGGTGTACTCAGCACAGTGTCAGGTGTGCTGCGAACTGTGAACACACCTGACTAAATATGAAATTAAAACTTACACATCCCTCTGGGGTGTGTAAACTGTACACATCCTCCAATAGCGCGCATTCAATTAACCCCCTTAATTGTGGGGAACCATGCTGCGCTGGAGGGGTGTACTTAATTAGAGTTAGGTGGTTGCAAACTGTCAACACACCTGACTGCTAAATCCCCCTATGCGTGCTTTGCACGCTGCGGGGGTACATAGTCGTACAAGCCCGAAGGGCGAAAACGACTCTAATCCAAGCAAGAAGAACTTGTATTGTATCTCTTGTATTTTGTGGATGTGTACTTATTTACTTTTCTTTGCTGCTAGTGAAGGACGATACTAATGTTAGTATTGCTGTTGTTTGCTGGACGTTTTCATTCAATAGGGGTTCGTCTTTTGGCTTCTTTTGCAAATTTGTGCAAAGTACCGAATACTTCTAAGGGGTTTTGAAAAACACCATACCCTGGCTTGGTGGTTCTCTATTTCTGCAAGTCTATTATAATTCGATTTTGATACAGGTAAAGGATACTATTGCTTCTTTAGAAGCATGGCAACCTGGAGAAGTATTTCTTCCCTAAAGATATGCATGGACCTGAAAAGGGCCGTTTTGATACTTGGATCTACACAGTATGTTTACTTGCTTGCTACTGGTGTACTTGGTAACAGCTTTGTTTCCATCGCTTACGGCATGCTTAGCAAGTTCACCGATTAGAAGTCGGACATTGTCTGGATTTCTCTGCTACTGATTGTAGAGCGCTTGTTGTAGTGTGCCAGTCTTGAAGCTTCTGCAGCGATTCTCTAGAAGATATCGTTGACAAAACTGTTCATGCTACTCATAGCTTTGCTGCAGATACCGGTGTCTGGGTGCACCAGTTTCAGAACTTTGTAGATGTAGATTCCTTACGATTCCCTCCACCTAATCGTCTTCTTCCTGTCCCCAGTCCGCTGGGCCTTAGCTTTGGTGGCGGCATTTGAAGCACCCTTACATCCCGATGCTTGCTAGCTGCCTTTTTCTTTGGGGTCTTGGCCTTCTTAGGTGATATGGTCTTCTTAGGCTTAGCTGTTTTGGCCTTCTTTGGGGTCTTTGCCTTCTTCGGTAGTTCGGACTTTTTCTCTGCGGTTGATTTTGTTAGCTGTCTTCTTCTTCTTAGGGCTCTTAGGCCTGGGTTTTTTAGCTGCTGTTGCTTCCTGAGGTTTCTTGGACTTGGAGTATGTATAAACATACGAAGTGACTCAGTAGACAGCGACGCTAAGAAGTTAAAAGAGGGAAAAGCAACCATACTACATTTTTGATTTACTAGTATGTATTGAATAAGGACAATGTTACAACGGAGAAGAAAAATAACAGAATAATGGAAAAGATAGGGGTAAAAGAAAAATACCGAAGAAGGACAGCAACAATAACAAATGGATTTGGTCATATTAATACTCGTATGTAAATAATGACATCAACTACTCGCCAAGGCAACTATCTATCTTCGTACATGAAATGAATGAGTACATGAATGAATACATGAATGAATAAATGAATATGGAATATGTCATTCCTTAATTTTAGTCCGTGAGTGCATGTTTGTGATCTCATTCATTACCAGTTGCCAATATTGAGGCATATTCCTTTTCTGGAAAAATTTTGGGTTTTATGTTTGTTGTTGTTTTGGGGGGTTTTTTTGCGATTCTTGTAGAGCAACAGAAGGCTTATTTTGAAGGAGCCTGCTTGGTTTTTTTTGGCAGAAGAACAGCCTGGATGTTAGGCAACCCACCACCCTGAGGAATGGTCACTATGGATTGGAGCTTGTTCAAATCTTCGTCATTGCAGATGGCCAGCTGCAGATGACGGATAATGATTCTGGTCCTTTCTACCTTAGCATTTATACCCCCAAGAGGGATTGAAATGCACAGTGGCGTTGACGAATCAGAAGGGCGCTTACATAAAATCTAACCAATCAGAAGGTTGCTTGTATAAAGGATTCAGAAAAGGATGTTTTCGATCACGTCCGCGTGAAAGAATTTTATTTTATGTTATCGTATTGTTTTGTATTGTATCGATTGTATTTTGTGGATGTGTACCTATTTTCTTTTCTTTGCTGCTAGTGAAGGACGATACTAATGTTAGTATTGCTGTTGTTTGCTGGACGTTTTCATTCAATAGGGGTTCGTCTTTTTTGGCTTCTTTTGCAAATTCGTGCAAAGTACCGAATACTTGTAAGGGGTTTTGAAGACATCATACCCTAGTTTCGTGATTCTCTATTTCTGCAAGTCTATTATAATTCGATTTTGATACAAATAAAGGGTACTATTGCTTCTTTAGAAGCATGGCAACCTGGAGAAATATTTCATTCCTAAAGACATGCATGGACCTGAAAAGGGCCGTTTTGATACTTGGATCTACACAGTATGTTTACTTGCTACTGGTGTACTTGGTAACACCCTTGGTTCCATCGCTTACGGCATGCTTAGCAAGTTCACAGAATAGAAGTCGGACAGCTGTCTGGATTTCTCTGCTAGTGATTGTAGAGCGCTTCTGGTAGTGTGCCAGTCTTGAAGCTTCTGCAGCGATTCTCTAGAAGATATCGTTGACAAAACTGTTCATGCTACACATAGCTTTGCTGCAGATACCGGTGTCTGGGTGCACCGGTTTCAGAACTTTGTAGATGTAGATTCCTTACGATTCCCTCCACCTCATCGTCTTCTTCCTGTCCCCAGTACGCTGGGCCTAGGCTTTGGTGGCGGCATTTGAAGCACCCTTACATCCCGATGCTTGCTTGCTGCCTTTTTCTTTGGGGTCTTGGCCTTCTTAGGTGATATGGTCTTCTTAGGCTTAGCTGTTTTGGCCTTCTTTGGGGTCTTTGACTTCTTCGGTCGTTCGGACTTTTTCTCTGCGGTTGATTTTGTTAGATGTCTTCTTCTTCTTATGGCTCTTAGCCTTGGGTTTTTAAACTGCTGTTGCTGCCTTAGGTTTCTTGGACTTGGAGAATGTATAAACATACGGAGTGACTCAGTAGACAGCGACGCTAAGAAGTTAAAAGAGGGAAAAGCAACCATACTACATTTTTGATTTACTAGTATGTATTGTATAAGGACAATGTTACAACGGAGAAAAATAACAGAATAATGGAAAAGATAAGGGTAAATGAAAAATACCGAAGAAGGACAGGAACAATAACAAATGGATTTGGTCACATTAATACTCGTATGTAAATAATGACATCAACTACTCGCCAAGGCAACTATCTATCTTCGTACATGAAATGAATGAGTACATGAATGAATACATGAATGAATAAATGAATATGGAATATGTCATTCCTTAATTTTAGTCCGTGCGTGCATGTTTGTGATCTCATTCATTACCAGTTGCCAATATTGAGGCCTATTCCTTTTCTGGGAAAATTGTGGGGTTTTATCTTTGTTGTTGTTGATTTATTTTTTTTTGCGATTCTTGTAGAGCAACAGAAGGCTTATTTTGCAGGAGCCTGCTTGGTTTTCTTTGGCAGAAGAACAGCCTGGATGTTAGGCAACCCACCACCCTGAGGAATGGTCACTCCGGATAGGAGCTTGTTCAAATCTTCGTCATTGCAGATGGCCAGCTGCAGATGACGGATAATGATTCTGGTGATTGACTGATTGATGTTTGTATTAAAGTCGTTTTCGCCCTTCGGGCATGTACGACTATATACCCCCACAGCGTGCGAAGCACGCTTAGAGGGATTCAATGTGTGATTGAACACACTATATTTTGGTCAGGTGTGTTAACAGTTCGTAACACACCTGACACTGTACTGAGTACACCCCTCCAGCGCAGCATGGTTCCCCACAATTACGGGGGTTAAATTGAATGCGCGCTATTGGAGAGTGTGTACATTTAACACACCCCACCATCAATGCATGGTTTCCCCAGAAAGGGGGTTCATTGAAGGCATGATATTGTGAGGTGAGTATTTTATTTTACCTGTACATAGGACCAGAACCACAATGTTTACAGGTATATATGTGCGCTTACTAGCGCACGTTGTTGATTAAATTGCTTCAAGGATTAAGTCTTGAGTTGCACAGGCGGCACGGACTTTGCAAGCGAAAGCGCGAAGCGTGACGGAAGCTGAAACGCCAGGAACGTACATACATGATCAAATTCTGCCCAGTTAAACTAAGTCGGGCTGTCCCTAATACCAATAAAGTGTAAGCCACTTGTTCAATTATGACAATACTACGAGTTACAAAAAATTTTCCATTTAACGCGAATATTTCCAGCTGTGAAAATTTTGTGTGCAAAGTGTACATATTATTTGCAAAAAAACAATACCAATCTTTGAGTAAGAATTACTCATATCTTTTTCGTATCACGCACACTACAATTGTAAGTTGTAATTTTTTAGACAGTGGTTCGAAATTGATCAAATTTGTGTTTTAAAAGAGTATAATCAAAAGGGGTTTTCGAAAAAAAGCCAAATTGAAAACCCCATTGATTCAGGCAATATGTTAGCCCTTAGAAGGACTGTTTAGCCCTTAGAAAGACTATTGTTAACAGCAGGTGGTCCCCGGTAGAGAAGCTCTGTCTATCTGCCGTGCCGGCTCTCTCTTTAACGCAGCGCCCCCTTGGTAGCTCGCTATGTAGAACATGCTGCTCCATGTGGTCGGCTGTTGGCGGGGGGGGGGGGGGGGTAGGTCGACATTTACTCAATTGGCCAGCACAGCAGCTTGGCCCCATACTTCCATACTTCTTTAGTTGTAGTTGGGTGTTCCATAGCTGCTGCAAGGGTGCCAAGACTGCCTCCTCCACTCATCGTCCACTGCGTCTCCCTTTACCATCAAACGTCTGCCACACGTCTGCTCTCTCCACCTGCTGCTGCCGGATGATTCTGGTCATTTATACTTTAGCATTTATACCCCCAAGAGGGATTGAAATGCACAGTGGCGTTGACGAATCAGAAGGGCGCTTACGTAAAATCTAACCAATCAGAAGGTTGCTTGTATATAGGATTCGGAAAAGGATGTTTTCGATCACGATCGCGTGAAAGAATTTTATTTTACGTTATTATATTGTATTGTATTTCTTGTATTTTGTGGATGTGTACTTATTTACTTTTCTTTGCTGCTAGTGAAGGACAATACTAGTGTTAGTGTTGCTGTTGTTTGCTGGACGTTCTCATTCAATAGGGGTTCGTCTTTTTGGCTTCTTTTGCAAATGTGTGCAAAGTACCGAATACTTGTAAGGGGTTTTGAAGACATCATACCCTAGTTTCGTGGTTCTCTATTTCTGCAAGTCTATTATAATTCGATTTTGACACAGGTAAAGGGAACTAATGCTTCTTTAGAAGCATGGCAACCTGGAGAAATATTTCTTTCCTAAAGATATGTATGGCCCTGAAAAGCGCCGTTTTCATACTTGCATCTACACAGTATGTTTACTTGCTTGCTACTGGTGTACTTGGTAACAGCCTTGGTGCTGGATATTTTCATTCAATAAGAGTTCGTCTTTATGGACTCTTTGCAAATGTGTATACAGAACCGAATACTTCTAAGGGGTTTTGAAAAACACCATACCCTGGCTTGGTGGTTCTCTATTTCTGCAAGATTTTTATAATTCGATTTTGCTACAGGTAAAGGGTACTATTGCTTCTTTAGAAGCATGGCAACCTGGAGAAATATTTCTTTCCCAGAGATATGTATGGCCCTGAAAAGGGCCGTTTTGATATGTGGATCTACACAGTATGTTTACTTGCTACTGGTGTACTTGGTAACACCCTTGGTTCCATCGCTTACGGCATGCTTAGCAAGTTCACCGATTAGAAGTCGGACATTGTCTGGATTTCTCTGCTACTGATTGTAGAGCGCTTCTGGTAGTGTGCCAGTCTTGAAGGTTCTGCAGCGATTCTCTAGAATATATCGTTGATAAAACTGTTCATGCTACACATAGGTTTGCTGCAGATACCGGTGTCTGGGTGCACCGGTTTCAGAACTTTGTAGATGTAGATTCCCTAGGATTCCCTCCACCTCATCGTCTTCTTTCTGTCCCCAGTCCGCTGGGCCTTAGCTTTGGTGGCGGCATTTGAAGCACCCTTACATCCCGATGCTTTCTAGCTGCCTTTTTCTTTGGGGTCTTGGCCTTCTTAGGTGATATGGTCTTCTTAGGCTTAGCTGTTTTGGCCTTCTTTGGGGTCTTTGCCTTCTTCGGATTTTCGGACATTTTCTCTGCGGTTGATTTTGTTAGATGTCTTCTTCTTCTCATGGCTCTTAGCCTTGGGTTTTTAGCTGCTGTTGCTTCCTGAGGTTTCTTGGACTTGGAGAATGTATAAACATACGAAGTGACTCAGTAGACAGCGACGCCAAGAAGTTAAAAGAGGGAAAAGCAACCATACTACATTTTTGATTTACTAGTATGTATTGAATAAGGACAATGTTACAACGGAGAAGAAAAATAACAGAATAATGGAAAAGATAGGGGTAAAAGAAAAATACCGAAGAAGGACAGCAACAATAACAAATGGATTTGGTCATATTAATACTCGTATGTAAATAATGACATCAACTACTCGCCAAGGCAACTATCTATCTTCGTACATGAAATGAATGAGTACATGAATGAATACATGAATGAATAAATGAATATGGAATATGTCATTCCTTAATTTTAGTCCGTGAGTGCATGTTTGTGATCTCATTCATTACCAGTTGCCAATATTGAGGCATATTCCTTTTCTGGAAAAATTTTGGGTTTTATGTTTGTTGTTGTTTTGGGGGGTTTTTTTGCGATTCTTGTAGAGCAACAGAAGGCTTATTTTGAAGGAGCCTGCTTGGTTTTTTTTGGCAGAAGAACAGCCTGGATGTTAGGCAACCCACCACCCTGAGGAATGGTCACTATGGATTGGAGCTTGTTCAAATCTTCGTCATTGCAGATGGCCAGCTGCAGATGACGGATAATGATTCTGGTCCTTTCTACCTTAGCATTTATACCCCCAAGAGGGATTGAAATGCACAGTGGCGTTGACGAATCAGAAGGGCGCTTACATAAAATCTAACCAATCAGAAGGTTGCTTGTATAAAGGATTCAGAAAAGGATGTTTTCGATCACGTCCGCGTGAAAGAATTTTATTTTATGTTATCGTATTGTTTTGTATTGTATCGATTGTATTTTGTGGATGTGTACCTATTTTCTTTTCTTTGCTGCTAGTGAAGGACGATACTAATGTTAGTATTGCTGTTGTTTGCTGGACGTTTTCATTCAATAGGGGTTCGTCTTTTTTGGCTTCTTTTGCAAATTCGTGCAAAGTACCGAATACTTGTAAGGGGTTTTGAAGACATCATACCCTAGTTTCGTGATTCTCTATTTCTGCAAGTCTATTATAATTCGATTTTGATACAAATAAAGGGTACTATTGCTTCTTTAGAAGCATGGCAACCTGGAGAAATATTTCATTCCTAAAGACATGCATGGACCTGAAAAGGGCCGTTTTGATACTTGGATCTACACAGTATGTTTACTTGCTACTGGTGTACTTGGTAACACCCTTGGTTCCATCGCTTACGGCATGCTTAGCAAGTTCACAGAATAGAAGTCGGACAGCTGTCTGGATTTCTCTGCTAGTGATTGTAGAGCGCTTCTGGTAGTGTGCCAGTCTTGAAGCTTCTGCAGCGATTCTCTAGAAGATATCGTTGACAAAACTGTTCATGCTACACATAGCTTTGCTGCAGATACCGGTGTCTGGGTGCACCGGTTTCAGAACTTTGTAGATGTAGATTCCTTACGATTCCCTCCACCTCATCGTCTTCTTCCTGTCCCCAGTACGCTGGGCCTAGGCTTTGGTGGCGGCATTTGAAGCACCCTTACATCCCGATGCTTGCTTGCTGCCTTTTTCTTTGGGGT
The DNA here is from genome assembly GCA_029931535.1 of Margaritifera margaritifera. Lineage (NCBI taxonomy): Eukaryota > Metazoa > Mollusca > Bivalvia > Unionida > Margaritiferidae > Margaritifera > Margaritifera margaritifera. Next base: position 6,142,807 of record JAQPZY010001634.1, on the reverse strand, counting down.
CTTGGCCTTCTTAGGTGATATGGTCTTCTTAGGCTTAGCTGTTTTGGCCTTCTTTGGGGTCTTTGACTTCTTCGGTCGTTCGGACTTTTTCTCTGCGGTTGATTTTGTTAGATGTCTTCTTCTTCTTATGGCTCTTAGCCTTGGGTTTTTAAACTGCTGTTGCTGCCTTAGGTTTCTTGGACTTGGAGAATGTATAAACATACGGAGTGACTCAGTAGACAGCGACGCTAAGAAGTTAAAAGAGGGAAAAGCAACCATACTACATTTTTGATTTACTAGTATGTATTGTATAAGGACAATGTTACAACGGAGAAAAATAACAGAATAATGGAAAAGATAAGGGTAAATGAAAAATACCGAAGAAGGACAGGAACAATAACAAATGGATTTGGTCACATTAATACTCGTATGTAAATAATGACATCAACTACTCGCCAAGGCAACTATCTATCTTCGTACATGAAATGAATGAGTACATGAATGAATACATGAATGAATAAATGAATATGGAATATGTCATTCCTTAATTTTAGTCCGTGCGTGCATGTTTGTGATCTCATTCATTACCAGTTGCCAATATTGAGGCCTATTCCTTTTCTGGGAAAATTGTGGGGTTTTATCTTTGTTGTTGTTGATTTATTTTTTTTTGCGATTCTTGTAGAGCAACAGAAGGCTTATTTTGCAGGAGCCTGCTTGGTTTTCTTTGGCAGAAGAACAGCCTGGATGTTAGGCAACCCACCACCCTGAGGAATGGTCACTCCGGATAGGAGCTTGTTCAAATCTTCGTCATTGCAGATGGCCAGCTGCAGATGACGGATAATGATTCTGGTGATTGACTGATTGATGTTTGTATTAAAGTCGTTTTCGCCCTTCGGGCATGTACGACTATATACCCCCACAGCGTGCGAAGCACGCTTAGAGGGATTCAATGTGTGATTGAACACACTATATTTTGGTCAGGTGTGTTAACAGTTCGTAACACACCTGACACTGTACTGAGTACACCCCTCCAGCGCAGCATGGTTCCCCACAATTACGGGGGTTAAATTGAATGCGCGCTATTGGAGAGTGTGTACATTTAACACACCCCACCATCAATGCATGGTTTCCCCAGAAAGGGGGTTCATTGAAGGCATGATATTGTGAGGTGAGTATTTTATTTTACCTGTACATAGGACCAGAACCACAATGTTTACAGGTATATATGTGCGCTTACTAGCGCACGTTGTTGATTAAATTGCTTCAAGGATTAAGTCTTGAGTTGCACAGGCGGCACGGACTTTGCAAGCGAAAGCGCGAAGCGTGACGGAAGCTGAAACGCCAGGAACGTACATACATGATCAAATTCTGCCCAGTTAAACTAAGTCGGGCTGTCCCTAATACCAATAAAGTGTAAGCCACTTGTTCAATTATGACAATACTACGAGTTACAAAAAATTTTCCATTTAACGCGAATATTTCCAGCTGTGAAAATTTTGTGTGCAAAGTGTACATATTATTTGCAAAAAAACAATACCAATCTTTGAGTAAGAATTACTCATATCTTTTTCGTATCACGCACACTACAATTGTAAGTTGTAATTTTTTAGACAGTGGTTCGAAATTGATCAAATTTGTGTTTTAAAAGAGTATAATCAAAAGGGGTTTTCGAAAAAAAGCCAAATTGAAAACCCCATTGATTCAGGCAATATGTTAGCCCTTAGAAGGACTGTTTAGCCCTTAGAAAGACTATTGTTAACAGCAGGTGGTCCCCGGTAGAGAAGCTCTGTCTATCTGCCGTGCCGGCTCTCTCTTTAACGCAGCGCCCCCTTGGTAGCTCGCTATGTAGAACATGCTGCTCCATGTGGTCGGCTGTTGGCGGGGGGGGGGGGGGGGGTAGGTCGACATTTACTCAATTGGCCAGCACAGCAGCTTGGCCCCATACTTCCATACTTCTTTAGTTGTAGTTGGGTGTTCCATAGCTGCTGCAAGGGTGCCAAGACTGCCTCCTCCACTCATCGTCCACTGCGTCTCCCTTTACCATCAAACGTCTGCCACACGTCTGCTCTCTCCACCTGCTGCTGCCGGATGATTCTGGTCATTTATACTTTAGCATTTATACCCCCAAGAGGGATTGAAATGCACAGTGGCGTTGACGAATCAGAAGGGCGCTTACGTAAAATCTAACCAATCAGAAGGTTGCTTGTATATAGGATTCGGAAAAGGATGTTTTCGATCACGATCGCGTGAAAGAATTTTATTTTACGTTATTATATTGTATTGTATTTCTTGTATTTTGTGGATGTGTACTTATTTACTTTTCTTTGCTGCTAGTGAAGGACAATACTAGTGTTAGTGTTGCTGTTGTTTGCTGGACGTTCTCATTCAATAGGGGTTCGTCTTTTTGGCTTCTTTTGCAAATGTGTGCAAAGTACCGAATACTTGTAAGGGGTTTTGAAGACATCATACCCTAGTTTCGTGGTTCTCTATTTCTGCAAGTCTATTATAATTCGATTTTGACACAGGTAAAGGGAACTAATGCTTCTTTAGAAGCATGGCAACCTGGAGAAATATTTCTTTCCTAAAGATATGTATGGCCCTGAAAAGCGCCGTTTTCATACTTGCATCTACACAGTATGTTTACTTGCTTGCTACTGGTGTACTTGGTAACAGCCTTGGTGCTGGATATTTTCATTCAATAAGAGTTCGTCTTTATGGACTCTTTGCAAATGTGTATACAGAACCGAATACTTCTAAGGGGTTTTGAAAAACACCATACCCTGGCTTGGTGGTTCTCTATTTCTGCAAGATTTTTATAATTCGATTTTGCTACAGGTAAAGGGTACTATTGCTTCTTTAGAAGCATGGCAACCTGGAGAAATATTTCTTTCCCAGAGATATGTATGGCCCTGAAAAGGGCCGTTTTGATATGTGGATCTACACAGTATGTTTACTTGCTACTGGTGTACTTGGTAACACCCTTGGTTCCATCGCTTACGGCATGCTTAGCAAGTTCACCGATTAGAAGTCGGACATTGTCTGGATTTCTCTGCTACTGATTGTAGAGCGCTTCTGGTAGTGTGCCAGTCTTGAAGGTTCTGCAGCGATTCTCTAGAATATATCGTTGATAAAACTGTTCATGCTACACATAGGTTTGCTGCAGATACCGGTGTCTGGGTGCACCGGTTTCAGAACTTTGTAGATGTAGATTCCCTAGGATTCCCTCCACCTCATCGTCTTCTTTCTGTCCCCAGTCCGCTGGGCCTTAGCTTTGGTGGCGGCATTTGAAGCACCCTTACATCCCGATGCTTTCTAGCTGCCTTTTTCTTTGGGGTCTTGGCCTTCTTAGGTGATATGGTCTTCTTAGGCTTAGCTGTTTTGGCCTTCTTTGGGGTCTTTGCCTTCTTCGGATTTTCGGACATTTTCTCTGCGGTTGATTTTGTTAGATGTCTTCTTCTTCTCATGGCTCTTAGCCTTGGGTTTTTAGCTGCTGTTGCTTCCTGAGGTTTCTTGGACTTGGAGAATGTATAAACATACGAAGTGACTCAGTAGACAGCGACGCCAAGAAGTTAAAAGAGGGAAAAGCAACCATACTACATTTTTGATTTACTAGTATGTATTGTATAAGGACAATGTTACAACGGAGAAAAATAACAGAATAATGGAAAAGATAGGGGTAAAAGAAAAATACCGAAGAAGGACAGCAACAATAACAAATGGATTTGGTCATATTAATACTCGTATGTAAATAATGACATCAACTACTCGCCAAGGCAACTATCTATCTTCATACATGAAATGAATGAGTACATGAATGAATAAATGAATACGGAATATGTCATTCCTTAATTTTAGTTCGTGCGTGCGTGTTTGTGATCTCATTCATTACCAGTTGCCAATATTGAGGCATATTCCTTTTCTGGAAAAATTGTGGGTTTTTATGTTTGTTGTTTTTGGGGGGTTTTTTGCGATTCTTGTAGAGTAAGAGAAGGCTTATTTTGCAGGAGCCTGCTTTGTTTTCTTTGGCAGAAGAACAGCCTGGACGTTAGGCAACCCACCACCCTGAGGAATGGTCACTCCGGATAGGAGCTTGTTCAAATCTTCGTCATTGCAGATGACGGATAATGATTCTGGTCCTTTCTTCCTTAGCATTTATGCCCCCAAGAGGGTTTGAAATGCAGTGGCGTTGATGAATCAGAAGGGCGCTTACATAAAATCTAACCAATCAGAAGGTTGCTTGTATACAGAATTAAGAAAAGGATGTTTTCGATCACGTCCGCGTGAAAGAATTTTATTTTATGTTATTTTATTGTATTGTATTTCTTGTATTTTGTGGATGTGTACTTACTTACTTTTCTTTGCTGCTAGTGAAGGACGATACTAGTGTTAGTATTGCTGTTGTTGCTAGACGTTTTCATTCAATAGGGGTTCGTCTTTTTGGCTTCTTTTGCATTCCGCAGTGATCAGCAGATCCCGGAAAGAATTTATGTGACCTGAATTTGCATAACTATATGCTAGATTGTGTACACCAAAGTTGGTGACGTAGAACACAACCATGCTACCAAACTGCCAATATGTCAACAACGGTGAGTACGATCTTCTTCTTCTTCTAATCCCTTTCCTTTTTACTATTTATTTTGAGAGGAAACATTTAAATTTATTTAGAACTACGTTTTATAGTTATATTTAAATACTTTTTGTGGTACGAGCATGATTTAAATCGACGTGCTTTGTAAAATATTGCAAAATTCCACTGATACTGGATTTCTTATAGATGCTAGTGACATTTCAACTACGTGACTTTGTACATTTTGTACAAAAAACACAAATTACAGATCTAAAGTATGTGTCTTGACCAACTTAACATTGCAGCATCAGATGGAAGAGATAAAAGGAACTTATACACTTATGACGACTATACAATTTTTTTTTATAAATTCATTTTTCAGCTTCTTAAAGATAATACCTTACAGACACAGGGGTCCTACTAAACACCGCAAAGTCAGACAAAGGCAGACAAAGTCAGATAAAGGCAGACAAAATCAGACAAAGGCAGGCAAAGTCTGTTTATTTTTGTTTTATTTATACATATTCGTATACATTATACTATATTAACTTTGTTTTGATATTTAAATTTTAAAAAATTGGTACACATGCACCCTTAGTTGTGTCCCTTTATTTCGCGTTGTGACAACGATATATATGCCGACAATTGTTAATAAACGTTCATTAATGAATTATTGAGCAAAATAATTATATTATTTAGATATACACAATAATATTAGGACAGTATTATATTACATAAGTATAATATAAATATTTAATAGAACAAAAGGCAGATAGAGTATGACAAAGACATATAACACAGATAGCGTATGACAGAGGCAATCTCAATGTGACAAAACCAGATTTAATAATTTTATATAATAATTATCTTATTGAGAGACAAGTAATAATATTATGAAAGTTATATAAAATACATAAGTTTAATATAAGTATTTAATCGAATATAGTATGCCAACGTGATGTAATAAACTTAAGATATCGTATGACAAAGACAGATTCATTGTGACAAAGTAAGATGTACTAATGTTTTTATTAAGAAGCGATTATGCTACAAACAGTAACAAATTACTCTGCCGCTGTCGGCAAAATCAAACGATGGTAATTAGTGATATTCCGCACCTTTAGTAGTTCGTGGCTATTTTGCATTGTCTCGAGCAGTTATACAAATCTGTTCATGCAGTACTGTTCAAACAGTAATCATTTAATCAACCTTTAATTATATACCGGAGTCGACAATCTCAAACGTAGGTATTTCTTTTAATTTTGCATATGTATTCTTTTATATTATTTGACAATTAAATATTTTATTAACATTCATAATCATATATTCGTGATGTAACTTTTATCTGAACACGCAATTTTCGAAATTTAATATTACCACACCTCACATTATATCACTGTTCACTTGCTTCGTGTCTTTGTAGACCTGCATCGTGTCCTTTGATTTGGCTTCTTGGCTACCTTTGGGTCCTTATGGACAGTATATTTCCCATCCGAAGATGTCAGTTCTGAAACACTTGTAGTGCTTGCACTTAGGAATTTGCTGAAGAGTTGTTGTTTCTTCTCATCGTATACCGCAAACATTAATAGCAACAGAAAAGATTTGTATTACGAATTAAGACACTAATGATTATGCTGAAACAAATTAGGACATTAACATGTAAAATGATAATCTGTATTTGTACTATCAATCTTGTCATGGTCGATCTTTTTCAATGAAAGTACATCATAAATTTATGATTATGAATGTTAATAGAATATTTAATATTACTTTCATAATATTATTACGTGTCTCTCAATAGGATAATTATTATATAAAATTATTAAATCTGGTGTTGTCACATTGAGATTGCCTTTGTCATACGCTATCTGTGTTATATGACTTTGTCATACTCTATCTGCCTTTATTCTATTAAATGAACATATGTACCAATTTTACTTTCAAACAACATTAAATCACGCTTTTTTAAATTTTAAATATCAAAACAAAGTTAATAATGTATACGAATATGTACAAATAAAACAAAAATAAACAGCCTTTGTCTGACTTTGCGGTGTTTAGTACGACCGCAGACACAGGGTATTCAAGTACAGTTTGTCTGGGAGTAGGAAACAAGTTGGGGTATTACATTCTACGACTGGAGTATGGAATCCAGGTCCAAAACTACCATCAAATCACAACCTCGGGTGTTTTAAGTTGTAACTCTCCATTAGCACTATATTCATAGTTGAAAATAACTCATGACTACACCAGTTGTCAAATTATGAAATACTTTTACGTATCAAAATTAATTACCAAGACAACTGGCCCACATTAGCAATTATAATGTTTAATAGAGAAGATACACACCCTATAATAATCTCAACTGTGCAAAGTTTATGTTATTCCTCAGACTGAAGAAATCAGCTCACTTTTGAGCTCAAGTCCAGAGGGGCCTTTAAGAGGGAGAGGTAGAGGAAGGACAAGGCATGGAGCAAGAACTAGAGGGGGAAGATGAGGTAGACGTGCCGTGCAGCATGAAGAAAACAGAGCTGACCAAACTCTGCGCATATTTGAAACAAGGTGCACAAGAATGAGGGTAATTGTTAATATCATGCAAAACAAGTATTGATACATAGTGAAAAATGTTTGATAATTGGCACAGATTCTAATATCTTGATGTCAGTAGGTAGTACTAGTGTTTTGCACAAGTTAGTGAATGCATACTTCCATTTAAGGACTATTTATTTTACCAAAAACTCTATGTTTATACTGCTTTACTTTTTGCAGCCACTCATCCCCCAGTATCATTTGATAAAGAAAGACCATGCACACAGATACCATAAAAAATACAGAGGCCACCTCTTGAACATGGCCGCATTTCCCGACACCAAATATAATACATGTCATCTATTTTCTCTTCGTCATGAAAGGTTACCCTTTCTATAAGATGCAAAAATGGTCTCCTTATAAGCTGGGAATCACTGAACTTAATGATGTAGGGCTATTGGTCTAGCAATTCAAGTAGCCATACTTATCAACAGGGTCCCTTAAGTGGTTGAGGGAGGCCCAGGCCACTTCTAGAGTTTGAGGCCCATAGGCCCTGGTTATACTGAAATTTGGAAATGAATCAAATGAGAAAACAAGCCCATATAATTTACTATATAAAGATTTAAAAAACAACCCAGTACACAGAGTATTTAAGAGATCTAAAAATAACTGGTAAAAATCGAGGCCCCTTAGTGTTTAAGGCCCTGGCCATATGCCCACCCCCTCACATTGGGCCTGCTTATCAAAATACATACAATGATGTAAATAGATGCTTGTGGTATCTAAATATAAACTTGCTTAAATCTTTTCATATATTGGTAGAAGTGATCTATGCAAGTGGCATCCCAAAAAATTTTTTAACATTTAGGTAGACTTATCCTTTTTACAACTGAAGTAAAAAAAAATGTATAATTTTTATATAAAAAAATATGAAATGATAACCAAAATTCCATGCTATCTTACTTTGGAATTTAGTGATTAGACCTGAGTAAGTAGACTGATTGCAGTTAAAATATCAAGAACAAAAATTACACCTGTACAAATTTCATCTATCTATTCAAGTCGTGCCTAATAATGACTACACTTTTATTCTTCTGTTGTAAAGATGATGTACACCTTAAGGTTTTTTTCTAAAACCCAAAAAATATATTAAGATAATACTCTATATATACTATCATGGTAAACATCATGACTTAGAGAATACTAAAATGTCCTACTTGCCTGAATTTAGAAAGACATGAAGACATACAAGAAAATTTCCATCATATTTTATATAACAATTTGGGTAACAATTTTAATTGTCCAGGCTGCTGGGCATTCCCTTTTTCCACCTCTGACTTATAGAAATGCTCAAAAAATACTGCTACGACTCTATGGTCTTAAAATAACAGAAAAAATTGAAAACCAAAAATTTTGTAAAATTGAACAAATAATTTATTTGTCTAAAATACAAAATGAAAATGGAAAAATAACTTACAGGATCATGAATTGAATCCCAAATAGTCCAAAGTGTTCTATCACAAGTCCAAAAGCATAGAGTATTCCAAATGAGTTCTATTGGTATTCTAAATGAAGTCCAATGTATTGTGCTGATGTGCCAATATACTTGAATAATGTTGATATGCTGACAGGCTTGATGTACCACAATGATATAATCCAAAATGTCTTTAAAGAATTCACAGTAATTCCAAAATAGTTACTTTGTCCAAAAGTTTATGAGGACTTTGCTATTCCAATGAATAATTGAAAAAAATAAATCCTCTCAAATAATAATTGGACAGGTCAGGTCCTGTAACAGCCAACCAATCTGAGATCAGGTGAGCCACAATTTTTTTTTTTTTTTTGGGGGGGGGAGTGGGGAGGGCCATGACCTGAAATTAAATCCCATCAAATTCGTCTACAAGATTAAATTCTACACCTTCCAAGGTCAAAAGGACACAAAAACATGTTTACTCAAACAAAATAACCTCATTATAAGGTACAAACCTACAATGGACAACATTAGCTATTTAATGTCTACTACATGACCCTTATAATCATAAAAGTTAACACACAATATGGGTATACATAACATTACTTGGAGTGCCCATCTTAACATACACTGTACTTAATATCAGTTCCAGTTGTGATGGAACTCTCATTCCTCATATCAAAATATAAACCTTGTGCAGTTTGAATCCGATATTGATCCATGTTTATTCTAAAATGGAATCTGGTGACGTAAGATGAATACAATTTTAAGAAGTGTGTACTTCTATTATTTTCTATATTTTTACATTTTAGAAATAGCATTCAATTGGAATAATTTTTCAGGATTGTCAAGTTCTAATCCTGGATGAGGCTGTCCTTGCCTAGGTCAGAATGTATTGATGGTACATACTGGTCCTTGACGATGAGGTTGACCGGACGAGTGCCAATAGACATGCTGCCTATAGGCAGTTCATACTATGGCAGCATGGAAGGCTTGGGTCCGGACAAAGACGTGTCATTCCCTCTTGTTGTGTCTGGCGGATACATGACAAATATCCTGATGCTTTTGGACAGTATACTGGCTTCATCCCCTCTAGGCTTGCATGAAGTTTGACACTTTAGAATAAGAATTTGTATATAAATTAGTACAAATGACTTCATTCTTTGTTTCGTTGTAACTGCACATAATAGTACCTCTTTACTGCATCGTACAATAATGCTTTCATTCAGATTTTTAAAAACCACCAGTCTATTTCTGCCCTATAGACAATGTGGGCAAATATGGGCAGAAATTATCAATATAGAAAGTTTTCAGTAATTGCAGAGACCACGATGTACTTTGTTTTCAATTGCTGATATTTACAGACTACTATATTCTTGCAACTCTATGGGCTTAAAATAATTAAAGAAAAAGAGCGAAAACCAACAAGTTTTGTAAAATTAACAAATAATTTATTTCTCTAGATTACAAAGTGAAAATTTAAAAAAGAATTTGCAGTATTGTGAATTAAATCCCAAATAGCCTTATAAGTTCTATCACAGGTCCAAATGAATAAAGTTCCAATTGAATTTCAGTGGTATTCCAAATAAGCTCTAATGCTAAATGTGTTGATGTGCATGTAGTCTCCAATTTACTAATGTACCAGTGGTCTGTAGATTGGTGATGTGCCAACAGTCTTTTGATGTATCACAATAATATAATCCAAGATGGTCTTGACTGAATTCACTATAATTCCAAGTGAATGATTCTTTTGTCCAAGAAGTATTTTTGCGCACTTTGTAATTACAGAGAGTAATAATTTGAATAAAGAAATCCAAACCTAAATCTGAGCACAACAACGATTCTGCTTCAGATGTTATGGCAAGAATAAAAAATTTCAAGTAAACAACATTATATAAAAAAAACTAAGACACAATAATAGAACTAGGAAGATGGTCAGCTAACCATGTAAAAAACATCGAAAATAGTAAACAAGTCAAGGACTATTACTAAAATTATAATAAAGAATGTAACAAACATCAAGTAGACAAGTATTTTTGCATGGGGAATACCAATGTCCTACTCTGATCCAGATAAACATATTTTTTTTCATTAATAATGATCTAAATATTTTATCCACAATCCATAGAGAAAATTTAGCTATGTATTATGTTGTTTACAAAAATATGTTCCTAGTCAGGTACAATATGAACTTGATTTTGGACTAAGGTCATGTACAAATTACAGTTATACACAACATATAATGATGGAGAGGAAAACTAACAATCAATAAAAAATTAAATATACATAACAATATAAAGTGTAATCTGTCCTAGCAGACACCTACATATAGCAGACACAGTTTCATATTGTATGAAGCTGAAGTCAAAATCGAGAGATCTTCTCCTTCACCAAAACTTCTGCTGATGGCGGTTCTTCAGATGCCAGGTTTCTACTAATTCTCCTGGGATCATCCTCCTTTAGTTCTCTCCTCTGTCTCATACCCTGTTTGTCCCCAAGTCGAGAGATAAGGGCTTTCTGTATAAGCTCCCTGATGTGGGGATATGTTTTCTTCTCCTTGCATGGAATGACCGACCATCTGTTACTTTTTTTTGTTGTAGCATCTATGATATCTGTTGTAAAGATAATTTTATTTTCTTAACTTGTGTGACAAATATCCCCATGGTAACCCATATTGACTTCTCACTCAATATTAGAGCCTCATGACCAGTTCTACACAGGAGGAGTTGTTGAGGGGCTGTTTTTCTTCTTACAAGTTTATTTCTGTCTCCAGAGTACTACTTAAGAAGGCAATATATTTTCATAAATGGGCATTTAATAGTAATCATAATCATGACAGCATTTTCCCTAAATCTCCCGAGGAAAGGTCATGAATCCCAGATATACTTAATAATGTGGTTCAATCCCTCCATTTTTGAAAATGCTATACAAATATCACTGGATCTAATTATTAGATTTGCACTGTTAAAATCAAAACAAATATCAAAGCGAACGATAACAATACTAATTACAAGATTTGTATGCATTAAAATAGTAAGATTACTTATCACAAATGTCAAAAATGTGTGTCCATTGTTGCAAAATGACTTTTATCTAATAAAAGTTGTCATTAGTTATATATGTTAATAAAATTCCAACGCCTTGATGTCCAAGTTGGGATCATAATGTACAAGCAATATATGAAATTATTTCTGTGTTTCTGTAGTGGAAAATAACTTACACTATCTCCCCTTCTTTGTTTCTCAATACACTTCTGTCACTATGGATATTGTGATCCAAAGCAGCTAGCTCATTCCTAATCCGGTACACAGGAGGGGTGTATGAAAATCTCTTGGCACAGTACATCAGGATGTGCTGATGGAAAACTTCAAGCTCAGCAGTGCTTCTGCAATTATCAGGAACATGTATCTTCTAACATGTGTCATTTATAATCTGCTTACAGATTATTACAACTCTAAAAAATATCATTACTGTTGGTAAATTTTGCATACATAAAATCTTTACTGCAGTGTTTATTGATTCAGAGTGTCACGAAATTGTTTATACTTAATGAATATGTGTTATACCTAACCTGATCATTGTAATATATATTGTTTATACACATTACTGAATGCTAACTTATTCAGAGCTTGAAAAGGTAAAAATATACAGTAAATTAATGTAATGTTGAGAATATAAGCAAGCAGTCTTAAAAATTTTCTTTTATATAACATACAATTGCTACCATCATGAAATAGCATACCTGAAGTTCAAGTAATACTCTGCTCTGTTTAGGAGCCTTTTATCCAATATAACCTGTGCCAAAGTTTTCAGCACTCTGGTATCCTTCTTGGGATCGAGCTAGGGTTTTGTCCATTCTTCATTCTCAGACAAGGGTTCATGCAGGCATTTATTAATGCCTTGGCCATGTGAGAGGATCCACTCGTGTGTATTGGTGATGTGATGTAGGACACTTCTCCAGATACTCTGAAAGAGTGCCACAATCAGTATATAAAGCACCTAAATCTGGTCACTGTCATAGTGACTATGAAATGACCTTATAATTCATTGTCAATCAGGTTGTTTCATATCGAGGGAAACAAGCATGATTTATTTGGCTAATGGTTAATGGATTAGGATTGCAGTTTTTTACAGGATCAATGTTACTTCAATATTCCACATTACTCTGACATTTCAAGTAAACTAATTTTCATAGACTACATACATGTACCTACAAGACTGGGTGATGTATAAATATGGATAAAATATATATTAACAGAAAGCAGAAGATAAGGATTATGCAATGTAACTTTGATTTCATGAACAAAAATATACAGTAGCAAACATTTACATTGATATGTTCAAAATGCAAGGACACAAATCTCACCAAAAACTGTTCATAGCTGCTGGCAGTCTTGCATGAAAACCAAAAATGGTTCATTATGTCTTTGGACCACTGCAACAAAACCTCATTTTCCTTTTGTTTGGCAACCTTGAAAAGAAGGTAGAAAATATATAGTGCATGAACAGCAATCATTGAAACAGAAACAGTCTTCCAATTCCAAAAGCTTTATTACAGGAATAATTGCCATTCTTTTGCTCAGTTTACCAATAGCCTGCAATAGCTGCTAAATATGATCATAAAGTTGACAAGGATAACTGAAGGATCATGTTAAACTAACAAAGTTCATTCCTAGGTTCATTCTCCTTGATCTCCTTGATTTTATTTGGTCTTTGTAAGGATATTGTTATCTACTACTACTGGGTAAATTGTGAAATATACTGGATTCTTACCTTCAATATTTTCTTTCCAAGGTTTTTTGCATATGCCATATATCATGGGAGTGTTTTAATCATGGGATAGGAATTTTCTGAAATTAAACAAATATGAACATAATTTTAAAAAAATTCAGTTTCTCTGGAAGAAAATACTGTATAATCTAATACTATAATTCTTTGAAACAAATTTTGCAAGAAGTCAATATAACCAGGAGTGTATTAAAGTGTATGGATTTAGAACTTGTGCCACAATGTGGACTTGTAAAGGGCGAAAAGTATGGTGACATTAGCAAACAAAAAGATATAACTCACTCATCACTGATCCAATTCCTACATGAGCATATCTGTCACCACCTCCTTGATTTTTATTCCTCGAGAGATCAGTTCTTTTATGGCTTTCTGAAAGCCTGCCTTTTCCAGAGCTGGGGATTTTCTTTGAACCATCCTTTTGTCCAGTGTGTGAATGGTCAATATTTTTTTGCTGTTAACCTCCATTATTGTGTAGGAACAATACTGGACTGAATGACCTGGGGAGTCATTGCACCCATCACCTGAAGAAAAGAAATGACACAAAATAGTTAAACATAAAAGAGAAAAACTAAAAATTATCTTTCCAATATTATCTAAATGACCAAATGTGAATTAATTTAAACTTGTATCACTTGTATTGATTTCAAACGACACAAAGTCTTCAACAACTGGTGTCCAATGGTTCATAGAGTTCTGCTCCAATTATTAAGAACCATTCTGTGATATATAACTTAAAAGGTCTAGTAGCCTGATGATGTTCATGTACTACAATATCAACATCAAATTACATCAGGTTATTTTTATTTTGTGAATTGCCTGACTGGCTTTAATTATTTTTTTTCACATGTGCTTTTATTTTCCATGCCTGGCTAATGTAACCGATGAGTGTAGTCAACATTAGACTTCTGTCTATAGAGTATAGAGGTTAACAATGTTACATCACTAGTTATTTTCAAAAATTCAATTTATCCTATGTGCGTTCATCATGAGCTGTTTGGATGGATGGGAGGAGGGTGATAACAGGAATTGCTATAAATGGGATTCTGCATAGAGAAATCATATTGGGCATGAAACACAGCTTCAAAATACAATCACTGGTCCTCTAAATATTGATTTAACAATAGTGACACGTGGGGGGGAAGTAGAGGGTGGGGAAAAACAGCTGTGAATACCAGTTCAGCCAGCACAGTATACTGGATCTTATTTGCCTAACCAAATCAATTACAGTAAAAATTATACCTTTTCTACATGCATCAAGTGACATAGTTGAGGTCTCCCACTCCACATCTGAGAAAGCAAACTTCATGGTATTTTATTTTCTTCTTATAAAGTAAAGTATGTAGTAGAGATGCAACCTCCTTGCACATTTTGTAAAATAAACTTTATCAGTGTTGCATTTGTGCACTTGTTACATTATTGTTTTCAGTGGCATGACAGTTGGGTCTTTCATGGTAATGTCTTTCCCAATGTGATCTCCCACACTTGTTGGGTATCATCCATCATTGTTGGTTTCATTTCGCCCATCATGTTGAACAAACCTCTTCTCACTGAGTTGGGGAGAGAGGGTGTTGGAAGAGCTGGACCAACTGTTGCTGAATCACCAGACATTGATTGTCTTGTCTTTTTTCCACTGGGGCCAAGAAGCTCACGTAGTTCAGCCTGATCTCTGCGTTTTGCTGGTTTTCCACCTTGGGACCCTGGGTTGGGACCTGTGCCATTCAATACTGATGGCTCTTTGTTTTGTTGATACCTTGACCGGCTGTGCGTGGAGCAGTGCCTTTGTCACCTGGTTGATAGCTCCAGCTGTCATTTCCAAAGGCTGTTTAGTAGCAGCTACACTCCTGATTTCAATGTCAGTCCTCATCTTTCCAGAGAAGATTGGCAAGGGTGGCTGTACTGGATTTGTAATTGGGTTTTGCCTGACTTTTTCTGTTGATGTGAGGACATCAGAACCTCCTTCAATGACTTCCTGTTCCTTTATGTTCTTCAGGGCTTTCTTCCAGTTTTTCTTTAGTCAGCTCTTTTACTCTGCAATCAATTGCCTTCATCTCATCTGCATCCTGTGTGTTTTCACTTGGATTGGTGACAAGCCTCCCTTTCTCAGTCTGCTGACATTCAAGCAGGCCAATCCTTTCTTTAACTTCTACACCTGAAAAATAATTAAAAATTCACATGCAGACAAAAAGATGAACATGAGAATTAGGAGGTATAGAATATGTAAAGTAAATGTATGGTTACTGAAAGAGATTTGTTTTTGAAAGCAAATACTAATGTCTCCTCTCCTCCATGGCATTTAGGATCATTCTTGGACACTGGTATTTGACAGAAATCTAGCAAGATGAATAAATGGAATTTTGTTAGGAATGTAATATAGAATGTCTCTGATTTGTATGGTCTGGATTTTAGTCTTCCTCTCATAAAATCAAAAGTCACATCAATTTAAGAAGCATATAGAAAGCTTCATCTTTGCACAAGTTAGGACACGTTTGACATTTGTCAAAAAGTGGGGGCCAGTTGTCTGAAATCTTGGACCAAAACCAAAAACAAAAATAGAAAATTTGTGTTTGTACATCGAAGTCCATAATATGTAAAAATATATATACATTTTTTAACAATTCCTATAATGGTACAGAAATCAAATTTAAGTCACCTACATATGCAACAAATTTGTATACCTCAAATGGTTTTTGTGTTAACAAGATTTTTGTAAAGACCAAGAAAAAAAAATTAAATCACTGTAATAGCCTGAAAATCTACTCATGATCATTCACTTGTCTACCACAAGTGGTTTTTGCTTTACCATGGTAATAATGCTTTTTGTCCCAAGAAGTTAAAAAATCTATTTTTAAAAATGGAAATATTGCAAAAATTGCCCGAAAATCTGATCGGGTCATCTGTATATTAATGCAAATATGCATACCAAATTTCATCTGTATAGCTCAAGAAATTTTTTCTTAAACATGTTTACAACTCCACAAGTTCAAAAATGTCCAGACAATTGACAACCAAGGTTACAGACACCAGAACCTAATCACGCCCCTCCATCATAAAACTTTACTGGACTTCAAATATTACTCAATAATATTTTGACCAATCAAAAAGCTACATTTTGTTAATTCTGAGTAATATTTCCAAGTCTTCAGTAATATTTAGTTACTTGAAGTGTTGAGTACAGTTTTATGCCGAAGGGCCCAGTTTTGGGATCAACTCAAGGTATCAAACTTGGTCTTGTTTAGCTTAATAGCTTTTGTGTTATCTTACTTGCAAGAAAGTGTGATTGACAAACAGATGGACAGCTAGATGAATGGACGGCACAAATCCAATACATCTTCCATCCAGATATAACAAATTTAAAGTTGTTAGCTAAAGGTGAAATCATCAATTTACCACATTTATATTAGGTTACCCATGCCTGCCATAATGAGGACCCTGCTTGACACAGACATGTTTTCACTTTCAAACTTGCATGAGGGTCAGAGGGAGAGTAGGGGTGCATGAATATAAATGGGCTGAACTATTACACAATCCAAGTATGATAGTTATCCCTCCAATGGTTTATGACCTATGACCATACAGCAAAACTTTAAACCTTGACCAAAATTTTCAAATGACCTAGACCTTGCATGCAGGTGACTGGGGGCAGGACAGGGGTTCATGGATATGAACAGACAGATCTATATAACAAGTACTATTACCAGGCATCATGTGGTTTGAAACTTATGACCAGACAGACAACATTTTAACTGAAAACTTGAGCAAGATTTTCAAATGAACCTGACCTTTCATGAGGGTCACAGGAGAGTTGGGATGGATGGACATGAAAGGAGAAATCTTATTAATTTTACAGACCAAGTTTGACATCTATCCCTCAGAGGTTTCGGGACCTATGACCATACAGACAAAACTTCACCAAGACTTTCAAATGACCCTGACCTTGCATACAGGTGACAGGAAGGGCAGGGATGAATGGATATGAAAGGGCAGAGCTTACTAATTCTACAATCCAAGTTACTAATTTTTTCAAATGACCTTAATCTTGCATGAAGGCCATAATGAGAGTAGGGGTGTATAGATATGAAAAGGCAGAGATTCCTGATTCTACAGTCCAAGTGTAATAGCTATCACTCCCAGGGTTTGAGACTTGCATGTATACAGAAAAACTTTTAAGTGAACTTAACCAATACTTTCAACTGATCTTGACCTTGCCTCAAGGTCAGAGTGATAATAGGGGTACATGAATATGAAAGAGCAGAGCTTTGGACTTGTGACTGTGTAGAAATTCCTTAACCAAAGTGGACAGCAATTCCACCATTGCCACTGCCTTTGGAAAGAGTTGTACCCAAGTCTCACATATGATAAAGCATACAAGACAAATACACGTGTCCAGCAGCCTTGAACAAGCTGAAATTTCAGCTGGGTAGATAAGGTTCATGTATTACTATGTATTTCACAGATAAGGAATCAATTATTCATGGTTTTGTAAACAAATTACATGTTCATCGGCACTTAATTAGTCTATTGGGAAAGAGGATCCCATTGTCTACACTGATACAAATATTGTTTGTTGGGTATTGAATCAAATTTACAAAATGTGGTACCCCACAAAAAAAAATCAAGATTTTGTGACATTAAATAAAAGTCTTTCAAAGGGACTGATGCTCTATTGGGTGAAAAGAATTTCCAGGAATTCATTATAAGACCATTTCTTCCTTTTAACTGCTCAGTGTTGAATCCATCTTTGATATTCTTCAGTGATAACAAGATTTTCAAATTTGCTGCTGTGGTGGACATACTGAATGTCAGTTTGGCACCATTTTCATTTAGGACCAAATAGACATCAGAAGAAATCTTTGGTGAAAACCCAATGTCAATATGACCATCTATTCAGGTGGAGTAGAGGACAGCAAGATTTTCAAGTCAGCCATCGTGGCAGTCATATTGGATGTACAATTGGCCCCATTTTCATTTAGGACAAACTAGGTATAATAAGAATTTTATTGGTGAAAACCCCATGTCGATATACCAGCCATTTGGGAGGAGTAGAGATAATATTTTCAAGATGGCCACCATGCGGACCATATTGAGGATCAGTCACTTTCATTTAGGACCAACCAGACACCATAAGAAGTCTTTCAGTGAAAACCCCATGTTGATATGACCATCCATTCAGGAGGAGTAGCGATAACAAGATTTTCAAGATGGCCACTGTGGTGGCCATATTAGACATCATATCAGCACCATTATCATTTAGGACCAACTAGATATCTTAACAAGTCTTCTGGTGAAAACCCAAGGTCAACATGACTTTCCATTCAGGAGGAGTAGCGATAAGATTTTCAACATGGTTGCAGTGGCAGTAGAGCTAAACATCTCTGGTCTTCGAAAGTTGAATATGTTACAGTTATTACTTAAGCCCTGCATTTGAATGCAAGAGTTTCAAATAATGAACAGCCCTGCATTAGATTGCAAAAGTTGCAAATAATAAACAGAGCATCAACTTCACACATGTAGAATAATATAATCTGCATACAGCTTTCATAAGCCACCGAGAGAACAATGGATTTGGGAGGGGGGTAAATATCTCAGCACATAAGGAACCGGGGTTGTGGACATAATGATCTTAAACACAAGGGAAAAAAGTATTCACAAAAATATATACATTAAACAACCTAAAACAAAAATTAAAAGGAATTGTCTTTCACCTTCTTTTTGCCTGATACAGATACATGCATGTTTTCACTTTCAAAAATTGCATGACCTTGACCTTGCCTGTGGGGCAAGAGGGTGGGTAAGAGTGCATGAATATGAAAGGACAGTACTTGCTGATTCTACAGTTAAAGTAAACTAGTATCCCTTCAAGAGTTTGGTACTTTGACCATACAAAAATCTTTAATGGAAGACTTGACCAAGAATTTCAAATGACTTTGACCTTGCTTGGGCAGCAGAGTGAGTGGTAGAGTTTAAAGGCACATCAGCACAACATGGCTATAAGGTGTCAATTAAGAGTGAAGTTCTAAAAAATGTAAATATACAAAATTGCACAAAAAACTCAAGGGAGATTGAGCTATCCCCCCAAAAAAGTACTAAATGATACAAGTTAAAAGGTAAAGATACTAAAATTCTCTATAAGTTATATAAAATAAAACAAAGCTTAAACATAAAATCCATATGGTCCAATTTTTTTCTATAAACTGCATTACCACAGCAAGTCTGATTTTTTCTGGGGGTACATCATCATGAAGTTCCTTAATTGAGTTTATATCAAAATATCTCCGTCTAACAATGTGGAAGTAGACACACTCAACAAGAATGTATTCCAATGTCAGTGGGCACTGGCAGGATGTGCACCTGGTCAAGGTTCACCCTTCAGGAGGTATGCACGAGTCGGGTATGTGTATCCAATATGCAATCGGCACATTACCACCTCATCTCTGATTTGTTCTATATGAAGGATGCTACTCTCCATTGGTGGGTTTGATGTTCTGAAGGTTATTTGTCGAGTTTTCATTCAACATATTTTGTCAAGTATGATAAATATGCCGATTTATGTAATGAAGTCAGTATATGAAATCTTTCATTCGGAAATGGGTAACTGAAGGGCATCTTTGACTGTTTTATCTGCCCTTTCTTTACCCTTAATATCAATGTTGCTTGAGGGATGCCACTCTCCATTGGTGGGTTTGATGTTCTGAAGCTTATTTGTGGAGTTTTCATTCCACATATTTTGTCAATTATGATAAATATGCCAATTTATGTAATATCTGAATTCAGTATATGGATTCTTTCATTCAGAAATGGGTAACTGAAGGGCATCTTTGACTGCTTTATCTGCCCTTTCTTTACCCTTAATATCAATGTGGCTTGGTAGCCAAAAGTACAGAATACTTTTTCCAGATTGGTAAAGCTCCCGAATTCTACAGTGCAACTATGGTAACAAATATTCCAGAGGTTCAGGTGTTTTGACCATGCCAAAAAGCTTTAAAAGAAACACTTGAACCAAGATTTTTTAATGACCATGACCTTGACAGGGGTCAGAGCAAGGGTTTTGGTGCATGGATATAAATGGGCATAGTTCCCTAATTCAACAGTTCGAGTATGACTGCTGTCTGTTACGACTCTATGGTCTAAGAAAAATGTAACAGAAAGAAAGTGAAACCAACAAATCAAGTAAAAATCAACAAGCAATTTATTACTAGATAATTAAAATGAAAAATCAAAAAGTCACTTACAGTAATGTGTTTTGAAATCCTAATAATCCAATAAGAATGATTGTTCTAATCACAAGTCCTAAATATAGAATGTTCCGAATTCACGGCTGTGTCCTTGAATGTTATGATGTGCTAATGGTCTCCAAAGTCCTGATGTACTAGTAATCTTGATGTGCTGATGTCAAAATGAAGTATTCCAAAATATCTGAATAAGTTCACTTAAATTCCAAAATCATCAATTACAAATCCAAAATCCAAAAGTTTATGAGCACTGTTATAATCCAATGAATATTTAAAATAATTCCTCTCTTAGAATTTGGAATGAATTTTCACAACTGTAATAGCTCTTTACAAGACTGATGGTAATGTCAAAACTGAATAAATGTCCACCAAACATGGCATATATAAAGATTGGTCACATTACAGAATGTTCTAGAACATGTGTCATCTTAATGGAATTCTAACTGTAAACAAAATTCAACCTTGACCTTCAAATTGAGAAAACATATTGATCAAAACAACCTAATTCAAGGACACTAGTTAAACATGTTTTTCATGATAAACATTAAGATTTAAGCAAACACCAAAGCGAAGAAACACTTACAATTTCCCAAAATATCCACAATATTATATAAACATCATACATAACATGTCCCTCACATTGTTTGGGACTTATGACCATACAGAAAAATTTTAATCAAATACTTAACAAAGATTTTAAATGACCTTGACCTTGCCGAAAACAAAGCTAGGGTAGGGGTGTATGGATATAAAATGGCAGAATTTCCTGATTTTACAGCCTAAATATAACAGCTATCCCTCAGACGAGTTGCAAGTTTTAAGCATACAGAAAAACTTCAACCCAAAACCTTTTTATACCACAATTTTTTTAATGATCCTGACCTTACCACAGCATGGGCTGTGGTTCATGGCTATCCCTATCAGGGTTTGGGACAAAACCACATACTTTGGTACAGGTACATGGTCAAAAACTGAACTTTTTGTGTATAAAACATTTTTCTTCTTTCAGTGACCCTGAGCTTTGATCTTTTGACTCCAAAATCAAAAGGTTTTTCCTTATGCCAGGTGCAAGCTTTCCACAATGTCTGGATCAGGTCTGTGATGAAAAACTAATTTTATTGTGCAGAAACCACTTTTTCTTCTTTCAGTTGGTGACCATGACCTATGACTTTTTTTAAACCCAAAATCAAAAGACTTCTTTGTTTCATCAAGAATGAAGAACTTACCTGTAAAGTTTGGGGAAAGTAGGTATGGAAGAACTGAAGTTATTGTGCAGAAAAGAAAACATTAACCAACAGACAGTCAGGGCAATACCATAATATGTTGCAATAAAAAGGCAGGTGTATAAAAACATTAACCATAACCTGAACCAATATTGACACCAATACCAATGTCTTCGCTGCCTCCAGAATGATACCTAGGTCTTGATCATGCTAAAGCAGGCATGACAAAACAAACCATAAAAATTTAGAATAATGGCTATTAATATGATTATGGATATCTACAGGTTATACCTATCCTAGAATTTAATTTCTTTTTTAATTAAATTTTGTGCCGTTGTCCATCAACTCTGATATTATATTACTTTATTCATTATAGAGAAGCATGTCCTGTTAACTTTAGTTCCTCTGCTAGTATGCTAAATTCCAATAAGTTCTTAGACAGATGCACCTGCAATATCACATCTCATTTTGCAGCACCAGTTTCATGATCTCAAAGTTTCAAGAATACAGGACCTGATAATGCATATAATGGACCCCTCTCATATAGAAAACCAGACATGACTAAATGTAATAAATGACCCTCCAAAAGCACAACAAGTTTAGAATATACAAATACAATCAAACCTGTGTATAACCATGTTCTGGGAACCAGCCAGATACAGTCAAACCTGTGTATAACCATGTTCTGGGAACCAGCCAGATACAATCAAACCTGTGTATAACCATGTTCTGGGAACCAGCCAGATACAGTCAAACCTGTGTATAACCATGTTCTGGGAACCAGCCAGATACAATCAAACCTGTGTATAACCATGTTCTGGGAACCAGCCAGATACAGTCAAACCTATGTATAACCATGTTCTGGGAACCAGCCAGATACAATCAAACCTGTGTATAACCATGTTCTGGGAACCAGCCAGATACAGTCAAACCTATGTATAACCATGTTCTGGGAACCAGCCAGATACAGTCAAACCTGTGTATAACCATGTTCTGGGAACCAGCCAGATACAGTCAAACCTGTGTATAACCATGTTCTGGGAACCAGCCAGATACAGTCAAACCTGTGTATAACCATGTTCTGGGAACCAGCCAGATACAATCAAACCTATGTATAACCATGTTCTGGGAACCAGCCAGATACAGTCAAACCTGTGTATAACCATGTTCTGGGAACCAGCCAGATACAATCAAACCTGTGTATAACCATGTTCTGGGAACCAGCCAGATACAGTCAAACCTGTGTATAACCATGTTCTGGGAACCAGCCAGATACAGTCAAACCTATGTATAACCATGTTCTGGGAACCAGCCAGATACAGTCAAACCTGTGTATAACCATGTTCTGGGAACCAGCCAGATACAGTCAAACCTGTGTATAACCATGTTCTGGGAACCAGCCAGATACAATCAAACCTATGTATAACCATGTTCTGGGAACCAGCCAGATCCAGTCAAACCTGTGTATAACCATGTTCTGGGAACCAGCCAGATACAATCAAACCTGTGTATAACCATGTTCTGGGAACCAGCCAGATACAGTCAAACCTATGTATAACCATGTTCTGGGAACCAGCCAGATACAGTCAAACCTGTGTATAACCATGTTCTGGGAACCAGCCAGATACAGTCAAACCTGTGTATAACCATGTTCTGGGAACCAGCCAGATACAGTCAAACCTGTGTATAACCATGTTCTGGGAACCAGCCAGATACAATCAAACCTATGTATAACCATGTTCTGGGAACCAGCCAGATACAATCAAACCTGTGTATAACCATGTTCTGGGAACCAGCCAGATACAATCAAACCTGTGTATAACCATGTTCTGGGAACCAGCCAGATACAGTCAAACCTGTGTATAACCATGTTCTGGGAACCAGCCAGATACAGTCAAACCTATGTATAACCATGTTCTGGGAACCAGCCAGATACAGTCAAACCTGTGTATAACCATGTTCTGGGAACCAGCCAGATACAGTCAAACCTGTGTATAACCATGTTCTGGGAACCAGCCAGATACAATCAAACCTATGTATAACCATGTTCTGGGAACCAGCCAGATCCAGTCAAACCTGTGTATAACCATGTTCTGGGAACCAGCCAGATACAATCAAACCTGTGTATAACCATGTTCTGGGAACCAGCCAGATACAGTCAAACCTATGTATAACCATGTTCTGGGAACCAGCCAGATACAGTCAAACCTGTGTATAACCAACACTCAATAGAGTTATAAACTGTTCTTATCAACAAGTGGTCTTTGCATACAGGTAAATATGTAGTTTAATGTGTAAATAAATATTAGTCGTGGATTTTGTTTACACAGGTACTTCCTGTATACAGTGTCCCCATTTAAGGGAAAATAAAATGGAACTTGGTACCACACTCATAATTCTGAAAACCCCTCCCACCAACACCACCATCTATGTGTACCCTGTCCCTATATGTATTTTAGCTCCCAAATGACAAAACTGCCCACCTTTTATCTGTAAGATTTATGACACCACTTTAGTTTTTGGTTTCCGTGCTTCTTCCAGATCAGCATGTTCTCTATTTACTATGTTGCTTTCGGTGAATAATTGGGAATTAAATTTTAATATGTACCATTATGGCATGCACTGAATTGCAAGTTCCCAAACATATACAAAAATACATGTTTACAGAGGAATTATAGGTCAATGACAGTAGTATCTGAATTAAATTATAATTGGAATATATTTTTATTAGGTCTCGGTACAGTTCTTAACCATGCATGGTACATTTTAATTCTACATAATGCTTCTCATAATTAGTGGTCCCTCACTATAAAGCCCCTTATTATACCACTGCACCACATATAAAGCAGGTAAGGTCATGAATTCTATTAAATTGGGAAAATTTTGATTTCTTACAGCTACTGACATTTATTTAAAATATTTTGATAATAGTTGTTGGTTGTTCATAACCAAATATTTGGTGGTTTCACACCATTAACTCCCCAATTTGTGTGTTCTATGCATTATTATGGAATGTACCTCAATATAAGGTGGCCTTTCTTGTATAACATGGGTCACTTTTATGAACAATGTTTGAATGAGGGAATACTGTATATAGGTTTTTGCAATGTTTAATCATGTTCATTAACCTCAAGCTCTCAGGCTGATGTAATATTAAGTGTGAAAGAGATTATGGAAATTTTGTATCCAAAATATTCCTAATTACCTTGACCTTTGATCTTTCAACCATAATATACTAATGTATCCTCTTTTCTCTGTAAAGTTCTGTAAATAACTACTGGATATCTGTAAGGGTGCAAATTTCTGTCGATCTATAAAGAGAACATTAACTTGGACAGAGAACAATTAATTAGATTTATGAGGACAGGGTGCGTATTGAATCGCTATGCTGCAAGGATTTTAAGGTCTGTGTTGTGAGAAACCGATTTTTAATTAAGTATTCGTTTATTTAACAATCAGAGAAACTGGAAGGGAAAAGGTTAACTCAATCTTTGTATCGAAAATGTCAGAGTTGAGATTGTCCAGAATCAGTTATTTGGAAATCTAGAGGGTCAGGATGACCGCAAATTTTGGCGACTATTTATAAAAGGCGGTAGATATATTTAAATCCTGATTGGCTACGCTAAATAAGGGGCGTGTTTCCCACACGAAATTTCATAGTTTTAATATGCCACATCGCAAAATTTAGTCAGTCTAAACTCCTGCAAAAGGAAGATATTTTTGGCTCCGAGATTGAATTTGCAAGAAATTATCTCGTAAAACAATTATCTAAGGGACCGGATGTCTGGAAAGTTGACAGACACAATTCTGGCGGTAGAAGCGAGCAAGTCTTGAAAGCACAAGGTATTTGCATCAATCGCTTGTAATTCGTTGATACCAATATAATTATTTGCCTGAATTTATTTACTTATATTTGCATGAATTTGTATAAATTCATAGATCAATTTTCTTTATATGAGTATAACTGTGTTTGAGTTCATTATCTGAATTCGTACAATGATCTTATATATAAGTTTGACAGATTGTTTGAATTTGTTGTCTTGAGTGTTATAGGAATCATGTATTCTAAGAATTTCATGCATTACTTTAGTTGATATGACTATGAGAATCCGTGTGAATTCACCGATCTTAGATGATTTCATGTATGATAAAAACTTAAGTGTGTATTGACTGAAATTAACGTAGTTAAGCCATGTAATAAATTTCATTCATTTATTTGTATAATCGAGAACGGAACTGTTATGTCTCGTGTGATGTTAATGCGAGTCAGCGATGAAATAGCCGTTAGGAAATAGATTAATCTTATGAAACTAGGTTTGTTTGTTTATGGCCTGCCGTGTTTGGCTTGACCAGATAGCCTTTGATATCTGTTTGACTTCCGATAGGATGATATCTGACATAATGAGAGTGGAGTAATGATCTATTCCCAGTAGGATATCTGACAGAAGATTTAGGTTGCTTCTCTGTTTATTTTGAAAGGGGAAATAGCTCCACTGACGTAATCCACTGACGTATCCACGTACCTACATACTTACGTATCCACCTACCCACACAAAGTTTGAGGGCCGATAGAGGCAAGATAGTCAGAGTGAGAAGAAAGCGAAGGAACCAGTTGAACAGCACGGTGAAGCTGGAGTGAAACCGGAGGAAACCAGGTTATGAAGCTGTACAAGTCAATGACTTCGATTGTTCTCTCGATTCTATGATGAATTAATTCTATCATTTAAACAGATCGGCTATTTATATAAGTATATTTGTGTTTAAAATTCAGTGAATGATTTATTTCAAGAGAAGTGTATCTTCCTAATGTAATGCATTATCACAGTTTGTTTATGTAATTGATTAAATTGTTATATTTCATGTACGGGGGCTCGTGTTATTCTGTTCTATATATCTGCTCAGATCTATATTCATTCCATCTATAAGTTTCACAATTTATATTATTATTTACTTGATCCGGGCAATAACACCGAGGTCGATCATCCTCTAGAATCTGAATCATTCAAGTACATGGTACAGATACATTAACACTATCCTCTAGATAACGATAACCACAACCACCAACCACCACCACGACACAATATCCTTGTCCTTGGAATCTGAATCATTCAAGTACATGGTACAGATACATTTTAATCCAATGATAAGCTGCTTAATATCATAAAGTGATTACATGATTGTACTTTGTATATTTATCATCATATCTGCATGGTTTCAAAAAAAAAAGACAAAAACACAATAAAGAAACAATGACCGGTCATCTGTGAACATTTTTTGAGAGTGATTTCTATCAATGTGTATATTTATTTATTGAGCCTTAAGATGCTGAAATCTGAAGTCAGTTGAATGACTTCAATGATTCCTTTGTGACAATAAACCAATTTTTCGAGTCAATTTATTTCTTATCATAATATGTTAGAGCATCCACCAACTCATAAATCCAGCCTCCCAAGCAAAAAAAGACTAACATCTTTCGGCTTGTTTTAACCTGATAATATGCTACAACATCCACCTTACAAATCCAGCCCTCCCACATTAAAAAAGATGTTAACATCTTTTAGCTTGTTATAGAAACAAATAAGGCTAAAAAGTCATTTTCTTGCCAAGAGGGAAGTTAGACAATAGTGATCTATCCTTCAATTGATGGCTGGAACTAAGCTTCAAATGTTCTGTACAAGAAATTCACAATCCATCTGCAATTTCTACATACCAGAATGGACCAACAATCCTCAGGCATAAATCCATGGAAATGAATATCTCAGAGTCACATCTCTTTTTTTTTAAAGAAGATAAACTATAAAAAAAATTAATTCATAAAAATACTTTTTTTATGAAAGTATTAATTCAGAGTACCTGTATGTGAACACTAAAGTTGGTACTCCTCATGAGTAGATCCATCAAACTTAGCACCACTGTCCTCAATAAATCATCACCACACACATCACACCATTAAAATTCATCTCAAACCAAATTTGCATGAAAGTATTTACTCATGTCATGTCTCAATTACAATAACACACTACAGTGACAAGACAAAAATCCATGCCTAATTTACACTGGATTAGAAACACAACCATGACAGTTGAACCTGACTTGATGTATTTTTCCCACCTGGCAGTCTTGCCTTGGATCTCAAGGTCATAATACAGGTTTTTGTTTTAAAAGACTAATTTCATCAGAGATATTAATGGCACCTACAATATTACTCCAGTAACAGCAGCAGTGGAAAGATAAAAAGAATGCTTCAAGGGTTAGAGGAAACTCAGGTTAAAGGGAAAGTACATCAAGCCCATGCACTGACAAATGTTCAGATTACAGCATTTTTTTTTTTACATGATAAGAACAGCAGTTATTTTAGGATTACTAACATCAATGCATACACTAGCCACTTGGAATTGTCTGTATGGTCAATAGTGACATTACTTCTGTTGCATTCGCATAAATTTTGTTTTCTTATGATCCTATAATTGGAAATAAACTGTGTCTTAAGATAAAAATCATTTTTTATTTTCTATTTTTATCAAATTGTTTGATACGATACTTTAAGCTGTTGATTTAGTAATCTAGTGTTTCAAACATGGTGAGACTTAGATGCAAGATAAACTGTTATAAATTGTGACTGAGATTACAAAGAAAGTGTGTAAACCACTGGTATGTTCAAACACAAAACATTTCCACTGAAAACACAATAGATGATTTTTTTTCCCCGTACCATATTATTTGCTTGTAGCATGAACATGAATGTTGTACATGTACTACACTGCTGAGAATCTGCCACATAGAAAACAAAGTTGTGGTGGGGTCGTATGTCACATGATATAGAAGTTGAAGTGAAGTCAAGGATCCTTCCTTTGTGGAAACAAGTATCAACCAATACATCAAAAAATACAGTACTTAATTTTAACAACTATTAAAACTTTGAATTTTTAATTCAAATTTGGATGGCAAATAATTATATGAGGAAGAGGAAACATTTATATCATAGATAACTAAAGAGCAAGCAAATCTTAAACCGATATTGATTTCAAGGGAAATAATCATTGAAAATATGACACAAGTGATTTCCTGACTTTGTCTCAAACTCTGGATATACAAGCTTTCAATAAGTAATCAACAATATATTTTGTTACCTCTTTTCAATCTCTGTCATGGATTTGGGATGAACATGGTAGTAGTGAAGAAAAAAAAAAAACTGTAAATTGAGTAGTGTGCATTTTTCAAGGTGGCAATGATGGTGGACATGTAGCAAATCAAGATCACAATTCTCTTAATGGTCTGATCAATATGAGAAAAGACAGACGGATATAAAAAAAACCAAGTAGGTAGATAGATAGGTTTCAGAAGTGTCTGAGGCAGAACACAGTGGTTTTCCATTCCTCTACAATGCATAATGAACAAGTGAGAGTAAAAAATGGACATCATGACCACATCAAACTATCATGCTTTTTTCATGACTTGTTAAAATCCTGATAAAAATTTTAATTGGCATAATTATGTAATGATGATATATTTTACATTTAATGTTGTGATGTATCACATTATTCTCATGTAGTTCTTTTAATCCTGCAAGGCCCTGCTTCATCA
Organism: Margaritifera margaritifera; assembly: GCA_029931535.1. Classification (NCBI taxonomy): domain Eukaryota; kingdom Metazoa; phylum Mollusca; class Bivalvia; order Unionida; family Margaritiferidae; genus Margaritifera; species Margaritifera margaritifera. The sequence goes on along the minus strand of JAQPZY010001634.1, from coordinate 6,113,437 downwards.
AGCCCCATTCAAGTCTTTCATTCAACCTTGGTCTGGACCACACAACATCAGTCAGTGACACACCTGAAGAAGAAGATATTATTATATGATAATAATTTTCTAATCTGACTGGTTTAACTAGGTAACTCGTTTACCTAAAATCCAATTATCTGAAGTTAAAATACATTCTTTGATAAAACTTCCCTGATCATAACAAGTTGAGAGTCCATCCACTACCTCAAAAATCCAGCCCTCCCAATAAGTCAGAAGTTGCATCTGACTCCCTTTTTAAGCAAGGAGACAACCTTTTTGCTCCGTTGTTGGTAAAACCAAGCCAAACAGTTGTAGTTTTTTTGTTTGGCTCGATTCTTTGTTTACCTAATCCATCAGTAACTATTATGAATAAACTTAATCAAATTTTTTAAATTTCCTATGGGATAAATTGAATGATAAGACAAAAAGACTAGTCTGTACTCAAGAGTATTCTAAAGTACGCTTGGAAACATTTAAGAAATAATTATTAGCTTCAAATTAGAAAAGTATACAGCCCACAAAAATTGAGATTGGGAAAAATTCAATTTATAGATGGGAAACTTATAAAGGTATAATTAATGTATCAATTTTTGTTATGAATTTGTTAGCTACCTTAATTTGTAAAACATAACACATGTACTATCATGTAAGAAAAATGAGTGAATGTCTTCAGTTTGGGCTGCTATCTTTCATAGATTAATGTACTTAACAAGAAAAAGGAAATAACGGTTACAGAAGACACAGAAGAAAATAACAAATGTACTGAATGTACAACACAAACATTTTATCTCACTCTTTGTTTCTCTCCCTTTGTCTCTCTCATCAATTATCTCTGATAAAAAATTTCCATCTCCCTGTACTATTATGCTTTTTTTTTGTTCTACAGAAATGACTATAAATTAATAATGATAATCCAAACATACCTTCAATTTATTATTTAATTATGTGACTGTATCAAAATCTATGGAGAGACACACATACAACATCACAGCATACTAGCAAAAAAGGGTCAAATGCTGAATTGGCCTGTAAGTACTAATGACCACTCAGCAATCAACCAAGTGCGGACAGAGTCACTGCATGGTAAAGCTGACATATGAAATGATAAACAGGGCTCTCAATAAAATCATCAACAATTAGTTTCAATCCCAAGAATGATCATTAGAATGCTGTGCAGTTTTTTCTGCAAGTAAAATAGGATCTCTATTCACACCAAAGAAACTAACACGAGTGAACACATGGCATTACACTGTACCATATATATAAACAATAATTACCAACATTAAAAGAAACAAAGAAGGAATGAAAAACTATACCAAGCAAAATATGTGCAAAAAACTAATTCTAAATAAATACATTAATTAGTAAACAATGTTAAATGCCTTAAGAGTTGGCCCAAAGGAATAAAGTGGAATATAACGTGGGATCTATAGAAAAGATTAATTAATGTTCGGTACCTAAATAGCTTGAGACTGCAGATGTGAACTGTTGTCAAGATGAATTCACACAAGCTTTAAGTACTGATACTCAAATATCACCAGTCAAATGAAACTTTCACCTTTTCTTTGCCTTTTGTTGGCATTAATGTCAATTTCATCACAAGTCCATATCCCAAAAAAATGAAAACAGAATTTGCCAACTCATTTTTACATGCTGACATACTTTTCTGTACTCTTTTAAGAAGTCTCTACTGATACTAGTGTCCTAGTACAAGTCACACATACTTATATAGCAGTTATTATTATTATGGCATATCAATGATTTGAAAATATTGTCCAAATCAAACTCTGAGAAAGCTTTGATTACTTTCATGATTTATATTTGCATCATCGCCAATTTAATTTAAACACTGTTACAACAAAATAGGGCAACATTTATTTGCCGAACAATCGCAGGTGCTTATATACACACTCAATGGAACATCAGTTTCTTTGTAGCACGTCAGAGTAGCCTTCAGAGGGGCAGTCCTTTTCACAAGATATTTACAGTGGTACGGATTAACTGTTGATTAGTCACACTGGCTTCATGACTCTTTGCTTAAGTCTAGCCTTTACTTATTCTGCCAATTGGCCATGGCTGACCAAAATATAAAAAGGGGGGAGCATCCCAGGGGAAAATGAGGCATGTCATGGGGACAAGTTACAGATAGAAAGAGTGCATCCTATGATTTAACGCTTGGGTCCCCGAGAGCCCTGATAAATATTTGTCAAGAATGAAAGTGGAGCAAGAAAATGGCAAACTACAGGTGGAGTATACTTCCCTGAAGTAAAAAACTGCAAGAATTCACTCCAATAGCAGAAAGGCACTAAGAGAAGTGGAATTTGTGAAACCTTCATAAGAAGCATGCACTTCTACAGTAGCTGAAGAAGTACCTGACAACTATAGTGTTTTTATTGCCAATCCCTACAGCCTCTTGTCTGACTTCCGTTTATAAGAAAGAAAATGACCATTTAGGACAACTATTGCTAAACCAAGCCATGACATTGTAATGTCTCTTTATTTGGCTTGGAAGGGCTGCATTTTTGAGGCAGTGAATGTACTCCTAACATATTATGATCAGGTAAAATATTTGAAGAAGAAATGTGATTTTTGATTATCCTTCCTATTCAATTTCTGGCTTCCCACTATAAATATTCCAGTAGAAACCCAAATTATGTCCCCCACAATGATCTAAATTATTGTTCTTATTTTAACAATGGATAAAGAAAAAACTGTAGCCAAAATAGATTCTTTCAGAGAATTTAGTAACCATTTCGGAAAATTAGTAGCATAAGGCTATTTTGGGTACCATTAATGGGAACATAGCAACATACCATTAATGGGAACATAGCAACATACCATTAATGGGAACATAGCTATTTCTTTAGCAATGAATCTTGCAGTGAGCATTGAAGACAGGGCTTTCAAACCATCAGCAGTAAGAGATGCAATTGTGTAACGCCAAGCCAGCCTATCACAACAATTAGGTTTGTAACTGACCAATCAGGTGCTTATTCAGAGCAATGCACGTAAGAGTTTAATAGCTGCTGGACTGATAGGTTATCCATTCTGAGACTGACTGCTCATAAAAAGTGAGTGTTTGGATAGATTTTATAAAAATTCAACAGAAGTGGGATTCAAGTTGTCATTGGCTACAATGGTCAATCCACCTACAAGTAATTTAATTCATTAGGTGCAAGACACCAAATATCCACTGAATTTGAATCAGTACAATTGTACTCTGCTACAGCCAATAACTTCAGAAAAATAAATCAACTGTGGCAGTGAACAACTTGTTGGTCTACTCCCCTGTCACCAAAAGAAAAAGTTGCATTTTAACCCTCCTAGTATACTTTCATCCCGTCTTTATGAGCAGTGCTCTCCTTCAATAAGCCAATTAAAATTGCCATGACTTTTACATAATTTAAGAAACTTTCTATTGATTTGGGAGCTACAAATATCAATTTTTTTTTTTTACAAATCACCTCCAATCAAGCAGCAAAAGAAAATCAAGAGGCCCATGTTGGCCTGAGATCACTCATCAACCTGACACCTACCTCCGAGCCAAATGCCCAGGCAGTTGGCAGAGAAATCTCGGTTTCTGACAGTTAGAAGTTTTTCTATTTTAAGTAATGGCAGTTACATTGGATGGCAAATTGGCATAATTTGTGCAAACTTGAAAGTCCTTATGCCTCAATGCTTTCTGTAAACTTTGGTCAACTTCTGTTGACTAGTTTGTGAGAAGTCATTTGAAAATTTTTTTTTTTTTTTTTTTTTTGTAACAGTTTTTAGTAATGACAGCCATATTTGATGACAGATTGGCATCATTTGCACAAATTTACAAGACCTTCAAGCCAGGATATTTTCTGTAAAATTTGGTCAAATTCTGTCTGATGGTTTCAATGAAGAAGCTGTTTCAAGGTTTTACTATTTTTAGCAATGGTGACCATATCTGCTGGTAGATCATCATAATTTATACAAATCTGAAAGGCCTTTATGACAGGATGCTTTATGTCAAAGTTGGTACATTTCTGCTCAATGTTTTTTTCTAAGGAGCCATTTAAAAGTTTTTTTTTTTTTTTTTTTAATGATGTCCACATGTGACAGCAGATCAACATCATCAGTATGAACTTGAAGGGCCTTTATACCAGGATGCTTTCTGCCAAATTTAGTCCAATTCTGCTCAGCAGGTATTGAGAAGGTGAAAAAAGCAAATGTTGATGACAATGCGTGATGGATGCAGGGTCATACCATAAGCTCGCTTAGCCTTGTGGCCAGGCAAACTAAAGACCACTACCTACTCTCTACTAAAATGCTGGGGTCAGAACAGCAAAACAGAATTGACCTCCCTTATCAGCATCTTCCAAATTATGCAGCAAAATAATACACTACCTACTCACTACTTACATTTTTAGGTCAGAGACAGTGAAGCAGGAACGACCTCACTTACCAGCATCTTCCATAATAATCTCCACTATGTCATCTCGCTGCAATACTCCCTACAGCTTCATCACATTCTTGTGATCCAGTTCAACGGGGATCAACACCTCATTTTTTCGAAATTTCTTCAATGAAATCTGAGGATATACAAAAAAAGATACTGCATGTATCTAAAATAAATAAAATCTGTGACAATAAAATTCATAGGACACCCACATAGCTGGATAAAGATGTATCACATAATGACATTGTACTCTATTTTCATATGTATAAAGTCAGTGATGCGTTGAAATATTGGTCACTGTGACCTCTTATTACAATATGGGTGTAGTACTTATCAAGATGATCCCATCACCAAGTAGGATAGCATGTGCATAGCATGCTAACATCTTATGTATTCATGAGCTAATGGTAACACAAAGCCAACTCAAGATGAAATATAGGTCCTGCAAGGGCGTGGTACTAAAAGAGATGTATATCATCAATTTCACAATTCTAGCATGAACAGTGTCTCAGAAATGAACATTTGAAACTAACTTCAACCCAGATCAGTATGAACTACTTCTGCAATGTGTGAAAAGTGATCATCACAATGCATCCCCTCACCAATTTTCATATTTCTAGATAGGTTAATAAGCACACTGCATGCACATACAAAAAACTGTGGTCATGCGCTGAATGCAAAACCTTAACCTAAGCCAGTTAAATATGAATCATAGGTCACAGTGACTATTTTTGTACAAGTGTGGTACTAATAGAGATGTATACAATCATCTAGTTTAACAATTCTAACATGAACAGTTAAAACACCCCCCCCCCCAAAAAAAAACATCAACTAAAATCAGAAGTGTGAAATATTGGTCACAGTGACCTCTGGTGATGAAGCTGAGTACTCATCAAGACGCATCCCTTCATCAAGTTTAATGATTCCAGGTCTAACAGTATTTATACAGGAAGCAAAAACCTATATGGTTATGAGCTAAACACACAACTCCCAAACCAATAAAATGGTAAATTTAGGCCACAGTGACTTCTTTTGTTCTATGGGTCTGTTACTAACAGAGTTGCACACAGTCATTTATTTTGATGACTCTAGCATGAACAAAATTTGAGACACTTAAAACACAAAATTTAACCTAAGTCACTGAAGCATGGTATCTACATGTCATAGTGACCGACTTGCATGATGAGGGTGTAGTATAAACTAGATGCATCCTGTCATGAAGTTTCATGACTCCAGAAATAAAAGTATGTACACAATGTGTAAAATAGCAGAGCTGAATCACAGGGGCTTGTTACAAAAAAAATTAGGAGTATCGGTCAATGGATAGAGGGCTGGGGGGATCCAATCTGTAACAATATAACACAAGGGAAGACACGACTCCTCACCCCTCGCTATTTCCAACCCTACTAGCTTGTCCTATTTTTGTCTCCTAATGTAAAAATTATGCCAGCTGTAATCAAAAATGGATCAATTATCTTAACATCTCAACAGACCTCGTTCAATTCATGACATATTGGAGAAAATTCCACATTTGTTTGCCGATTTCGAAGAAGTACCTGGCCGGAAGTTGCCGTTAGCATTGGCTAGTATTGGATTTCACCCTTGACGGAGAGGTAAGTTCCGAACAACCGCTATTCAAAAATTCAGCACGAAATAAAAGCAGACGATATTGGGAGAAAAAAATGGATGTGTCCATCACTATGACATGCTATCCATAAATTTTGACAGCTCATCATCCTATCTTCACTCTTGGGGCAGGACTAATTTGTCCATCTTTCTCCTGGGAGAAGGTTTTTCCTGACTGGAGGTTCGTCTTTCTATCTCTGCACACAGGAGAAAATGGGACTAGCCAGTTGATCCTCTCTCACTTTAGAAATGATTGGCAATTTCCTCTCAGCACTAGAGGTGATGAGTGGCAGTCCTCTCCCTTCCCTTGATAACAAGGCCAGAGGAGGAAGGGAAGATCTAGGGTATGCCGGATCCACTAAGCCATGGATCCATGGCAAAGTCATCCATGGTGGCATGGACAGAAAAGGTGCCATGGCTGACTCACCACCAGGTGGTGGGAGTCCCCAAACTCCATTAGGGTTAAACAGGAACACTGAAAAGAAAGGGGTATCGACCTAATCCCTTCCTTCAGACCAGTCCTCAAAACCAAAAGTCTGTTTCCCATAGGGACTAAATGGATACATAGAAAAAGTGGGTTATCAAACCAATGTCTTCCTCAAGACAAGTTGTCAGAATTCTGTACACGGTCCAAAGAATGATGTCCAACATCTGGCATATGATAGCCAGTGCACGATGCATAGTGCCCCGCGCTCGGTGCTCCATTATCAGTGACCCCAAATCTAAAAAGCACACTGATCAGTGCCTGGTGGCTGGTGACAGAAACTCTGTGAATGTCACATGAGACGTCACCCAGTGCCTGGTGTCTAATGCCTGGCGTCTGGTCACTAATAACCAGTGACAGACCTATGATTTCCAATAGACATTTCATGGTAAGCAGTGCCTGGTGCCCAGTGCAACAGCTCGGTAACAGATCTTCACTGACTGTCATGAGACACATTACCCAGTGATCAGTCACTGGACACTCACTGGTCAGATCACATAGACCTTACTGAAGTGTCTCTTTTGGGGTAACTCAACTCCAAAAAACAAGATCTTGCCTTAATTCTAGGTCAAGTAGCGCAAGATGACCACTGCACCTCCTTTAAATTGGGAAGGAGAGCTCACTATTTGGGGCTGGCAACTTCATTATGCATGGAAGTGCTGAGGATCCCTTCCTCAGAGATCCCCACCTAGTGGAAGTGTGCTACATCATAACTCCAGACACCTCTCTCACTGAACCAGGGGACTTTCCTACACCGGGAAGTGCCATAGCCCCCTCCTGGGAAGAGGGGGTCCTCAAGAAATTATGAGGAAGAGACAGAACCCTTCTTCCTGGCCATACAAGTCCACCAACTTTCTGCCCACTCCCAGACCTCGATGGGTCACAAACAAAAAATGGAGCCTTTATCCATGCATAAACATGCTCTGAATGCAAGGCATGTGGTTTGAGTGCCTTTTTATGCCCACATTTACCAACACACCAAGGCATATTGAAGACTGAAAGGAATATATGAAAAATATAACAATGAACTGGAACAACAGGGCAGGAACTACTTACCCTGACACCAGTATTAATTGAAGTACTGCTTCCCTAGCAATGTACTCGAAACCCTCACAACAAAACTGAACACGGACACACACAAATAAAGCAAGGACTGGGAAGTAAATACCAAATACAACACAAAAAAATGATACAACTGACAGTAGGAATGCCAAAAGATGATTTAATTCATGAAATGTTGGGTGCCAAAGAGACATGTATAAATGCAAGGAAAAGAAGGATGATATTCCAATTGTCAAAGTGGACTAAGGTATCAGACAGAGATCATGTTTTTCTCTATTCTATAATATTGTCCTTGGACTGGGGACTAGCACAAGATACACCAATACAATAATAGCAGGTAAATTTTGTATTACTGCTATTAAAATAATGTTTTTTGTGGGGGGAGGGGGGCATGATAATAAGAACCAAACAAGATGAGTTGTCATGGACAGTACCGAGTCGTAAATTAGCAGCCACTTGACATAATATTGATTTTGCTGTAATTAAAACCATAGTATCAAAGAAATTATGAAGAAAATGATATCTACAAGTTGTAGTATTTTGTAACTGATTCCTTTGCTTTTATGACAAATATCAGTCGATTTGGTAAAGACTCCTATCGTTGTCTTATATGAACCTGATCGACTGACTACCAAAGATCCACGACAATACTGAGGAGATTACCTCTCAAAAGTTTTAATTTCAGTCAACCTTTTTGTCAAGTTGTTTTAATTGTTCTCCATATTTGTAATGATGTTCATGTCTGGTGACTGAAAATAGCATGAATATTGTGCACGGCTTTCCACTGAGTTGCTCTCCTTGAAACATGCACAGGGCAAGTATCTTCTTGAAGAATCCATCCCACCCCCCAATTTGGAAATTCTTCGGCAACAACTGGCCATAAATTCTAATCCATCCAATATACTTATGTACCTCTCTGAACTGAAGATACCTTCAACAGGTGTCAATATGCTGATCCCATTAAAAGTTATGCAACCCCAAAATATGGCAGAGATGTTTTTACTGGGAGAAGGACTACTGTACATTTCTAAGCATTCCAGTTTTCATTCTTTCCTCTTTGGGTTTTCACCACACAAATACCTTCTTATTCCGGTCTAAAATAACCATCATCTTGCCAATTAAAATGATACTGGGACAGTTTATCTCAACATTCCAGTTCATCACTCATTGCACCATGAAGTATATCAATGGTGATTTTTTGTTCAGAGATTGTGGTCCTTTTCTGGTCTGTTTATCTTTTACATTCAAAACATCTTTAATTTCTTCTTGACAGTGCTCCGAGAAACAGGTACAGGTATTGTATTATTAAATTCCACAGTTATTTCAGCTAAAATCTCTCTATGGTTCTTGTGTAACAAAAACGCAAAGTACATGATCATCTCTCACCACTGATTTTGGCCTCCAGCTTCAATTCAAATTGTAACTATGACCATATTCCTCAAATCTTTTAAAAGTTTTGGTTTCCAAAAATGTCATACTAATTTTAAGTTGCTCGTGTTAATTAATTTTGAAACATAAGATTAGGGGCAATTCATTTTCATATGAACAGAGACAGTTCCTCATAGTTACTGTGTACAAAATTAATTTCTCTTTGGTTCAGAAAAAGATGTAAAACATCAATGGGATCTTTGTCATATAATATCCTCAACGTCATTAAAAATATCCAACTGGTGTTGAGATTCTGTGATAACAGAGACACCAAAGACCTGATCTATCTTACTACATTGAACATTATTACTACATTGAACATTAAGATCAATATATGAAAACCGTACTCATTAATTGGTTGGAGATGTAACAGGACACCATTTTTGTTTTTCATTAAAGATTATGAAACACAATAGACATTAGACGCCTCTCAAATGAATAATCATCAACTTGAGATTTAAGTTGACAGAATTTTTTAATGTCCTCGTTTTGAAGTTTTATTGGCTTAATATTCTTAATTTGGGCAATTTAAATTTTCGTGTCCTTTGTCACATCCATGAAAGTATTTTTCTTTCCCATTTGATGTTTTCGAATCGCCCAAGGTTTCATTACATCATCTACTACAATTAATGTATGATGAGTAATTTTGTCCCATTTTCTTTAATTCCTAAAGGTAAGTCATTACCATTGACAAGTTTTTTTTTGAAGAAATGTGATGTCAAATCCACTTACACTTTATTACTCCTTACTTGATGGACAGGGGACAGTGAGGTACATGTTACAATGTGGTTATCCTATGTGCCCTTAACATCATATTTTTACTCAAATTGTTGCAAGTGACAACTCTCTTCTCTTATTTTTCCTGCAAGAATTACGGTTATGAAAACATCCTCAAGCCAATATCAAAAAGTATTTTTTAAACTTGAAATCCAATTAGTATGTAATAATGCTAATGAGTATGTAATAAATCTAATCAGTATGTAATAATGCTAATGAGTATGTAATAATGGACACAAACAAAACTGGTTATCCAGCAGGAACAGAGACTGGAAAGACAAAAGTTTGTGAAAATCAGCTGTGACACTCAAATTGTGTCTGAATTTATAGCAAAATAATTTATAAATTGAACTCATTCCCCAATCTAAAAGTATAATATTTTCCATCTCTATGGAGCAAAAATTCCATACACAAACAGTTTACACAGACACAACTGTTGCAAGAGAGTAGGCATACTTCCGTTTCATTTGCCAATCAACAAAACAGAATGTGCTTTTTATGACATCAGGCTATTGTAAATGGGTAGCTTATAGATGTCATAAAATAAACACTTCTGGATGTAGACAATGTCGGTCATTTTTCCATTTGCATCCAATATTTCATAAAAGTCAGAGATATATAACATTCTGACACCAAGTCAATTTAGAAAATTCTGAAAACTGTATCAGAAATTCTATCAGTGTTGCACATAGGATCCCAAGAGCAGGGGACACTGTGTCCCTGAACCTCCAGATCTGGGCGACATACAATATTTTAAAAGGACAAAGGTAAATTGCAGTACATAATGCACTAGAAGTGCTAAAAACACATGATAATCTTGTTTGCTTCAAAGGTTTGCAACCTTAACTTTGTCATATTTGCCTTGGACACTTACATAGTTGCAATAAATGTTCCATCATGTGATAAAGTAACTCATGAAAACATTAACATGTTTGAGTATATGGTTAACCTGAAATGTGCTGCACCATAGAATTTTTCTGTTCCTGATCTAGCTCTCATTTAACTTTTTAGTGTTCGCTCATTCTGTACCAGCACTTATTATAATAAATATCTCCGTTTTCTTAATTACTTTTCTTTTCAAAGAAATAAATCATTAATCAAATGAAAAATTGTGTATTTGCATAAATTAGTCTCTCTTATCATTAATTCTGCTTGAGAATAAATTAAATCTTCCTTGTCGTAGGTGTGACTTTAACCTCAAAAATACATTACACTACAGGCAGTCAAAGACTTTAGCAACTCGGCTGCCTACCACAAACTTTTAATGTTTTCATTGCCAGATTCATTGTTTTGAAATGGATATTCACTGCAATCTTACAGTTTTTATCACCATTACTGACTTTGGCCATTGCTAACACCAGCATAGACGTGGTTGGACATCCGCTAAAGAAAAGCTGCAGGCATTTTTTTTTTTTTTCCTGAAAAAAAATTGCGCCCAGAGGGGCACACAGGGTCAAGATTTGGGGAACATAGGACAAAAAATTCCTGCACTATGAGTGCAACACTGTCTATTGGTGCAATCTTCTTTTAAGCTGTATCATGAATTAGGTCAACACATGTACTCCTTCTAAGGTCAAACACTGTCAAAATTTATAAGAATGACATACAATTTATCCGATTTTGGAGCATAACACAGTGAAGAATAATTTGATAACTTATTATTTATTTTGTTCTGAGGATTCTACATGATTTCAAATGTACAGTCAAACCTGTCATAATGGTCACCTTTACACGGCTGTCACCTGGTCAAAACAGTCATTTCACTTTCCCTCCAGCAAATTTCCTATATAAATGTCACGTGTGAAATGGTCACCTGCTTCCTATGATCAGCAGCCAGGTGTTTCCTAACCAAACAGCGGTTTCTCCATGCCTTAAGCAGTCACTGGAGTATATCTGCAGTGACCACTCCGTCTATGCAACTGAACCTTTACTTCATGAAGAAAGCATTGTTTAGATAAAGGCATATCATGTGAATGTATTCAGCAACATTTCCTATCTCACTTGTACTCATTGTACTCAAGTCACACTGTCAATTTAACTCAAAGGCATCAATATGTCAAATTCGAAAGCGCCAGAGTTTTTATCATTAGTCGGGTCAAAGCGATTTGTTTGCTGGTTGGTGGAGAAAGTAGTCATGTTTTCACAGCAGAAATGGAAGTTGTCTCTTGTGCCAGTGTGACAGGTATAGTTCGGTATCTTCATCCATCTGCCTTTGAATTAAAGCTATCTCTGATGAAAAACGTTCATCTCTGAGAAGAGATACAAGTTACATCCCTTTTCATTATGGTCAGGGGTCATTCAATATTTAAAACTTGTCTGTAAAGGCAGGCGAAGTTTTTGGTTCATGGGTGGCAAAGAACTGCCATATATGGCTTCTTTTGATTCCCTATTCATCATATCACTCCCATATAAGTTGACTGTCTTTTGATCTTGGTAAGATAAGCAACTGGCTAATCTAGATATTGTTTTTATAGCTCAACGAGCTGTTTCCAACCCAAATTTTTACAGGTTGGCTGACCAAAGTCATATGTAAGCCACCAATCAGTGGCAAAATTAGTGTTTTGACATGGTGCACAAAACAAACAAAGATTAGTGATTATTATAAGTCAGTGCTAATTTAATAGAGCTCTAACACAGATTTTAATGGAGCTCTAACATAGTGGAGCTCAAAAATGAGGGGGAGGAGGAAACGGACATAGTTCAATATTTACCTAACACATAAATATGTCTCTTTCTTTCTTCCAGCTCCACTGTGTTAGAGCTCTATTAAAATCAAAATCCTCAAAAGATGTCTCCTCTAGTTGTATAAGCATTAATCTGTTGATCATTTCTGAGCTTAATTTGTTCCTTATCACATATGCATAGCTAGCTAAGCCAGCTTGTACAAGTTGGAAAACTGTTATTTATGGTTGTTATGTACAATTTCAACAGCTCATAGGTATTGTGTCTTGGAATTCTCTGCTCCAAAATAATATTTTTCACTAACAAGAGCTCTGCCAAAGTTTCACTTTCTGGTATCAGTGCTTTGCTGACTACTATGCCAGACTTCTTATCTGTTCCACAATGTTGTATTAGGGTTTTAAGTCCATCAATGCCATAGTCAGCTTGTTCAGACAGAGATATTTTGATCAAAAATATATATCCTTACTTTTTAATTTCTTTTTAGATTAGATTATCCCTTAGAGTGCTATATAAATTTGTAGCACAAGATCCCTCAAAGCAGAATTGTTTGAGAAAAGAAATCAAAATTGCACTCTACATGTACTTTTAAATTGCCTGTATTTTAATTAGTCTTGGTATTCTGCCTTTTCGACATTTAAGTTCGAAATATCGCTTAATTTGGGGTTGACCAGCATGCCATCTGTTTTTGTCCATCCAGCATGTTCATCCGACTCTTATTCAACATCATTTTCGGGTTCAAAATTACTCACTGATATTTCCAATAACACTTTCCAGATTCCAATAATCTCATATACTTTAAAACTTTAAAAATCATTGTCATCATTGCTATCATCAGCCAGTATTTGCCGAACGAAATAGTCATCTGAAAATGAACCATGTTGGGAGTCGGCCATTTTGGGTTTTCTATGAGCCCTTACTTTAAACACGCATTTGTAAAACTTCCTTCATGAATGCAAGGTTCAACCTCGACAATGCCTGCTCCAGGGCCAAATGTGCTAATCAAATTAGTTTAACAACCATTCATGTCAAGCCGAAGTATTCAGATGTGTAAACAGTTACCTACTGGAAAAAAAATACAGATGAAGAGACAAGCGCTACAAGACGTCTACTGGTGGCGCGATTTATTCCACGACAAGCACTTTAAGGGTTAACAGTTAAATAAAAAGTGTATACTGCACAGAGTACATTTTTATCTGTGCGACTTTAAACTAATTTGCTGGAGTTCTCGCGCATCACTGCTTTCCAAGTGTGCAAATTCGTACAAAATGTGCGTGATTCGTGCACTCGTGCACCCTGGCAGCAGCTCTGATTCTAGCTGCTTTTAAGTAGCTGAAAATAGCAAATTCCAAGGAATTACAAATTTATTTGAAAATTATTCATCCTCACCCGTTTCATAAAAAACATTTTGCGTGTTTGAAGATCCTCACATTTGAACCCTGTGCCAAATGATCCAGTAAAGCGGACATTGTCTACACGCTGGAAATGGTCACCTTCTGTATATTGCCCATTACGTACATCTAGATCCTAAACATAAAAACAATACTTAACATCAGGAAACATAAAGTACATGGCACACAAAGATTGGTATATGTTTGTCATAAGTCTGATATTTTTAAATTCATTATCCCATAATAACTATTGTTCTTGCGACAACAAAGTACTTGAAGATGGTTGTGACAACAAAGTACATGAAGTTGGTTGTGACAACAATGTACATGAAGATGTTTACATTTTGTGATTCTGAGATAAGTTTTTACAATCATTGACCAAGCCAGGCAAAGTACAACACAGTTCATTGGAGCCATAAAAGTTACCCATCTTATATAAAACAGGCCCCCTCAAACTGAAGTACGTTCCAACAAGTCCATGTTATATAAAACAGGCCCCCTTAAACTGAAGTACATTCAAACAATTCCATGTTATATAAAACAGGCCCCCTTAAACTGAAGTACATTCAAACAATTCCACGTTATATAAAACAGGCCCCCTTAAACTGAAGTACGTTCAAACAATTCCATGTTATATAAAACAGGCCCCCTTAAACTGAAGTACATTCCAACAAGGCCATGTCATAATAATGCACTGAACACAAATATAGGGGAGTTAATGGTATGAAACCACATATTTGGTTCTCAATAGGCATGAACCTAAATCAAACTAAAATAAATAGAACAAAATTTCATTTTACAGTCTGAATTTAATGGGATCTATGACCATACCCATGTTATAAAAGGGGTAGCAGTATACTGAGGGACTTCATTATGAGGGACTACTGCATAACTAACCAATCATCAAGACAGACAGATATGTCTAGTCATTAGACTACTGTATAACTAACCAATCACCAACAATAAGACAGACAAACATATCTAGTCATTAGACTACTGCATAACTAACCAATCATCAACAATAAGACAGACATGTCAAGTCATTAGACTACTGTATAACTAACCAATCAACAATAAGACAGACATGTCAAGTCATTAGACTACTGTATAACTAAACAATCACCAACAATAAGACAGACAGACATATCAAGTCATTAGACTACTGCAGAAGTAGCCAATCACCAACAATAAGACAGACATGTCTAGTCATTAGACTACTGAATAACTAAACAATCACCAACAATAAGACAGACAGACATGTCTAGTCATTAGCATAACATTTTCTGTAACAAAAAAATGCTTCTTGGAAAATTGTACCACTTATGAGATTTTTTGTTTATAGTGAAAATTTCACACATACTCGATGCAAAATAAAGAAGTTATTTACAAGCTGAATCTATATATCATGTATAATGAAAACTGTCTAAGTGTAACCTTCTGGACAGCTGGTGTCATCTTAGGCAAACAAAGCACAACAGGTAATGGCTCACACATTACCCTATGCAAGACGGCTAGCAGTCAATTGAAATTTTGAATAAACAATTGAATAAGAGCTGGTAGTAGATCAGTGGAGTTTGGGGATGTGTAAATTATGAAGGAAAGGTTAAACTTCTAAGTCATTTGCACTACACAATAGTCAGTTGGCGTCTGAACATAATTTAAGACGACCTTTTTTCTTTCCCATATACAATACTCCCTGCTGCAAATAAATGTTTCCCAATAACCAACATCCCAAAGATTTGTTTACACACAAAACTTAGCATCAACCTTGATACAGAACAATCTGATATTTCTCCCATATTAGCCGACTTTTACATAGTACAGGTCCAAAAGTTTAGACGTGGTGCTAAGGTTCTAGCTAACTCGTATGTACATCTCAAAGTCAATCTTTCCTAATGCATGGAAACAAGTTAACATTGCATCGCTCTACAAAAGTGGTCCGAGAGACCATATGGACAATTAGAGACCAATCTCTATTTTACTATAAAAAATTCTACCAAAGCATATTCATAATCACTTTTTGCTGTATTTAAATCAGCATAATCCTGTAAGTAAATCAAAGTCCTGATTCTGACCCAAGTATTCTTGTGAAACTGCTTTAATTCATATGACCGAGGAATGGTTAAAAGCAATGAAGGCCAATTGGTAGCTGCTGTTCTTGTAGACTTATGGAAAGCATTTGATCTGGTTGATCATATAATCCCCTTCGGAAAAACGATCAAGGTATAAAATGTATTTCAAAATGCATGCTTTGGTTGGAATCATATACAAGTGAAAGGAGCCAAAAAGTATTTGATTTAAATGCCTATACTTCTGAAGAACAGAACATTATACTGTATATAAGGTTCCTCAAGGGTCCATACTTGGGCCGCTATTGTTTTCACTTTTTATCAATGACCTGCAAATATTTCAAGAGGAATCAAGTTGTACAACCAATTTATTCACAGATGATACAACTTTTTTATATTAAACTGGAATTGATATTGAAGATATTAAGTCTAACCTGGAAAAAGGCACGAAACTAATACCTTTGTGGTCAAGGGAGAGAGTGGAATGGTAATGAAAAAATTCCGAGGTTGAAAAGGTAAAAGTGCTTGAACTATTGATAACAACCTGTCATAACTATTGATAACAACCCGTCATAACTATTGATAATGTTAGCACATTAATAACATCAGTAAATGTGTGACTCACTCAGCTCAGAGTGCTTTTCTTCCATGAATTAAACGCTTTTTGTCTTTAGATCAATGGATAAAGTTTTATTCAACTACATATAAACTATAGCAGTATTCTATAGAGTGATGCGTCAAAACTTGCTGCAGATATTAATTAAAGATACTAAAAATTCTGAAAAGGATGTGTAGGTTAATTCTAAATGTACCATTTGACAATGTATTTTCCCCTTTATTGAAAAACTTGGAATATTGCACCAATTCTACTGAGACTCTTTTTTTTATCAAAAGGCAAAAGTTATGCATAAAACTTATCTGGGCACCTATCCCAGTTATGTCTGTGATATCCGGGCACCTATCCTATTTATGTATGCAACATCTCGGCACCTATTCTATTTATATATGTGACATCTGGGCACCTATCCCAGTTATATATGCAATATCTGGGCACCTATCCTAGTTATATATGCAATATGTTTCAGTCCTGAAGATCAGCTTAGTGAATCTTACAATCTAATGAATTTTACCAAAGAATGAAACAAATTAAAATGGTCTTGCTTATTCAGGGCTGGAATTCATTTTAGTCGCCTCTACAACAGACAGTTTTAAGAGGGCACATCATTCTCTGCTGTGATACACTGTTAATTAAACATAATGCTCAGTCTAGGTGGGAATAAAAACCCAAATAGAAATAATCTCTATCTTCTTGGCATCTGTGTCTGTATGTGTATGCACATGTGTCTGTATGTGTATGCACATGTGTCTGTATGTGTATGCACATGTGTCTGTATGTGTATGCACATGTCTGTATGTGTATGCACATGTGTCTGTATGTGTATGCACATGTGTCTGTATGTGTATGCACATGTGTCTGTATGTGTATGCACATGTGTCTGTATGTGTATGCACATGTGTCTGTATGTGTATGCACATGTGTGTCTGTATGTGAGAAAGTAATCTGTATACATATTGTACATGCTGTAAATATTGTAAATTAACTATTTGAGGTCTACAGGGGAAATTAGCATTTATTTTATGCTAAATGTGTTACCCTTGTTAAGTGAAAATCTTTATTATTATTATCATTATTATTATTATTATTATTATTATTGTTGTTGTTGTTGTTGTTGTTAGTGATCTGCTGATGGTGTATCAAATCTGCAAAACATAATTTGTCTTTGTTTATGCTTGCATTGAAAATTTCCATGCTTTTCAATAACAGTGAGATCTGTATGTCGCTTTATTTAGTATTGTTTAAAACAAGTTTTACCTCCTGAATTCCACCCTTGGCTCCTGGCAGGAGGGGTTGGTTGGTTGGTTGGTTTAGGTTTGGTGTTTATGGCACAGCAACAGTGTTCCAGCTAGGAATTTCTTACAGGGGATGGGAAGATGGGTTCTATTAACCAAAGGGGAACTTTTGTTCAAGTTAGGGGCACCTTTTGTAACGAAGGGTATTTTTTGTTATAAAAGGACTTGATGTCAATAATGAAATATTACATTTAATCTTGTTGGAAGTAGAAATAGACAGAAGCTTATCCTACAAATAAACAGAAAATACATGGAATAAACAGAAAATGACAGATTCACAAAATTGTTTTACTGATCTGGATGGGGTGGGGTGGAGACGTCCTGCTATTTCTATCTATCTGGATCACTGAAGCACAAGTATATTATTTAGTGCCAGGGCAATTTGAGTAAAGTCTCTTGCCCAAGCACACTCCACAGTAGCCGAACCAGACTGATTTGATGGTAGGATTCAAACCCACACCGTTTCAGTCGCAAGTCCAATCCAAATAACTATCCACTGGGCCACCACAGTTCTTGCCTCCATTAGTAGCCTCTTACATCATGCATAATGGGGCATCAGGCCTATTCTAAATTCCCGAGCCAAAAACAGGAGGGTGAGTGTGGGCATAGACAAGTATAATACTACATACAATGCCCCTTTATGATCTGGAGATACTATCACATTTGTTGCACTGCCATCCGATCATGCTGGAGGATAAGGCATGATGAACAGATGGATAGACAGATAAACAGAAACTGATACAGTATATTACAATATCTTTGCTATCTTTAACATGTCCATAGGGTCTTCAATGAAAATCATATTACACCTGAAACCAATACTGTGGGGTACAGGTATGCGGTATGACTTTTAAAATACTAGCACTAAACCTTTTAACAGTCAATGACACCACTGTTGGCTTTACCAAAGGAAAAGTGATCCAAATTTTTCACCCCTGTTACTGAGAAATCTTGCAGATTTGTGATCCTTACTTTTCAGTCATGTTGTCTTTTGTCGGTTTTCTCCAGTTGTCAGTTAGTTGCCATATTACACTTTAATAACATCATAATGTTCAACATAACACCCATGACTGCAATTAAGGTCAGTCAATGATGTAATGCAATACAGGTAGAATTTTTTACTTTTCTTTCTTCTTTGAATAACAAGAAAGAAAAATAATGTTGGGGTTGGCACCAAGAGAAGGAAATCCCAGTCTAGAAATTACATCATTAGCAAAAGGAAAACAATAATTGGGATTTTTGCTCCAGTGCCAATCCAACATAGTATACTAGTCGCACGGATAGCTAATGCCTGCCACAAGAAAATAATAGGAATACAAATAAAAACATTGGACCTTATAAGAAATCTGCAAAGTATCATGGTAAGAAACATTTGAATGACAAAATTATGCCAATTTTGTTTACTCAATATGCACATAGCAAGAACTTTGTCTGCCTTGATAAGGATTGAATAGTGTCAAGCCTTTATAAACAAGAGTCCCTCAAAGAGACTGACACTCTACTGGGCAAAAAGAATTTCCAGGAATTCAAGATAAGACAATTTCTTCCTTTTAACTGTCGAGTGTTCAAACCATCTCTGATATTCTTCAGTGATAACAAGATTTTCAAATTAGCTGCTGTGGTACACATACTGGATGTCAGCTTGGCAGCATTTTCAAATTAGCTGCTGTGGTCCATATACTGGATGTCAGCTTGGCAGTATTTTCATTCAGGACAAAGAGTATTAGAAGTCTTTTGGTAAAAACTCCATGACATAATGATCATCCATTCAGGGGGAGTAGTGACAACAACATTTTTAAGACAGTCTTCATGGCAGCCATACTGGATGTACAACTGGCACCATTTTCATTTAGGACTTGATGAAAACCCCATGACATAATGATCATCCATTCAGGGGGAGTAGTAACAACAACATTTTTAAGACAGTCTTCATGGCAGCCATACTGGATGTACAACTGGCACCATTTTCATTTAGGACTTGATGAAAACCCCATGATCATCCATTCAGGGGGAGTAGTGACAAAAACATTTGCAAGACAGTCTTCATGGCAGCCATACTGGATGTACAACTGGCACCATTTTCATTTAGGACTTGGTGAAAACCCCATGACATAATGATCATCCATTCAGGGAGAGTAGTGACAACAACATTTTTAAGACAGTCTTCATGGCAGCCATACTGGATGTACAACTGGCACCATTTTCATTTCGGACTTCATGAAAACCCCATGAAATAACGATCATCGATTTATGGGGAGAAGTGACAAAAACATTTTTAAGACAGTCATGGCAGCCATAATGGGTGTACGACTGGCACCATTTTCATTTAGGACCAACTAGGTATCATAACAGGTCTATTGGTGAAAACCCCATGTCGATATAACCATCCATTTAGACAGGAGTAGAGATAACAATATTTTCAAGATATGACTTTCCATTCAGGAGGATCATCAATAACAAAGTTATATGATGGCTGCTGTGTTGGCCATATTGGATGTCAGATTGGCACCATTTTCATTTAACATAAACTGGACATCATAAGAAGTCTTCTGGTGAATTCCCCACATCAATATGACTGTGTTCAAGTAGAGTTGTGATAACAAGATTTTCAAGATGGCTGACATGGTTGCCATATTAGATGTCAGATCAGCACCATTTTTATTTAAGACCAGGTAAACATCATTAGAAGTTTTTTAGTGAAAGCCCCATGTTGATATTACCATCCATTCAGGAGGAGTAGAGATAACATTTTCAAGATGGCTACTGTGGCAGCCATACTGGACATTAGATCGGCTCCAGGTTAATTTAGGGCCAACTAGACATCATAAGAAGCCTTGTTGTGACAATAAAAAAATAATTTCAAAAGTCTAAATTACTGTTTATAAAAGGTTGATTGGCTTCTTTTGCAATAAGTTTATAATTTTAATTTGTTTCAAGAAATATGAACAAACTTACGCACTGACTTGACGAGAAGCACACCTTGCTGAGCTTCTCAAGCAACATAAATTTATCATTTTGTTCCAAAGGAAAGTAATTCTCTGAGATATGGACAATTAAAATCCAAATTGCAAATTGACATCCGCTTCTGCTTAACCCCCCCCCCCAGCCTAAAACACTGAATTTACACTGAAATGCAAACCACGTGCTTAGTTTTTAAGCAGTAATAGCAGAGTCACGAGGCTGAATATTATGACTGCATGTGTACTTTAAGGGACTGACCATTTAATATATGGGGCTAATATGTTGTTTTGTTTTTCTTCGACCGGGATATTTTTTGTTCTTTCATCACAATATTTATTTATTTCAAGTGAAATATGGAACGGATTAAAGTCTTTTTATACAACAAAATCAGAGAAAGACAATTGTTTTCATGCATTTACCCCCCCCCCCCCAACTTGGAAAATTCAATTGTCTCTCTCTAATAAAGACTTGACTTCAGTGGATGTTCTACAGAAATCAAGGCAGAGACAGCTGTGAACACTGTTGTAAAATATTAACAAGGGTTTGCATCAAAGGATGATGCAAGTTTCAGCTTGGGAACAGTGCCTTTTTATCATACGAAGCCATCTGACTTGGCACGTTGTACTTTTCAGCCCCAATTATGGTCCCGCCATTAACAACGGAAGTTTGATAATTGTTAGCAATTAATCTGAACTCGACTTATTACCGAAAAGAAAAATAATGTGGAAAATTCTAAAATCTGAGATGTTCAGAGATTTTAATTTCCAACAAGTTTAGAGCATTTTGCATGGATGTATTGTCTCCACAAGTATCCTATTATTTGCTCATTTTTCTATGGCGAAAATATAAAAACAAAATATACTCTTTTAATTATTTTTACACAGATATTAAAGAATGCAGTTTCCTGTTTGTGACTGTTAGAGCCTTTGGTTATTGAGCATGTTTCTGTATGTGGTATATTGCTTTACAGCTAGAGAGCTCGAGTTACTGTGGCCCAGTGGATAAAGTGTACAACTCACATACACACACTTGGGTGTCCGCAGGGTAGGGCATGTTACCCCGTCCCCACCCCGATTTCTTAAAAATAATAAATATATCCCTTTTGTTTGAAACATCAAAAATGGCACAAGTCACCAGCGAGATGAATAGATACAAATTGGACATTCTAGGTGTCAGTGAGACCAGATGGACAGGTTCAGGACACAAAATAACAAGTGATGGCTCAGCCATTATTTACTCCGGGAAACATGATGTCCATGCCATCGGTGTAGCCCTAATCATCAGCAAAACTAGTGCAAAAGCACTCCTAGAATGGGAACCACTCAGTGACAGACTTATCTGAGCAAGATTCGACTCCCAGTACTGCAAACTCACCATCCTGCAGTGTTATGCCCCAACCAATGAGGCTGAGGAGGAAGACAAGGAGTACTGGTATGAACAGTTACAACTAGCAGTTTCCAAAGTCCCGCAACATGACATGCTCTTGATAATGGGAGATATGAATGCCAAGGTAGGAACAGACAACACCAACAGTGAGGTGATGGGGCATCATGGCTGTGGAGTCATCAATGACAATGGTGAAAGACTTGTAAACTTCTGCCTCAATAACAACTGCATAATAGGTGGCTCTGTCTTCCCACACAAGGACATCCACAAACTAACTTGGAAATCTCCCGATGGACGCACTGTCAACCAGATTGACCATATTGTCATCAAAAAAAAGTGGTGCACATCTCTCCAAGATGTAAAGGTCCATCATGGGGCAGATGTCAGCAGTGATCATTACCTTGTGATAGCCAAGATAAAGCTGAAACTACGGTCAACACGTACCACACAACAACAATGAAAAGTGTTTGACACCAGCAAGCTCCTCTCACCGGAGATAAAGAGAGACTTTACTATCAAGCTTAGAAATCGTTTTAATGCATTGGCCAGTGAAGCTAGGAAAGATCATGATACAGTTGAAAGTACATGAACTTGCATTAGAAATGCATACTCTGAAGCAGCAAAGAAAGTCATCGGTTATAGGAAGAAAAAGGACCAAGAGATGGTCAACACCAGAGACATGGAAGAAAATAGATGAAAGGAGAAAGGCCAAAGACAAGCTTCTGAGTTCTAAATCACCAAGGTTGATTGAAGAGGCACAGAAAGAGTATAAGCTGAAAGATAAAGAAGTAAAAAAGAGTGCCCGGAAGGATAAAAGAACCTTTGTTGAGGAATTGGCAAATGAGGCAGAACAGGCTGCAAGAAAAGGTGAACTGAGCATGGTATACAAGATTACAAAACAGCTCTGTGGTCAGGGATCCAACCACTCCATACCAGTGAAAGATAAACAGGGAAGAGTGATAACTTCGGAAAGGGAACAGGCTGCGAGATGGGTCCCGCACTTCGAAGAAGTACTGAACCAGTCAGAGCCTGAAGATCCAGCAGACCCGCCACCATCAAATGACATTAATGGCATTGATACCAGCCCACCTACTCAAGCAGAGGTTCAAACAGCCATCAAGGCCATGAAGAGCGGCAAGGCACCTGGTATTGACTCCCTACAGGCAGAGCTCCTGAAAGCTGATATAACCACAGCTGCACATGTGCTGACTGACCTCTTTAGAAAGATATGGGAAACTGATATCATCCCAAAAGACTGGTGTAAAGGCCTCATCATCAAGCTACCAAAGAAAGGTGACCTTAGCAACTGCGACAACTGGCGAGGGATAACACTCCTTTCCATTCCCAGCAAAGTCTTCTGCAGAATTCTCCTCCAAAGGATTGATGCAGCCATAGATGGTAAACTCAGACAGGAACAAGCAGGGTTCCAAAAAGGAAGAGGATGTATTGACCAGATATTTGCTCTGCGCAACATCATTGAACAATGCCTAGAGTGGAATGTGCCCCTTTATATCAACTTCATTGACTTCAAGAAGGCATTTGACAGTGTTCACCTTGAGAGCCTATGGAAGATTCTTAGAGCCTATGGAATACCATCCAAGATAGTCAACCTCATTGGGAAGTTCTATGAGCACTTCGAATGCAGCGTCATCCTTAACAACACTCTTACAGAGTCGTTCCAGGTGAAGTCTGGTGTTAGACAAGGGTGCATCTTCTCTCCCATTCTGTTCCTCATCACCATCGACTGGATAATGCGCCAAACAACTTCCAACCATGCCAGAGGGATCCAGTGGACATCCTTCTCAAATCTTGAAGACCTGGACTTGTCTGATGATCTGGCTGGCATCTCATCAAGGCGCTCTCATCTTCAAGAGAAATCTGACAGACTCTGCAAATACTCGAAACAGATGGGCCTGCATATAAATGCAAAGAAAACCCAAGTGATGTGCACAAACCCAGCAGCTACTCTTCCAATTACCATCGATGGAGAGGCACTTGAGTTTGTAGACAACTTCACCTACCTTGGTAGCCTAATTAGTAACAACAATAGTGCCAAAAAGGACATAAAGGCCAGGTTAAATAAAGCCAGAGGTGCTTTCAGCAGACTTTGCCCTATATGGAGATCAAAACAGTACAGCCTCAAGACAAAGATCAGACTTTACAACAGCAGCATAAAGTCGGTACTTTTATATGGCTCCGAGTGTTGGAGAGTTGTGAAGACAGACTTGAGAAATGTAAATTCATTCCACAATGGCTGCCTCCGTAAAATCTGCAACATCTATTGGCCAAACAAGATCTTCAATGTGAGTCTATATGAGAAAACTGGAACATTTCTCTGGAGGTCAAGATGCGCAGAATCAAATGGCTCGGACACGTAATGCGAATGCTACAAGAACGGATACCTAAGGTAGCTCTCAGATGGACACCAGCGGGGAAGCGTAAGTGTGGCCGGCCAAAGACAACCTGGTGAAGAACAATGATGACGGATCTGGAAGAGGTGGGACTTTCCTGGGGCGAAGCATAAGTCATTGCTCAGGACCAACCCAGATGACGGAAGATGGTTACAGCCTTATGTCCCAGTTGGGATGAAAAGGACCCTTAGATTAGATTAAATTTTACTTCGGCTCCCCCCCCCCCACCCCAAGAAAATTCCTGCGGATGCCCTTGCACACACACACGACTTTAGAGCATGTGCTCAGGATTCCATATTTTATGAGAGAGAGGGGGGGGGGAACTTTACTAAGAGTTAATGATCTAAAATTATTCATCTTATTTTTCTGTATTATGCATAGTATGCAAAAGGAAAACGAACAGAAAAAGAAAAAGTTAAACAATAATTTCATCTGATGCGCAAGTTTGTTAAATCAATGGCAAAGAAAACAAACCTGCAGAAGCGCTGCTGTTGTACTTTGAAGTTAACAGTTAGCACATGAAATTAACACGTCAATATCAAAGAAAACAAGTAGTGTTGAAGGCTTTTCTTGTGCTAGGTTATTGCACATGTCAACTACATGTATCTAGGATGACATTTTGCGACCATTTGTGATATTTAAAAAAACGCTACTTTGGTAATTAATGCAAAATAGTACAGTTTAAATCAAATAACGATGTGAAAGCTTAATAATGCTTTATTTAAGCGATTGGATGTCAGAAAAAATCGTACAATATGTGAAGGAGTACTCATGCATGGAGTAACCATCGGAACTTGTGCGATTTTGTTTCACTTTAGTCAGGTATGACTGCAGCTTTGTTATTAATTTGTTTGATGTTTATCGTTCTTTTCATTGCAGGTAGTACAATATCACTGACTTTCATATGATCATTAAAATTTTGTATTGCGTTTACTGAAAAAGAAATAATAATATGAATGCATGTTTGGATTCCAATAACATAGTATTGAAGAAAAACAATTGGATTCATTGCGCAAAATGTAGTATTAATACAGTTTGTGAGGCATTTTCATTACGTTATCATCATCTAAAATATGATTTGGTACTATGTATCACACATTATCTTCGTTAGAACAAGGAAATATTTATAATTAACTGAATGACTGCGTTTTTTCAGTATCAAAAAGTTAGCAAATTGCTCTCCAGAGGGATAACGATGTAGATAAATCGGTGTTCCCCCCCGTCTCTCTCTCAACCTCTGCTTGCATGGTGATAAACAGTAAACCACGCCCATATTATCGAGACCACGTCCACTCCGCGGTGGTGATCGGATGCGACTCCGCGAGAAAGCGTGGTGTGTATGGCTATTCTCCATGAAACGCTGCGGCAACTCCGTCAAGATGCATCGAGTGATGGTGGAGGGGTTTTTCTTAATCCTCTCCACTCGCTCTCCACCCCCACCGCAAAGTGTGGGGTTCCGAAAAATCACGTGAGCTGTACTGTAGTAGGAGTAGCGACAACAAGATTTTTAAGATTGCCACAGCCATATTGGACGTCAGATCGGCACTATTTTCATTTAGGACCAACTAGACATAAGAAGTCTTTCAGTGAAAACCCCATGTTGATATGACCATCCATTCAGGAGGCATAGCAATAACAAGATTTTCAATATGGCCACTATGATGGCCATATTGGATGTCCAACCAGCACCATTTTCATTAAGAACCAACTAGACCATAGGATGATTGTGTGTGTAAAGTTTCATGGCAATCCTCCAAGTAGTTTAGAAGGAGTAACAATAACAGATGGACAGATGATGGACAACAGACCATCCCATAAGCTCTTTGTTTATGACCAGTAGAGCTAAAAAATGAGAAAAAGTTAACAAATTGTGAATAAAGGAACTGGAAACATAGTGTGCATCAACCACTGTATCTAAATTAGCAATTCAGTAGGCACATTCATTCACATATAGGTCAATCTTAAGACGATTTCTAATAGCACCAGCATTACAAGTAACGTCTAGTATTAGCATGTTGTGCATTTCAAGTGTATGTGTGCATGTGTGTACAAGAGAGAGAGAAATCTGCAATTGCCAAGTCACAAACTTATATGAATTAGTATCATTAAACTTCCAGACTTCAACATTTCAATATATCTTCAACATATCTTCTTTTGTAAGTGTTCGATCAATCTACAAATATTCCTTTGAAAACTACTCTGACTCTGCGAAAAGCCCAATGTCATCAAACTGATAAAAACCTTAATTTAAATGATAATCATCACAAAATCTAGAACTGGCTTAAATGTCATTTTGATACATTATTTTGTCATTTCAAACCCAAAATGTAAACAATTCCCCACTACACCAGCTATCAGGAGTTGAATTCTGTAAACAAAACAAAATGTATATTGACCGAGTCACACCATACTAATCCTGTGCTATTTATCAATTGATTTGGACTGAGAAACAAATTTATACATTTTTACATAATGTTGACGAAAAATGTTGATTCTCTTCCTGTTTACATTTGACCTAATATAATGTCAATTTCATTTTATATCCTTCATTAGTTTTGGAAAACAAATTATAGTATTTTGGTGTTTTACAGTGATTTAATAACACTTTTATATTTAAAAAGAACCAATCTATTGGTTACGGTTTAAATCTCCAACTGCTCCTGTCCATTATAGTCGATGCAAAGAAAAATGGCGGAATTTTATCTGCATTTTGCCTTCCAATTTATTTTACCCATGATGCTTGCCAATTTCCAACAAGGTCAACTCAAGTTTTTTGAGACAAAGATGTCCCAAATACAGCCCTGGGTACATGGAGTTTGTCATAGCTCAAGTTGACGTATGAACTTCACTCCACCATTTTTTGTATTGCAAGTCACCTTTCTGAAATAATTGTTGTGACCATATTAATACAACAGCAATGGATTTCACTGAAGGTGTGTGAGGAAGAATAATAATAATAATGATAATAATAATAATAAAAATTATGATCCTTTCAAAATAATAGAAGTTCAATTCACTTTTACTGCACTAATACTTGATGTAATAGTACAATACCTGACAGCCATGGGATGGGAACTTCAGCCAAACAAAGTCACACTAAACTGTTTTGGTTACACTTGTCAATCACGAACTGGCAATATTCATGGATATCAGCACACCTTTTTACCTTCTAGTAACACATCCTGCATACCATATCACTAAAATTGTCAACATCAAAGGATAAAACAATGCCGTTAGGAATGAGTAAAATAATCATGCAGTGTAGGAAGAGAACTGGTCCTGCGTGTTGAGGACACAATTGAAATACTGATTTAAAACACGTGATCCTGACCTCAAGGTCAAAAGGCTGAGCATGCGTATCACCAAATGAATTGCCTCTCGTTTGTCTAATACCCCAAGTGCCGTTACATCAGAAAAGGCACTACAAAACAGTATTCCCACATAATGCTGTTCATGGGAACCATGGAGTATACCACCTTATTGTGAGAATGCCTTATAATGAAGTACCATTATAAATATAATTTTAGTGTTATATAATATAATGTGATCCATGACTATACCCACCTTATAACTGGAAATATGTGTTATAATGAAGTGCACTATAGTGAGGGAGTGTTGTACCTGTGTTAGATGAGGGACTGCACTATACTGATGCATGGTTTAATGTGGGACCAGTAAAATGTCCTGCTTTGGGGCAGCTGTGTCTTACATAAAAACAGTGTTATGCAAGCGTCTGCATATCTGATACTGTAATATATCCTCAGGTTGTTTACATTTTCCGGTAAATGATAACTGCTTACTCATCATTATTTAGTATGCTGTTGCTTCGGTACAATTAGATGAAGCATGAGTGAGAGGGCATTCTGTCCAGTAATGACTGAGGCGTAAGCCGAGCCCTTTTTGGGGGGAGAATGCCCTCCAAGGAATATTTTATCTTGAATAAACTTGGCCTTAGAATATGGAATATTTTAATTCACCTCTTTATGTAGATACTGTGTTATCTGAATAATGTGCAGGCATGGGTTCTGCAATGTATCCTTGTTTGTGAATCTCATGCAGGCACTTGTTCCCCATACTTGATAATGTCTCAGTTACATGTATTTGCTAATTGTTCTCCGTTCTTGATAAGGTCTCAGTTACATGTATTTGCTAACCGCCAAGTTTCCTGTTATGATCCCTGATAAGTGGGTTTAGTACAGTTTGCAGTACATTCTCCCAAATAATGCACTGCTGGAAACAATAGAGGTAAATTATTGTGTTTATATGCAGCTGGTAGAATCAAGTGCTGTAATAATCCAACAGAATTAACAATACCTTTGATATCTTCTCCCTGTTACTGTATAGTCTCATATTATAGTGCCAAATTTAATTATTTCAGGTGGTAGTGTAGTTATCTGTCTTAGACGAGAAGTTACATTTGTATATAATTCTCTAAATTCTCTTGATAAATTTAATGATTATTTTTCTAATATAGATGGGTAAATCTGTAGTTACTGTTAATTATAGCCATGTGATTCCAGTTAAGTATGGTGTTAGCCACTCTAGCCCAGGAGGGAGGTTACATTCAAAGGTCAGGCAGTTGAAACAAAGGAACCCATTATTGGTGGGCTAGCTGTGTTTGTAAACTTGCAATAAATCAATGATAGCATGTTTCCCTTTATAGCTAAACATTTAGTTTTGTGACCATTTGTTGTGAAATTTGTATCTGTTTAGTAAGTGTAAAGTGCTTAAATTAGAGTTAAGCAGCTACAGTGTACATGTAATTTGGAATTAATTAGCTCATAAGGATATATTTTACAAGTAATGTCCCAAGGAATATGATATTTTTGGAAATTCTAATACACATTAAATGTTACAAAGGAGTGTGTGTGGAGAGTGGATATATGGCTACAATTTGATTATAGAATTTAAGTGTTGTGCATTTTAGTTTGTTTACTAGACTTGGATAAAGGTCAGCAGTTAGCACAATCATATCATAAGTTAGCTTCATATTCAAGTCAGTGTAGGGTCTTTTGGGAATGCTTTCTCTGAGGTCCCCTAGGAGCCTTTATAAGATAGGGTCAAACATAGTGCAGAGAGTCAGCATGTAGAACAAGAAGGTTTAAGATGCAATTAAATGTGAAAAAGAAAAACCCTCTCATTTGTCTAATTCCCCAAGTGCCGTTACATCAGAAAAGGCACTACAAAATAGGTCTCAAGCTCAAAGAAATTGTCGGATTCTGTACAAGTTTTTTCAGTTGACTTTTAGCTTATAATTAAGTTCTTGATATTCCATTTCCATGACGTTGAGACAATGCACCCACTCCTATAGCCCCTGACTGTAATCCTTTCATTCACTATTTGTTCTCACCTTCTCTGTTATTCTTGCAGTTTTAATTTTACATCTTTTCCCAATCATAGTTAATTTGAAATAATGACATTCACTTTTAGATGTCACTCTGTGTTCTGCAGTCCAGTTTTCAGCACTAACTCGCAACCTTCTCTCTCCCACATTAAAAAAAAAATATATATATATAGCTATGAACATCTTCACCAACAAATAGCACCTTAATGCTGAAGTCACTGCTTCAGACATGCTTTAAGAGAATCTTTTAGCAATAGGTCAGGCTTTTTTTTAAAATAGCAGCTGTATATGTCCAGTTTTCAGCACCAACTCGCAACCTTCTCTCTCTCTTTCATGTTTTAAAAAAAATATATATATATATATATCTAAGAACGTCTTCACCAACAAATGGAACTTGAATGCGGAAGTCACTGCTTCAGACAGACATGCTTGAAGAGAATCTTTTACCAATAGATCAGGCTTTTTTTTTTAAATAGCAGCTGTATATGAAACTTTCTTATCCAATATACTGTATTGTTTATATAGAGTGGGAAAAAAAATGCATGTATCATGAAAATACGAGTACAGATTTGCATGTCTTCAGCAGTTATGAACACATCGCCTCTCTCTCTCACATAAGAATTTGATGATTTGATATTTTCATGCGACATTTAGTTGATAATGAAATAGCTAGTTCATGATATTCCATTTTTTTTTGGTAACATTCAGGCACCATGGACATACTCATTTAGCACCATGGACATACTCATTTAGCACCATGGACATACTCATTTAGCACCAGATCTTTACTCCTTTTAATCAGTTTTCAGCGACCACTCATGACCTACCTCTTCTACCCCCCATCTCTCTCTCTCTCACTCTCTCTCTCTCTCAATGAAACTCAGAGACCCACTGTATCCTCCCTTTCAATAAAACCCTTTAGCACATGCTTGCTGTGTTCGTAAACAGACAATGAGGCCACTTTATCGACACCACATCCACTCCACAGCGATTGTCAGATGCGACTCCACGAAAATGTGGTATGCGGAGCTATTATCTGCTAGAAGCCACAACAATTCTGCCAAGACACGTGGTGAGATGGTGGAGGATTTTTTTCTTAATCCTCTCTATGCTCTCTTCACCCCCACTGCGATGCATGAAGAATAAATTAAAAATTATAATAAAATAAAAATCATAATCATAATAAAATAAAAATCATGTAAGCTGTACTGTACCTTCTGAGTAATGAGAAGTGAAGAGTGTCCAAGGAAATTAACTTGCCCAAGAACAGTGTTCAAGAGGAACTGTTGCGCAATTACTTCGAGGCACATTCTGCAAATCTGGACTAATGATATTGATCCCAAGCTCAGATATCTGACATATGCCAGTTCTTAAATCAATATTAAAATATTCTTTGGCCGATTCCCGAGAAGATCCAACTTCCCAAGTCATTGCAAACTGAGGAACCTTTAGCTGAACTGTATCCTGGATATCTTGCTCTTCTGGACATTTTGATAACTGACAATATTCATCACTGTAGGCCTTTTCGGATTTGCAAGCAATTTGGCCATGATGAGATTTCTGATCTTCATGCAAAGAAGCGAAATCCATTCCAACTTCTAAGCGAGTCATCTTTTCATGGAAAAACCTGACACAAGTTCAAGGATCACTTGCTATTGATGGTTATGACTGCAAAGGCCATAGTTAAACCTTAGGGAAGCTGGATGGGAATTTACATAGTAATTATATCTTTTTAAGTTTTCATATGTTGAACAGAGAACCATGCTGGTTAAAACAAGAAAAGAAAAAAAATATAGATGACCACCCTGGTTTCCCTGACAATTTTCTCTCGATATTGTGACTGCGTCAGGCATTGTCTGGTTATGATTAAATATTACTTCTGCCACAAGGTACCAAAGATTTAACTTCACATTCCCATTATTTTTTAATAGGGGATCTGACCCTAGGGAGGGAGCAGCAGAGCAAGAGAACATGAAGCGGGTTATATAGCATCTGTCTGTCCAGCCATTGGTCCATCACATAATCTTATGACTGCAGCTAGTCTCGTATTTCTTATGGATTTCAATCAAAGTTCATAGATGTCATGGTCATCATCTTATGATGTACTACATATTGTTCCATCATCATTTTCCACAATTTTTGTAGTTTGTTCCCTTTAAATATTGAAAACTGGATGCAATTTATGACAATCTTAGGACTACAACTAGTCTTGCTGTTTTTGATGGATGACTATGAAATTTGTTACATATACATGGTCAAAGATGCACATATTATTAAATCACTTTTCCTGAAAGTATTTGTAAACGCGTACATGGTACACTAACTGAAACAATGCCATTTATTCTAAACAATTAGAAACTCAATTGTTCCCCCAATCTGCACATCAGGCTTAACAGCTGATGGCTATTTATATGTAAATCATTGATAATTTGCATGCCATACCTCGTTCAACTTGCGATTGTTTCATTTACTGTATGTTATTTACTTCTTATGACAGGATTTAGTTTTCAAGACACATCTTTGTTGAATACATCAAACAGTACATGTAAAAACATTGCTAGAATCTTCAAAATATTATTTTGTACTGTTATATGTCTGTGCCTGATGATAAAAATGGATAATGCAACTAGACACAATGACTTAAAAAAACTGCAGTTTTACAAGGTTGTAACGATGTTTTGGGGGGGGGGTATTTATTATTTATTCATAAAGGTGCTGTTAATGAAAATGTTTTTTCACACTTTACGTAAAGATTTAACAGAAAAATCTTATTAAAGAGTCATCTTAAGAAGAGATGTGGAAATATATTGTTTTTAATTAGAACAGTAGTTCCTGCGCCACTAACTACCACACATCTTCATTTACACCGTTACTCATTCTTTAAACATTTACAATCAGTAAACTAAACCAAGCAGTTTCCATGTGTAAACGTTGCAGCCTTACTTACAGCTGGATTCAACATGACGATCTTTTGATTGCAACTTTTAAGACTCGCAGTTTTGATGGATAGCTATGAAGTTTGGTACATACCATGGCTATCTTCACTCCATTCCCAAAATTTTTGCTATAGCCCTTTTCAACATACAGACTGATTCATTATATGACATAATCTTCATTCACAAATTCGAGGTCAATTCTACAGATCATAGCTTGAATGCATGTCGATAGCTGCCATTTGGACCACCTCGGTTATTTACAAAACAAAGACTGATTGAGGAGTTGCTAATACATCAAACTAGTTTTTCATTCAAAACTTTTTGGTTAATCCTATGGTCAATCCAATCGTAGAAAAAGCTGAGGTGGTCTGAACAAATTTCAGCTTCTTTTTGCGAGAACATTTCCAGCGAACAAAATATGATTTTTCTGTAAATTACTGCACTGACATACATCCGAAGCATATTTTTTTCTCGCAGAAATAACCGAGGACATTTCAATTTACATAATCTTGTGACCACAACTTTCTCACATTTTTTGATGGACTTCTTTGAAACTAGGAACATATACTGGTTATCTCTGAAGATGTGTTTATTGATTGATCCATTTCCTGATTTTTGTCCGAGTTATTGACTTTTTCAACATAACTGGATACTATACATAATACAATCTTGATTAGAATCACAACTAGTCTTGCATCTGAGTTTTTTTCATACTTTCTACACACGATGATCACCTTAAGATGTGCATACTGGCCAATCACCGTGTTCACATTATTCACATTATTTTGTGTCGAGTTATTGCCTTTTCAACTTGCAACTTGATGCAATATGCATGTATGTGTATACGACAATATTGTGACCGCAATTTATCTTGAAGTTATTAATGGATTTCATTGATACTTAGTACATATTATGGTCATTATATGAAAATGCTAATAACAACCTATCAATTTGCTTCCCTGAATTTTACAAAAGTTAGTAATCACTTTTTCTTGATGGAGACATTGAGGAGTCTCGCAATTTTTTATGGCACCAGTACAAATGACCCATAACCATCATGGGCATAGCAGTGGAATGCAGGAGAGGCAGTGGTATATTTATGTATTTTGCTCCCCATTCCTTTAGTTAAAAAATTTTCATCTACATACTGTTATATATTTAAAGTCGCATTTTGCATAAAGAATTCATGTACATGTCCACTACTAGTACTGTCATATTTATTGGTATCCACTAAACCCTCAGCCCCTCAACATGGTGGGGTTTTCACAGCCCCTCAACAAGGTGGGGTTTTCACCTAACTTACTGTTGATAACACGGCTCAGGCTTCTATGGTCTATTTACAACTCTCCCCCATTATAACATGTTTTCTTATAATTTTGTAGTGCCTATTCTGATGTAACGGCACTTGGGGAATAAGACAAACAAGAGGGTTTTTCTTTCTCACATTTAATTATATCTTAAACCTTCTAGTACTGTGTTGTAGTTTTTTGGATTATACTCGTGTGTGGCCATATACGAGTTTTTAATGGGCGCACAGTGCCCTACTTAATTGATCGTCAATGGGTTACAAGGCTACAACCAACTGAACGGATTACTAAGTGCAAAGCACACTATTTAATTTACACCCCTCCATCGATCCATGGTTACCCAACTATGTGGGATTCATTGAAGGCGCGATATAGGAGGGTGAATACAATTACTTCAACCTGTACATAGGATTAGAACCGTGACCCTACTCACGATAGTTTCCAGACCTGCATGGTCTCTTCCCTAAGGGGTTGCCTCATAGTTGCATGGACCAACACTGCATCCTCCTCCCCTCCTCGTTCACTGCGCCTCTGCTCTGGCTTGGGCTCGGCAAGGGAGATGCCAAGCGGAAAGGAAATAATGAAATGTTAAGATTGTACATGGTAAAATTCTGCCCAGTTAGCTAAATCAAGCTGTCTCTAATACCAATTAAGTGTCAGTCACTTATTTAATTATGGCAATACTTCAAGCTTCAAATTTCTCTTTTTAACACAATTCATTCAGGTGGGAATTTTGCATACATAGTGTACATATTGTTTTCAAACAAATGTACCAATCTTTCAGTAGAAATTACTAATTTCATTTTAGTATCATGCACATTTCTAATTTCAAAGTATTATTTTAAGATGCTGGTTCAAAATTGATCAAATTTGTGTTATAAAAGAGTATAGCCAAAAGGGGTTTTCAAAATTTCAAAAGGAAAACCCAATCCAGTCAGGCAAATTGATTAGCAGCATCTGGTCCCCGGTACTTCTGCCTGGTGGTACTGAAACTTGACTACATCAATGTACACCTCCAGGTTCATCTCCGGTCTGTCTGTTTAGAGCTGCTCTGCCAGCCATCTTAATATCAAATCCCTTTCACTATCAGTAGTGGTGGGGATCATTCTCGGTGCTAGGGTAGGCAAATTCTTTTCATAATCCTATACCGACTGCATGATGTCCCCACCTACGATAGTTTCCAAGCCTGCATAGTCTCTTCCCTAGGGGGTTGGCTCATAGTTGCATGGACCAACACCTCCTCATTCACTGCGCCTCTGCTCTGGCTTTGGCTCGGCAAGGGAGACACCAAGTGGAACGGAAGTACTGAAACGACAAGATTTTTCATGGTCAAATTCTGCCCAGTTAGCTAAATCGGGCTGTCCCTAATTCCAATTAAGTGTTAGCCACTTGTTTAATTATGGCAATACTTCAAGTTTCAAATTTCTTTATTTAACGGGATTCATTCAGGTGGGAATTTTGCGTATATAGTGTACATATTGTTTTCAAAAAACAGTACCAATCTTTGAGTAGAAATTACTCCTATCATTTTAGTATCACGCACATTTCTAATTTCAAAGTATTATTTTAAGACGGTTCAAAATTGATCAAAATTGGGTTATAGTAGAGTATAGCCGAAAGGGGTTTTCAAAATTTCAAAAGGAAAACCCCATCCAGTCAGGCAAATTGATTAGCAGCATCTGGTCCCAGGTACTTCTGCCTGGTGGTACTGCAACTTGACTACATCAATGTACACCTTCAGGTTCATCTCCGGTTCATCTGTTTAGAACTGCGGTGTCAGTCATCTTGATATCAAATCCCTTTCACTATCCGTAGTGGTGGGGCTCATTTTCGGTGCTAGGGTAGGCAAATTCTTTTCATAATCCTATACCGACTGCATGATGTCCCCACCTACGATAGTTTCCAGGCCTGCATGGTCTCTTCCCTAGGGGGGTTGGCTCATAGTTGCATGGACCAACACTGCCTCCTCCTCCCCTCCTCATCCGCTGCGCCTCTGCTCTGGCTTTGGCTCGGCAAGGGAGACACCAAGTGGAACGGAAGTACTGAAACGACAAGATTTTTCATGGTCAAATTCTGCCCAGTTAGCTAAATCGGGCTGTCCCTAATTCCAATTAAGTGTTAGCCACTTGTTTAATTATGGCAATACTTCAAGTTTCAAATTTCTTTATTTAACGGGATTCATTCAGGTGGGAATTTTGCGTATATAGTGTACATATTGTTTTCAAAAAACAGTACCAATCTTTGAGTAGAAATTACTCCTATCATTTTAGTATCACGCACATTTCTAATTTCAAAGTATTATTTTAAGACGGTTCAAAATTGATCAAAATTGGGTTATAGTAGAGTATAGCCGAAAGGGGTTTTCAAAATTTCAAAAGGAAAACCCCATCCAGTCAGGCAAATTGATTAGCAGCATCTGGTCCCAGGTACTTCTGCCTGGTGGTACTGCAACTTGACTACATCAATGTACACCTTCAGGTTCATCTCCGGTTCATCTGTTTAGAACTGCGGTGTCAGTCATCTTGATATCAAATCCCTTTCACTATCCGTAGTGGTGGGGCTCATTTTCGGTGCTAGGGTAGGCAAATTCTTTTCATAATCCTATACCGACTGCATGATGTCCCCACCTACGATAGTTTCCAGGCCTGCATGGTCTCTTCCCTAAGGGGGTTGGCTCATAGTTGCATGGACCAACACTGCCTCCTCCTCCCCTCCTCATTTGCTGCGCCTCTGCTCTGGCTTTGGCTCGGCAAGGGAGACACTAAGTGGAACGGAAGTACTGAAACGACAAGATTTTTCATGGTCAAATTCTGCCCAGTTAACGAAATCGGGCTGTCCCCAATACCAATTAAGTGTTAGCCACTTGTTTAATTATGGCAATACTTCAAGTTTCAAATTTCTTTATTTAACGGGATTCATTCAGGTGGGAATTTTGCGTACATAGTGTACATATTGTTTTCAAAAAACAGTACCAATCTTTGAGTAGAAATTACTCCTATCATTTTAGTATCACGCACATTTCTAATTTCAAAGTATTATTTTAAGACGGTTCAAAATTGATCAAATTTGGGTTATAATAGAGTATAGCCGAAAGGGGTTTTCAAAATTTCAAAAGGAAAACCCCATCCAGTCAGGCAATTTGATTAGCAGCATCTGGTCCCAGGTACTTCTGCCTGGTGGTACTGCAATTTGACTACATCAATGTACACCTCCAGGTTCATCTCCGGTTCATCTGTTTAGAGCTGCGGTGTCAGCCATCTTGATATCAAATCCCTTTCACTATCCGTAGTGGTGGGGCTCATTTTCGGTGCTAGGGTAGGCAAATTCTTTTCATAATCCTATACCGACTGCATGATGTCCCCACCTACGATAGTTTCCAGGCCTGCATGGTCTCTTCCCTAGGGGGGTTGGCTCATAGTTGCATGGACCAACACTGCCTCCTCCTCCCCTCCTCATCCGCTGCGCCTCTGCTCTGGCTTTGGCTCGGCAAGGGAGACACCAAGTGGAACGGAAGTACTGAAACGACAAGATTTTTCATGGTCAAATTCTGCCCAGTTAGCTAAATCGGGCTGTCCCTAATTCCAATTAAGTGTTAGCCACTTGTTTAATTATGGCAATACTTCAAGTTTCAAATTTCTTTATTTAACGGGATTCATTCAGGTGGGAATTTTGCGTATATAGTGTACATATTGTTTTCAAAAAACAGTACCAATCTTTGAGTAGAAATTACTCCTATCATTTTAGTATCACGCACATTTCTAATTTCAAATTATTATTTTAAGATGGTTCAAAATTGATCAAATTTGGGTTATAATAGAGTATAGCCGAAAGGGGTTTTCAAAATTTCAAAAGGAAAACCCCATCCAGTCAGGCAAATTGATTAGCAGCATCTGGTCCCAGGTACTTCTGCCTGGTGGTACTGCAACTTGACTGCATCAATGTACACCTCCAGGTTCATCTCCGGTTCATCTGTTTAGAGCTGCGGTGTCAGCCATCTTGATATCAAATCCCTTTCACTATCCGTAGTGGTGGGGCTCATTTTCGGTGTTAGGGTAGGCAAATTCTTTTCATAATCCTATACTGACTGAATGATGTCCCCACCTACGATAGTTTCCAGGCCTGCATGGTCTCTTCCCTAAGGGGGTTGGCTCATAGTTGCATGGACCAACACTGCCTCCTCCTCCCCTCCTCATCCGCTGCGCCTCTGCTCTGGCTTTGGCTCGGCAAGGGAGACACCAAATGGAACGGAAGTACTGAAATGACAAGATTTTTCATGGTCAAATTCTGCCCAGTTAGCTAAATCGGGCTGTCCCTAATTCCAATTAAGTGTTAGCCACTTGTTTAATTATGGCAATACTTCAAGTTTCAAATTTCTTTATTTAACGGGATACATAGTGTACATATTGTTTTCAAAAAACAGTACCAATCTTTGAGTAGAAATTACTCCTATCATTTTAGTATCACGCACATTTCTAATTTCAAAGTATTATTTTAAGACGGTTCAAAATTGATCAAATTTGGGTTATAATAGAGTATAGCCGAAAGGGGTTTTCAAAATTTCAAAAGGAAAACCCCATCCAGTCAGGCAAATTGATTAGCAGCATCTGGTCCCAGGTACTTCTGCCTGGTGGTACTGCAACTTGACTGCATCAATGTACACCTCCAGGTTCATCTCCGGTTCATCTGTTTAGAGCTGCGGTGTCAGTCATCTTGATATTAAATCCCTTTCATTATCCGTAGTGGTGGGGCTCATTTTCGGTGCTAGGGTAGGCAAATTCTTTTCATAATCCTATACTGACTGAATGATGTCCCCACCTACGATAATTTCCAGGCCTGCATGGTCTCTTCCCTAGGGGGTTGGCTCATAGTTGCATGTACCAACACTGCCTCCTCGTCCCCTCCTCATCCGCTGCGCCTCTGCTCTGGCTTTGGCTCGGCAAGGGAGACACCAAGTGGAACGGAAGTACTGAAACGACAAGATTTTTCATGGTCAAATTCTGCCCAGTTAGCTAAATCGGGCTGTCCCTAATACCAATTAAGTGTTAGCCACTTGTTTAATTATGGCAATACTTCAAGTTTCAAATTTCTTTATTTAACGGGATTCATTCAGGTGGGAATTTTGCGTACATAGTGTATATATTGTTTTCAAAAAACAGTATCAATCTTTGAGTAGAAATTACTCCTATCATTTTACTATCACGCACATTTCTTATTTCAAAATTTGGAAAATGTCATGAATATTCATAGTCATTAACCCGGTCGCATAATTTTCCAAATGAACCAAACGTTACGCGCAAGTCACTGAACTACTAATTTTGTACAGGAAGCATTAATTACCTGTAATTTACTTTTCAACCTGCGATAAAGTGTGAATAGAAATAAATAATAGCAAGCAATACATATTTAGAAAGATAATTTTATTGACTTTTATTTCATATATACTTTATAGCATTCTTTAATAAATAAAATTAGTAACATATGGAAAAAGTGCAGTGACCATGTAAAACTGACAATTCCAGGGGATATATGCCCTGTACTGGGGTTGCTATGCATACCTGTGATTCTACCGGCGGTAGGCCAAAAATACCGTTTTAAAGACCGTCTACCGCACATACCGTTTAGTAGTCGAAATCTACCGGTTTTGAAAATTTCACGGAAATTTTTTTTTTTTTTAAATCCGGTTTTTTTACGCGTTCTATCAACACATTAGATAAACCAGCCAGAACCAGTCTACTGGGAGCCGGAAAAAATAGACCTACGATATGACTGGTGCGACGATGCGTGGTTGAGTAGTGGGATTACAATTGTTAGCATGTTGACACAGAAGCGGCTAATTGATTACCTTATTGTTGTAATTTGGAGAGTTTAAGGCCAAATGCGGGATGTTGTTTGAGGTGTTATAAGTAATAAAAGGATCAAAGGTAATCCTTGATGACCATAAGTCTTTGACTAAAACTCGGCCGATCTGTCGTGGAAGGAAGATAAAACGGAGACCGACCAAAAATGATCTTGGCAGATACACTTGAGTATTTTGATTTGATGTCTTTTAATTGTTCTTGTATTGTTCACGATGGTTTAAAATGAATATTTAAGGCAGCTTGTATTTTTTTTTTTCAATTCATGTCGAAATGCCAAAACGTCCGCTTTCTCCCAATGCTAAGAAGCCACCAGCTAAGAAATACTACAGCAAGTTTAACAACGCTTGGATACCAGAATTTAAGTGTGTGCAGGCTAGTAGCAAAGGTCCTGACTTTGCATTGTGTCTTTCGTGCAAATTGGATTTTAAGATAGCATATGGAGGAAGAAATGATATCACCAGGCATATACAGACACCATCACATAGGAGCAACGATTCTTCTGTAACAAACACACCCACATTGAAGGCATTATTTGAGACTGGATCAAAAGTGGATAAAGTGACACTTGCAGAGACTTTGTTTGCAAATTTTGTGGCAGAGCACAATTTACCATTCCTCATAGCAGATCATTTTACTAAACTGGTTAAAGTCATGTTTCCTGACTCTGAAATTGCACAAAAATTTTCATGCCAGCGTACAAAGACAACACATATTGTCACTCAGGCCCTAGCCCCCCACTGGGACAGAAGAGTTGAAAATATGTGTAGGAGTCAGAAGTTCAGTATCATGATTGATGAATCAAATGATCAAGGGGATGATAAAATGTTGAATGTTCTAGTCTGTGTGTATGATCAAACAGTTCAGCGTATTTCAACCAGATTCCTTGGTATTCCAACATGCAACATAGGCACAAGTGAAATGATCTTCAGATCCCTCAACCAGATTTTTATGTAATTTTTTAAAATTTTCATTTTTTAAAATAATTTTATATTTAAAGAAAATAATTTAATATGTCACAGCCATTCAGATTTTACACAAATGAAATATTTTTCAGAAGCAATAATTCAGTATAATTATTTCCAAAAATGTTTATTATTTTTAATATTTCACAACATTTGTCAACTTACATCATTGCAAAACATGGAGAGCAAAGAACTAAGTTACTAAGCAACAGGAAAACTGAAGTTAGAACTTCTTTCAAGACTGAGTGTAGTTGTCCTATCATTGCCACATTCCAATGCTGACACAGAGAGGACATTCTCTATTCTTCGGAAAATCCAGAGTGATTCAAGGGGAAGTCTGGACCAGAAGACTATTGAGAGCCTGCTAAGTGTGAAGGTTAACAATCACAGTGAATGTCACCAGTGGTCACCAGACAACGATCTTCTGAAGGAAACTAAAAATGCCTGTGGATTTTATAAAAAAAATCTTTGCTTGTAACATTTTCCATCAGATTCTGAATCCAAATCATGTGCAAAATTGTGTGTTGTATTATAATATGAAGAGAATACATATTTTGTGACAAATTGAACTTGTTTTGTTTTCAATTCCCTTAAAACACGTAAAATTTATGCCGATAAAAAATCTCCCTTTTTAGAAGCCAATCTCCTGATCAAAATTTGTAAATCTACTGGTTTGAAATCCTGGTTCTGTCACAGGTATGGCTATGGATACTATGGAGGTCTGGTTACTGCCCCAAAAGGAAGACGCAAGGATTCTCCATATTTGGGCTCAGTGTAACCCCTTCTGGGGGTATAATTGTCTGCTTGTGGGTCAGTGCTACACCTCCCTCCTGTAGTCTGGGAGGTGCACTCGGACCCAGCAAGTTGATAGCCCTTAACGATAGAAACTGCCTTCTTACAAGACACTCTATCATGACTTGGGAAGGTGCCACTCCTCCCTCTTATATTCAGGGGATCGCACTCGAACCCTTGAGAGATATCTGTTACCATCTCACCAGCAGTAACATTATCTCTCTCTTATCTAGGGAAGGTGCTGCTCCTCCCTCTTATTTAGGGGAATCACACTCGAACCCTTTAGAAACGTCTGTTTCTACTTCGCAGGTAACACCAGTATTTCTTTCTAAGTGAGATTTATTTGATTTGGAAGGGGAAAAACTTGCTTCTTTCCTCTTCAGATAAGTGACGGCTTTTGTCCAGATCCCAAGTGTTGTCCGACCAAAGACAACACATGGGGCATCCGTCCATACGTGTACATTTTGTACATGACAAACAAGTTTGGTGAATGTCCCATGGGCCTTTTTTATGCCCACATTTACAAATTGAGACATCTGAAAATTTAAGTTCTGAAAAAGAAACTTAGTTTAACAAAATAACAGAGCAATGATAATAATAATAAGGGTTGCACCAGCACGTTGTATCTCCTTACTACTCAATTTTTTTGTAAACAAGAATGTCGGAGTTTATTCGGTACTTCGTGATGGATTTAAACACCAGAGCATAATTGTAGGTTAAGATAATGTTATAGAAAACATTATTGAAAACATTTAGGGGGCCTAGAATCTACTAATAGTGAACTGTTATAAGATTTCGTCTTGTGACCAAATTATGACGTTAATAAATAACAATCATGGTAAAGATGGACCCCAGTGTTGCAACACTGTTTTAAAAAGGATATTCTGAATACTTATTGTTACCACTGTGTCCCAAGCCCTTTACGTAGGATGGGGAAGGGTAGGTGGCTCGTAGTGTGTTAACAACGCACGAATGGCGAATATCAATGTTAAAGTTATCAATTACAAATTTGATAAATACTGACAGAGGTTAATGTTCATTATAAAGAATATTCATGACAAGTCCTGGTTATTAGTACTGAAACCATTGCACTTGTAGATATTTTCTTCTTCATAAAGTTTTTCCACGTGTTGACTCAACTGTCATCCAGAAAAGAATGAGGACGCTCTGTGGAGCACGAGCTGATGACGTAGATCAGACTGGGTCGATGCACATGTTCTAAGAAACTTCTAGAACAGGGAGTTGGTGCATCTAGCACAGAGGAGGTCTTTCCATGCGGAAAGGAGAAAGCTTACTAATAGTGACAGGTAAGTTATTACTGACATTAAAACTAAATGTTTAGCTATAAAGGGAAACATGCTATCATTGATTTATTGCAAGTTTACAAACACAGCTAGCCCACCAATAATGGGTTCCTTTGTTTCAACTGCCTGACATTTGAATGTAACCTCCCCCCTACTGGGCCAGATTGGCTAACACCATATTTAACTGGAATCACAATAACATATAATTAACAATAACTACAGATTTACGCATCTATTATAGAAAGAAAAAAAATTAAATTTATCAAGAGAATTTAGAGAATTATATACAAATGTAACTTCTCATCTAAGACATAGACAACTACGATACCACCTGAAATAATTAAATTTGGCACTATAATAATAATGTTGGGGCTGAGTAACAAAATTTTTCATCCACTTGTCCAGGACAAATGGTTTCAGAAAATTCACTTGTCCCACCCATCTTTTCATTTGTCCCAAAACTTCAATCACTTGTCAAGATTTTATGAGATATATGCACTTTAATCCATAGAAAGAACAAACGAAATAATGTACAATAATATTTATTTCCTAAAAAGAATTTTATTCTTCAAAAACATAGGTTGATATTATACTCTGTTACATCAGAGTTTTTCAGTTTTCCATTGTCCAGGTATCTTATATGCATTATTTCTTGCTCTGATATGGTAGCATCAGTACTTCCATCTGCAAGAATGGAAAGGAATTTAATGGAATTCAAACTTTCCCTAACTTCTTCTCTCAAGACTTGATTGATTGGTAGAACAAAGTCTCTTGCCCTGAATCTGTTCTTATAATTAGCACCAAGTTCAACACCCTTCTTCTCCTGGAGTGCATGCAGCATTTCAATTTTTTTTCATTTCAGTCTCATTCTGTTTTGAAAGGGTCTTTCCTAGTGGAGTGTCAGAAAATCTAACTTCAGGGATTTTCTGCACATGCTTGCTAGTGTCATGCATGTACTGTGCTGCACAGGCTTTGTGAGATCCAGAACTGTCATGCGACTCGATTGGTTCAATCTCAATTTGTCGGTTCCATTGATAAATACACTGGTTGCATTTCCAACCTGTGCCAGTTTGGGACATTGTTTGCAACAAACGCAAAACATTTTTCCTTCAGAGTCAATGAATTCAAGCCAGGGACAACTATCAACCCAATGCGGCTACAAATTTCTCAGTCTTTTAGTAGTGTCATATTTTACCTTTTTCTGTTGCCACCGAGTCTGGCTTATGTCTCTTTCATTCTTTGGAGAAACAGTTACCTCGCATCGAGTGGCAGTCTTATGTTTACCCCTCCACTTTTTACACGAATTTTTCTTCTCCGAATCTTCCTTATTAACATCCTTGCAAAAATAACTTAGTAAACTCGCTTAATCCACATAGTAACTATATAACTTGCTTGACAACTACTTCCAAAGTGATCATAACATACATTTTATCTTTTAACCCTTTACCTCATAGTGTTCTTGTGTAGGCAGCTGATAAACATGTGCTCAATCCACACAGTGCCTGTTCTTGTGTAGGCAGTTGATATACATGTGCTCAATCCACACAGTGCCGAGTGTTATAAACAGAACACCAGTTAGCTCTGTGACTCAATATGCATAGGCCTGCCTGCTACATTTATAGCAGTGTAGTATAT
The DNA here is from genome assembly GCA_029931535.1 of Margaritifera margaritifera. Classification (NCBI taxonomy): domain Eukaryota; kingdom Metazoa; phylum Mollusca; class Bivalvia; order Unionida; family Margaritiferidae; genus Margaritifera; species Margaritifera margaritifera. The sequence goes on along the minus strand of JAQPZY010001634.1, from coordinate 6,068,679 downwards.
CTTAATTTCAGCATCAATTTTAACCATTTTACATTTTGAGTACCCATCTATTATCTATAGATAGGTTTAAGAGTAAAATCTGATCTTTATAGTTGTATATTTATTTTTCACAGAAGAATTTTATATATGCTTTAAAATCTTGAGAAATTATTTAAAAAATCAGTGTTGCCTACATCGACATCGGAGCCTATATCTGACTTACTGAAGCTTTCATAGTCATAATTCTAACCATCCAAACTCAAGAAAGTGTTGAACGAAATCCACAACCTCCATTTTGGAGAGTGGAGAATCCAACCAAGTTACTTTAAATAGCAGATTACAACTAGATCTTAAATAGCAACCATGTAATCTGACGTAATGGTCATTTATCTAAATGCCTGTAGTATCTAAGTGATCTCCCCAGACATTTTTGATAGCATCGGGGTAAGCGCATTAGGGTCATAAAATGTTTTAAAAAGCGCGCGTTAACATCATAAAAGTGAAACAAAAATAATATCAATGAAATAAAAAAGAAGTATATATTTACATATTATTCTTTATTTACCTAGGTTATAACAAGGTCTAATGTCTATCTCATTTGTTACTTAATTTAAATAATGATATATGTATTTTCTTCTTTTTGCCATATATACTGACTGTCACATTAAAATTAGTCTTTTAAGGATTGTCCTTCAGTACTGATTGTCATCAGGTAGTCCAGTACCCTCTGTGTCAACCTGTTCCTTAAAACACAGTTAATTCTATTCATTGAGGAGAATGACCTTTCACAATCTGAAAAAAATGGAACATACAATTTATTAATGGATGTACAAAAAAGAGAAAACTACCTGAATCCTAATTAAGTGAATTACCTAGGACAAATTCTTCAAGAGTCAGGACAGTGATGTTTTCAAATAATCGTCACAGAATAAGATAATACATATTCCTTTCCATTAAGAATATATCAAAGCGTTTGCTATTGTTTAATTTCTTCACTGAATCAATGTCAGAGAGCTTAAATATTGTTCAAAAGTTTAAATTAAATTAAAAATGACTTTACTGAATAATTAGTAAGCATATGGATGAAACTATTTAAGTTATATTTATGAAGGAATACTTTTTATTTATATCTTTTCCAAAGAGGTAAAACTGGAAGATAAAGATTATTCCGTTTATTACTTGGATAGACAGAAGAGAGAAATGAGAAATTAATAGGGCAGCACCCACTTAAGTTAAGGTTTACTGACCAAACTATATTTCTCTTGCTCAGAGTAAACTATGTAAACATAATAAGAACTCATGAATAAAATGCAACTTTCATTCCTCGTCACAACTTAATAAGAACGACAACAATTGCAACTACAACTACTAGTTACTATTATAAAAAAATATATTACAACACCCCCACCCACCCCCACCACCAGTAGATCTGAACCAAAATTTAGCAATATGGAAAACTTACCATCCGATCCAGCAATTTCCACCAAGGGTACAAAGTCTTCCATTCATGGTTAAATCCCGTCCTTCGTTTCTTGATCCCTTTCTTTGTGGAAATCATGTCAGTTCAAAATGTCTGATGTTTACTGTAGGCATCCAAACACACTTCCATTCAGATGATGTGGAGGTGTCCAAACACGCTTCCATGCGAATCGGGTAGAAACATCCACTAGCGCTTCCATGAGAATGAGGTAGAGGTGTCCAATAGTGCTTACATGAGGTAAAGGGTTAAATATGAACCGAGACAGTTCCTTAATTACTGTAACTGTTTCGCTTCAAATGCGATGTTGGGCATTAAAGTTATTCCTCTGTATAATCAAATAAAAATGAAAGAAAATCATCAATCCCATTTAATCAGTTCATAAAGGAAACTGACACTAATGTCAGTAAAGTGCCTTTCATTAATTTCACTGGATTAAAATCGAACACGAGAATCTGGTTTGAGTAAACAATATAACAAAGCCGTTTAAAACACTGCTAATTAATCATACCGGCTTTGTTTTGTTTCACATGTTTTGATTGGCCAATAATTTGATCACTTAGCCCAATATGCTTTCAAGCGGTAATAGAACATGCGCACATCATGCAACAGTTATCAATGACCACTGGCAGGTGTGATAAAGGATGTAAATAAATACATGTAGACCAGTAGAATCAAGCATTCAGTATGCCCCGATGGCTTGAATGGTCAGATAAAGCTAGATAAAGTGATTATGGCACAAAAATAAGCACTTGCCCAATTTTTTTTGAAAAAGGAAAAATGCACTTGTCCCGGACTAGCGACTTGGAAAATTTTACTTGCCCAACTTCAAAAACTAATAGTCTGGGATGTTGGGCTATGGGATTTGCTCAGTCCTGAATGTGATTCTGAATAAAAATGCAATATCACTATGGACCCCATGACCAAAATTTAACGACTGGATTTGAATTGGTTTACCAAAATGACAATATGGGTTGAAAGAAAACATGAACCTTAGTATTATTTTTTATATTTTAAAATTATGTATTTGAAAAAATGTGATCATTTCTGCTATACTGTGATTTATTACATATGCAATTCTCGCTATACTTCAGTCAGTTTATAACAGTTCTCATTATACAGCAGCTCAATACAACATTTGGTCAGCAGTTATGGACCCAAACTAATGTGTTATAAAGAGCTGTATAAAGCTCAAAACTATACTTACTGATGTCTGATATAAATTTATTCATTACATCTTTCTCCTGAAGCTCAACTGATTCTTAAATCTCTCAAGTGTTGATGAACATACCACTTCATAGGGGTGATTATTCCAATCATATATATCTTGTACACAGAAACTGTGCTTTCTAATATCCAGATTATAAGTGGGTTTTTTAAAAGTTATTCTGAGTGGTCTCTTGTTCTATTGGTAATTGATTTAGAAACAAATGTATCACAATTCACTGTGTAAATTTGTAACAATCCTATAAACCTGAATTTTATATAAAACAAACTCTGCTTCATCTATACTCAAATGTTGGTAAACATGTAAACCTCGTGGTTAAAGTACCTGACTCATGATGAGAAGGGTGCATGTTCGATACCCACCATCAAGTCAGCCCAGATTGGCTACCACTGGCCAGGCATTTTGCTCTATTTGCCTCAGCACAAAATAACCTTAAAAAAGCATCGGTGTCATAAAACACCAAACCAAACCAAAACCTAAATGTATCTTCAATAGTAATTTATGATCTTTCAGCATTCTTGCTGCTCTTATCTGCATATTTTTTATTTAAATAGCATCTTTTTTATACACAGTATACCATTCAGAACTACGAAATTCTATGTGTGATTTACTAATAATGTCTCTTCATCAGATGTGTAAATGTTCTGTAAATAATTTTTCAGTTCCAGTTAGCCTTGTTTACACAGTGTGCAATGTGATTTGTAATTTTAGGTGATACCCAAATCATTATCCTCCTGAACCTGTGTTATTTCTTTGTCGAACTCTTGTTCAATCATTGATTACCATGCAAAGACTGATACATTTTGTACCTGGAACCCAGGAGCTATCAGAATAGTCTGATAAATCAGCCCCCAAACCTGTATTCGTATACTGGTGGTTTGGGCAATTTCTACGATATCCACAGACATTGACTCAAAATTAAAAGTTGTATGAAATATTTCTATTGGAGGAACTTGCCCGTGACATGTGACATTCTGTACCGAGGTTGCTATGATTATGCCTAACAATCTCCCAATTTAAATATAATAGAGGAATCTGACTGGATGAACTCTGGTCCCTGCAACAACTTCACCTTATGATCTTACAGTCGACTAGAAATTTGCATAGCAACAGGGAACGGGTGATATTTAGTGGGCTAGGTCGGAAGTTTCAAATTCCCCCCCTTTGGATGTTAGTCTCAGATTTGTGTTCACTGGGTATATATCGTATATACTCGCTTACAAGTCGACATTTTTTTACTTAAAATTCGATTCATGCAGAGTAAGGGTCGTCTTATAAATGCGACATTAAAAACAAATCAAATCTTGGGATAATGTTGGAAACTCTAGATGTTTGCAGTACATAAAAATACTGTAAATTCATATATTTTTACGTTTCATGCCACTATTCCTATGCAGTAGTGCATATATGGTATGCACTGTGTTTATCCGTTTCATGACGGTATTCATTACACAATGCTTGTGTCAAGTTTTGGGGATTTTAATAATTTGAAAATATTACTGCTGATACTACCTACCACAAAGTGAAGTGTCCGTCAATGTTTACCGTGGGTGTTTACTAGTAAGTATATTGCTCCATTTTCGTGCCAGTCCGAACAACCTGTATTTGTATTAATATTTGTGTTTTGCTGTATAAAGACTGTGCTTGATGCAATAAAAGTTTTGATTTAATTTGTATTTTCCTTTTCTACAAGTCAGATTTAATTCCCAAGTGATATTTCCCAAGTTATCTGCCAGTGCACGTGTGTTTATTTGTTCGACGTGTGGAATTAACATATTACAAGATATTGTGAATCGGATCATTCTGAACTACTATATTTATACCGGTATGTGACCTATAATTTAATTCGTGAATTTATCATATAAATGGATTTAAAATGTCAAGCATTATGGATTTCAATGGACTTTATTACACAAAGATGGACAAATTGTAATTTGTCAATTTATTTGTGACGTATTTCACTCAATAATATAATTGTATTTTACACTGGTTTTGTCTTTATTTTTCTGATCTATCTATCTATCCAGTTTGGCTTGTTTATATTTCTGAAGTGAGTTTCTGACTCACTAAGAAGTCACCCCTTCAGATGGATCTGACTTGAAAAATACACCCAGACTTATTGGAGGGTCAAAGAGAAATTGACTTTTTGCAGCCCTAAAAAGGGGAGGTCGACTTATAATCAAGTATATACGGTATTCAAATACTTGCATGCCTTGTACCCTTCACGAAAATAGGAAGCTAGCTTTCAGTACAATTTTAAAATTAAAATCCTGGGCACACAGTGGTTGCCACATTTTTCACCCCAAAACTGACAGTCCAATGGGTTTCTATCCAGAAAACTTGTAATCAAAATGTAGGTCCTAGAAAGAGGTGAAAAGGAATTAGGGACGTTTCACCCCATGGACATTTCAGCCTAAGACATTTCGCCCCACTTCAATGGACATTTCACCCCTCTCGCAATCTATGGCTTTCTGACAATAGGTAACTGGTTTTCTGCAGTAAATGCATGAAGGCATTGTTCGATCTATTGATTTATTTGACATTATAACAACTACTACCAAGAAAAGGAAAGACTGCAATTTATAGAGCCTCTGCTAAATTTCCATGCAAACACGTGCACGAGCTTCTATACAATGTCATGTCAGACAATCCACTTGAAGAATCATAATTATGAGCCTAAAGCTCAATGCAATCCACCTGATGTTTGTAGATTAATAAACAACCATGCTCATTTACCTTTGACAATAAAAAGCTCATTATCAATATTAGTCTCTTGATATAATAAGATGAAACATTGTTTTAATTATATGTCATTCATACTGTTATAAGCGAGTGCAATAACATATGTGCTAATATTTAATTTCCTCTGCATAAAAGCTTCCATGACTTACTCAAAACCTTGGCTGCTGCTTAAATACATTGATACCACATTGACTTGATTCTTTAACTATGAAGATCAAACAAGCTAAATGGCTGTAATTAAGCCCAAATAACACTTGCTGAATTTCTATAAAAAAAAACTTACGAGAGAGGGGATTATGAAATGAAATCTGAATGGTCCGAAACGTCCAGTAAAGTGGGGACAATGGTGTAATGGTGATGAATTTCTATACATGTCCGAAATTTCCACTGAAGTTGGGCGAAATATCCTGGGTATAATAATTTAGTGTATCTAGTTTCCCTAGAAACGTGCAGGTACCAGGTGGGGCCAAATATCCACTGCCATGGGCCGAAATGTCCACTGAAGTGGGGCGAAATGTCTTGGGCCGAAACGTACATGGGACGAAACGTCCAGGTACCGGTGAAAAGTATACTCGCAATAAAAAGTTCTGGAAGACACCAGTAGCCTCGAGCAACCACTTTTCGTGCACTTAACGTGAATTTTAACGCGTTCGTTATAATATTATGATAATCTATTCAAATAAACCATAAAAAGTGTTCAACTGTATGTACTTCATTTAAGCGTGAAAAAAAGTTTGGCGTTCATGTACATTAGTTCATAATTACCGTTTTTTAGAGCGAGTGTAAGTCTACTTACTTCTGTAAGTGGCATCTATGGTCCGTGGCACTGACTAAAAAGTCACGTGGCATATGACCGGAACGTGCCGGTTGGGCCAAGGTATGGATATTATTAGTTTGTAGCGTCTCCGTGTTTTTGAAATGTAAAAAAAATTAATTTAAAAATGAACACAAAATATTTCCGTTAATTCTATTTGCAGTTTGTGCAATTACATTACTGCTTGCTTGTTCTTTACCGTATAAATACACGACTCAATAGACAGACAGACAGATATACAGAGACTGAGAGAGAGATAAATTTTAAAATAGGGAGAGAGAAATTTAAAAATAGACACTGGTGAATGGATACACATTTTATTACAAGGTACCTGGACGTTTCGCCCCAAGACATTCCGCCCCACTTCAGTGGACGTTTCGGCCCTAGACATTTCGCCCCACATTCAATGGACCTACATTTCTTAATCTACAACGACCTCTCCATCCCAACAATTATGATTACCCTTCATCATAAAGTTGAGTTTTCGTAACTGCGAAAATAAAAGTATCGCAGCATAGAAAATAATGATCACTGTAAACGATAGATTCATTTTCTGACCAGTCTTATTACATAAATGAAGAAAAATGGGAAAATATTGTCAGATATAATGACAGGCTGAATGTAAATCAAACAAATTGAAATGGGTCCGTAACTCGAGTAGTCTAAGTATAAGCATATTATTATTATTATTATTATTATTATTATTATTATTATTATTATTATTATCTCCTTCTGATAAGAGAATAACTTGTCTTGCTATCTCTTTTCTTTTCTATACTCTTCGTCAATCATTTGCAGTCGTTAGGTCCATACACTTGAGCGTGACGATACATGGAGAAAAGAAAATACATTTTCTCAAACACTTGTTTCAAAAATAATTATAATTTCAAAAGAACACCGTTTTAAGCGAACATGATTATCTAGCAAGTGTTCCTTGGGCTCAGTTACAACCAGGTAGCTTGTTTGATCTTCGTATTTAAAGAATCCACTCAATGTGGTATCAATGTATTTAAGCTAAGGCAAGGTTTTGAGTAAGTCGTGGAAGCTTTGGCCGACATGGCAGTCGAATATGGCCGACATGGCAGTCATCTTCAAATGGAGACATTTTGTAATGAATAATAATTTTAAATTACTTGGGTTGAGGTCACGATGAAAACTTTCAGAAATGATCACCTAAAGGTTGCCATGGTGATGAACAGTATTTGGGCGTGTAAAATATTCATTATAGCTACAGACTGGCAAATGTTATAATTTTGTTTTTGCGACCGCTTGATAATAAGACAGTATTTGAAGTGTTTCTATTATGAGGTGTTTGTTTTATTTCTTTTCTTTCATTGGTCTCTGGTAATTGATTTCTTTAAAGATAGAGTCATAAAATAAGGATATATTGTATGGACATTATTTGACCTCAGTGACTGTACATTGTTTAAACAGCACAACATCCGAAAATTGTCTTTCTTTTCTTCAGGGATCCTTCTTCTCTACAAAAACATGAACCAAGAGTCGAACATATAATGTAGTGCACATTGACACAGTAGTATGATTTGAATTATCGGTATGACGTCTGGGGGGGGGGGGGGGGGGGGGGGGGGGCACAGCCATAATTCTATGTTTGTATTTTCCATATATGCTTGTGAGCTTTGTGTTATTTCGGGTTGAAATGATAACACTCGCTGCTAGTTGTGGGATTTATTACAAGATGAAATGGTACGAAATAAACCTAAAACAATGCAAAGCACATACTTAATATACAAGACAAATACAATACCGAATATAACCGACGCAAATACAATACACCACCCACACGCCGGCATTTATAATTTTATCGCAAAAAAATACAAATGATACCTTACCAAACTAGAAGGGTATAATTTTTTCGAATTATATTCAATCCCTTGTCTTTCACTCTTCATATTCAAGAATCGTACTAATCGAGGTGTTGTCCGTCTAAAGAACCAGAGTAGGAATGCCAGAAGCATTTGTTAGTTTGTCGGGGAATCGCTGTTAGTACTCGTGAAACCCATGCACCGCGATCGATCACTCACTCGCTCATTCGCTCAGAACGAACACGCACTTTGGTACACGACACATGCCCTGGGTCATATGTTGCAAGCATGTTCTGAGTTGTCTTTTTACTGCTACCAATATTTCTTACTAAATTTATTTAGTGTTTGACTTTAATACTGCAATTTCCTGTCTTCAGGTTACATGTGAGTGGTTTTATGCGCATATTTGTAAAATGACACGCGTTAACAGGCATAGTGTAAAATACGGAGTGCAGTATTGGAGTGGAGTCTGGAGTAGAGTCTGGGGTCTACGTCAAGTGGAAGCAGTTGTGTGTATGTTGGTTTTAACATGTGTTTATATATATGCGTGTGTGTCATCTTGAGGAATATTTCTCACTACCAGCAAAGGTAGATCACAGTGACCTACTTTTCAAACACAAGTGATTAAATATCCTTCGGTGGAAATTTAGCGATTACCTATATAGGACTTTTTTTTTTCCTTTGGCGTTAAGGAATTTTATGAAATTGAAAGTTTTATCGCAAAAAGCATTTTTGCTGTTTCTTTGACACTCTTTTATGTACGATCATGAAACTTGTTCGGTGTATTAAACTCTCAGTGGTACTACTTACCATGTTAGACAATTTAGAACTATAAATAGCAGCAAATTGTTAGGGGCATATAAAGGTTAATTCCTAGCCCTGTTAAATATATGCTTCTGTTGATTATATTATGGCAAATTGCTCTGTGTAAACAATTAGGTATTGAAAGAAGTCTATACAGTTTACTTATTAACACACACACACACACACACACACACACACGATAATAACCTTTAAAACACAAATAATTCATGTGCGAACCATATAAGTATGTGATCAGTAGAAACCTCTGTGTGTGTTTTATCATCTGGCATAGTCATATAAAAATTTGGAAGAAAGAAGGGTATTTCACTGCTAAAAGAAGAAACCATATCCTTGGGTCAGTAACCCGTATCTGGGTCTGAAGCTGTTTACAGCTATGAGATTGAAAAGTGAAACCTGTGGTGAAATGCTCGTAAAGCCTAAATATAGTAGTGGCTTACAGAAGGAGTCTGTCCGTCTGGTTGCTGCTCTCAGTGTGGTACCATATCCTGCAGAGATAAAGCTGTCAATGACAGATATTAATTGTAACAAGTCTTTGAAAAGAATGGTTGTAAAAATACTCCTAAATGTCTCCAAATGGCACATATTAGCAGGGTTTATAATACCTTAATATCGATACAACTATCAGCACCGCCACAATAAAACAATATCAACAGAATAAATAAATGACAGCAGCAGCAAAAACACAACTTCTACCAACATAAATAATAATAATAATAATAATAATAATAATAATAATAATAATAACAATAATATTAATAATAATAATAATTTACTTGGCATAGCAACAATTGTATGACAGCGCACTAAATTAGCTTTCGACTCCGGTATACAAAATGAGAAATCAATGATTATGTGAGCAATATCAAATACACGTCTGTATAAACGTGCGTTAGAATATATTTTTATGGTTAGTTTTGTGGGAGTTTTTGAAAGTAATCACTTGAGGGCGGGGCAAAGAGCAATATCGTTTTAGATATAAACAAAACATCTTTGAAACCTACTTCTTTTTGTCGTGCCATTAAGGGACCGAACATTTCATTTTCCAGATGGGGGAATGGAGGGAAAGGAGGAGTGGACGGGAACTTTTTTAAGAAAATAAATTCCTGATCCCAAATAGCTTCCAAAAATATTCTTGCTCTGATTTGTCGAAACAAACCAATTATATCCATTATATTAGTTGAAGAAAAGAAATTATCTTGAGGTAAAAGGAAAAACAAAATTCTAGTTCTGCTGAAAATCCCAGGTCATGCTCCAATGGGCTATTAATAATATAATATAATATAATATAATATAATATAATATAATATAATATAATATAATATAATATAATATAATATAATATAATGCGAGTTAAGCCTGGAAGTACAGTTCTAAGTTTGATTATAACGTCAACCCCTCCAACAATTAGTTAATATAGTATCGTCCTACGGTCCTGATATATTTGTTAACAATAATAAAACTAAGATATGAACAGCCTTGTGTCCAGGGTCTATTTGAAATGTTGCATATCTGACTTCAATAGAATCTTTAGAATATCTTTTATCTTTCCCCTATTGTGCTACTTCAAATATGCTGACACAGTTTCAAAATATGCACTTCATATACAACAGTACACAAATCTTAGTACAATAATAAAATGGTGTTGAAGAGATCCTACTTTGAGAATTCATTAAAATATTCAAAATATTCATGGAATTTACTTCAATGTTTTGGTAATTCCTTACCAGCTTTTTTTATTGTCACTGATTTTTCATTCGCCACTGGTGGAATATGGAAAAGATGACCTTGAAGATATTCTTGGCCGAAGCATTAGTTCTGTTTTTACAACAAATAAGGTGAAGAATCCTTGATAAAATTCTACTCGGGATGGGTATTTCTTTCTTTCTTTTTCGGTCTTTTGTTGTGATTTTTGACTACAGTAACATTGTTATAATCAATGGCTCACACATAAACACATGCAAAAAACAACAAACAAACACTATAATTTCATCTAGATTAATACACCCCAGACTCCAGACCCCAGACGCCAGGCTCCAGACTCCACTCTAGACTCCACTCCAACACTCAATTCTACATTTTACACTATGCCCGATTTGACATTCCTAATTGCGTCTTTCATACTCTAAATTTATTTACTGCAACTAACAGATCTCATTTGATGACAGAATAGTATGTATTTTGCTGATAAAATGTTGTACCTGGACGATACAATGTTGCGCAAAGCAAGTTGCAAGTAAGCAACTGGCAATAAAATAATGTCCCATTATGACCATATATGACGCAATGATATCTAACTGTGAATGATGACTTTGGGTCAAGTATATTGCACATTCTAATCAAAGAGGACTTAATTTACGGATCAGGCCTTTCGTGTCTAGTCAGCAAAGTAGAATTTGGAGGATAATAATAATATTCTCTTTAAAATAAGACTATATAAAGCTTCTGTCTTCTGGAGTATTACCTGTTAAAAAAAAGATTTTTTCAGCTTTGCCATCCCTTAGTAGTTCCAACATATATGTGTTTTAGCTTTTTGTATTTTTGTTTTCTTTTGTTGTAACGTTAATCTGTTTAAATTAAAGCTAAAATCGCAAATTAGTTATCAGGGTTTTTGAGACAAAAAAGAAAACTTTTCACAATATTTTGAATTTAGTGCTTGAAAAAGAGATGGGGGAGGTGGTTATTAAGGGGTTGCGATCATGCAGACGGTATACCGACTTATCAAAAAAATCTGCTAACCAAAACACTATATTTCTCTAAAAAAAAATCGTGGCTCTCACGTAATGCCTAAAAGAGGGCAAATTAGGGGAAGCTTAGATTTACAATTAGTTTCAAGGAAATGTAATGTTAAAACTACACTTACTGAGCAATATACAGTGACCTACTATCCTTTACCCATCCATTCTATCCAATACCCCTAAACCTACTAACCTACACTCAAGCATATATCTTGTATAAATCCTGTATGAAGCCCAAGAGGTTTTCTTTTAGAATTTTAGCTATCTTACGTTTAAGATTCTCAATAAAATTGCTTTAAAATACAAACAATTGTTATAAACTGATTTATGAAAATTTAGCTGACTTAACACTGAATGTGTTTGAAACACAAATTGCTGCCAGTAATTTATATTTTAAAGCAGTTTGTACTGAGAATCATAAATACAGGATAGCCGAAATTCTACCCCCTCCTCTTGGGTTTTCTACAGAATTTACAAAAGATATATGCTTGCGTTTAGGATTGTAAAAAAAAATCAGTTCCCTATTTTCAACTGTGTGTGTTTATTCTTCTCTCCATTATGTTCAATGTCTACAGAAAGATACTCTTTTTACTTTTCTTTCATTCCCTGTGTGCTATTATAGCTAGAATTGTAGAAATTATGAGGGTGGTAAGGAAATATTAGTTTTGCTTTAAACGGGGATGGTATGGAACTTATAGAGGGGAAAGGGGTTTTACTTTGTGTATAAGGGAATAATAGGAAGGTAAGGGATAGGAGAGGTTAATTTTTGTCTAAGGAATTGAAAATTCTAATTTTTTGTATACCTCTTTCTTTTGCATCCTACCCCTGCCTTGTGTTGATAAGTAACTATGAGTGCTGGTCAGTCAAAAAGGGTGTGGGTTAGTAGGTGTAGTGGTATTGGATAGTAGGTCACTGTATATTGGGTTGGGGTATTATATAGTAGGTCACTGTATATTGGTTAGAAAGTGTCGTTTTAACATTACATTTCCCGTTAGACCCTATACTTTTCTATATTCCCTTGCCCCCCCCCCCCCCCTCTAAAAAGCGATTGTATGGGGTCACCCTGCTAATTTCCCATAGACCCTCAAGTGAAATTTTTGTTTGAACTGATGAGAAGCTATGACTGCTGGTCAATCAAAAGGGGAGGTGGTTTAGTAGGTGTAGGGGTATTGGATAGTATGGGTGGGGATAATGGATAGTAGGTCACTGTGTATTGGTCATTCAAAGTGCATGCAAAATATTACGTTTCCCGTTAGAGGCCAGAGACCCCCACCATGTTAAATTCCTGATATGGGCCATAATGCCATTCCCATGTTAAATTCCCATTAGATGTCAGAGTACCCCCACGTATGTTACACCTATATAATACTCCTTGGTTCACCGGTGCTACCAACAGAGCGCAAGAGAGAAAAGTAGAAAGAGATAGTATTTCTATGTTAATGTGAAGTTATATGCTTTCGTTGTTAGTAACATTGTTAAAAAGAGGTCCCCCCCCCCGAATGTTCAATCTACGGCGTAATGTTTGTTTCTGTTCAAGGCTAGAGCTCCCCACATATGTTAAATATACGGCGTAATGTTAATTCCTGTTAGAGGCTAGAGGGTCATCTCTATGTTAAGTTCCTGTTAGATTCCAGAGATCCCCACCATGTCAAATTCCCTTATGCCTCATAAAGACCCAAACCTGTTAAACCTTTTGACATTTTAACATATGATTTCCTGTCAGAGGCCAGTTAGACCCATCATGTTACGATGTTAATTTCCTCACCAAACAGACCCATCATGTCACAATGTTACAATTTCCCACCAAAAAGACCCATCATGGTAAACCTATGGACATTTTTGTCTATATTAAATTCCCGTTTGACCGCATAATCCACAGACCCTATTTAAAATAAGATTTCCGCTTTGACGTTAAGTTAAGCTGGATTTAAGACGTGTTCGGCCATTCGGCCATGTACGTCTATATTACTCCCCACCCACCCACCGTCGTTCGCATTGCGCGCACCGGGGGATTTGTTCGTGTGCACCGCACATTATTAATTAGTTGTCAGAGGGCCTGCCGGGGCGCAAACCCATCCGACGCCTTCCTGCGTGCACTGCACGATTCTCAATTACTGCCCGGGAGTGGCAAAGGTGGAAAAGGTCCAGGAGGAGTGCACCTCGACGTCTCTGGATGGCTCCAAGTGGTCCACGGTTGAATTTAGATTTGGGTTTATTTTGCCAAAAATGAATGTCGTCATTTTGCGTCCTATCTGATATTAGGTTATTAATTTTGAAAGAAAAACTCTGTACTAATGGCTGATTTCCAAAGTCGGTTAATTATGGTAAAGAGTATAGCAGAAAAAATGCACGCTGAAACCAGTTAAGTTCAAGGAGTTCAAGTATAGGTTTGTGAGCACAAGCACCTTCTAATAGTGGGTTTTTGTTGCTATGTTCAATCATTGCCACCTTATGTGACTGGGCCTGATGGTCTGAGATGTTACCACCTTATATTGTCTAATTTTTGTTTATATGAGCATATTTTTCTCATGGCGCCTGTGCTTATTTGTGGATTTGGTAAGTATTTTAAGGGATCAGTTACCGCATTGTGCGGTGGGGCCCTGATAGTCTGGACTTAGGACCACCTTATGCTCTTAGTTATGTTTGTGTCAGTTTAACGGGGCAGCTAACAAATCTTGAGTTTTCCAATCATTGCCACATTGTGCGGCTGGGTCTGATGGTCTGGGTTTATGACCACCTAATACTGAATTAATTTTAATTGAGGGTCAGAGTTAAATTATATAATACTCCTTGGTTCACCGGTGCTACCAACAGAGCGCAAGAGAGAAAAGTAGAAAGAGAGAGTATTTCTATGTTAATGTGAAGCTACATGCTTTCGTTAGTAACATTGTTAAAAATTTACAGTCTTGGGGATTGGTAAAGAGTAGGATTAAAATGGGAATTAGGAAGACGTATTTTAATTATATATTTATGAGGAGGTAAAGCTGTATCGCTTAGCAGTATATTTTACTGTTCTGTGACTGTATCTTTTATAAGTTACTGTTCTGTGCCTGTATCTTATCATAAGGTTATTTGAGTCATATATCTAAATTTATATTTAGGTACACCCCTGCTTGTCCCCTTTGAGGTTGATGGAGTTTCTCACGTCGTCGTGGCCTGGATAGACCCTCACACTGAGAACTACCTGCCCTAGTGGGACTGGTATGCCTATCCCCTCCCCTCGTACAGAGCCCCTCCTCCCCCGAATGAGACTGTTAGGATTTCCCTAATACTTAAATTGTTTTATGTTTTTCCTATAGACATGTCATTTTATTCCTAACCAGGGATTATATCTTTCCTCTCTTCCCAATGTATGTGATGAATCCCAGTATATATGAGCACACCGAATTGATGTTAGTAATTCCTGTTTTAAGGAAACCCGGGTAACTAGCTGGGATATTCTTCTGATTTTCCTGGAATTTTTCACTTTCTGGGGTAATTTGGGGCATTCGTTGAAAATATGGCATAATGTTTCAGGGATGGGACAGTGTTGGCAGTTTATTCCTGCCTCATTTATACCTGGCAAAAATCTGTCAAAGCTACTGGCTAGTAGTGTTTTTCCAGTTTTGATCCTATTTATAACTTTGGAATCATAGGGGTGTGCCAGGTTTGGGGTGATACAATTTCTGCAGACCTGCTTCTGCAAATTGTGGAGTTTGCGCCCTTTTGCCGTATCGTCCCATTCCCTCTCCATTTATTATTAATTTTTGGCTAATCATACTATCAGACATACATACCTGACTCATGCATACCTCTGAAGGTTAAACCTCGACCAGAATGCATACCACTGAGAGTGGAGCACATTCTTGTCGAGTGTGTTGATTTCCACGTTATAAGACAGAAGTATTTTGACGTGAACTGCTTGAAGAAACTGCACCCAATAAAATCTTCGACTTTTTAAGGAAATGCGGTTTATACAGCAAATTTTAAAGAATTTTTGTTTTAATGATTTTACATGTGTTACCTTAATCTGTTATTTTATATACATTTTACGGAATTCTAACATCTTTATGTTTCATATTTTATCTTGTTGTACTTAATGTTTACATTAATTTGGAAGACTTTATCTTCCAAAATTTTGGCGCAATTCATTTGTTCATTTTTCGAGCATCACCTTTAGTTGGCACTACATAGCAACTTGAGTGCTGCTGTGCCATAAAACACTACTATAATATGTATGTATATGTATATATATATATATATATATATATATATATATATATATATATATATATATATATATATATATATATATATATTATACATACATGTTCATATATTCATTTTTCAAGGAATTTGAACAAAGTTTTACAAAATACAAAGAATTAAAGCCTTGAGTCAGCTGTTCTTGTTGTTCAATTATAATTAAATTGCATCAAAATTTAACGCAAAAATAACTAATATGAAAACTCAACACGAAGCTTGCCGAAAGGTCAAATGGTCTCAGCAGAGTCAGACTGTAGCTTTGTTTAGGACACCGTCCTGGGGTAAAGTTCATAAGTTCCGGTGTTTTTCAAAACCGATTACTTAGCGACGATGGTGTAGATTGTGGCCTGTTGAGCAGCTTGTGTGTTTGCATCCGGAACATCATCGTCTGTTTCCGATAAGGCTGCAACGTTTACCAAAATTTGTAAACGTGTACACGATAACCGAAACGATGCCAGTTAATCGAAACTATTCGAAACTCAATCGTTCCTCCCCCCCCCCTCCCCCATCTGCACATTTGGCATACGACTGATGTCTATTTATAAATAAATCATTGACAGTGTGCATGCCACACTTCGTTCAACTTGCGGTTGTTTCATTTACTGTACGTCATTTACTTCTTATTATGACTAGATTTAGTTTTTAAGACGTGTGTTTGTTGAATATATCTAACAGTTTATGTAAAAACATCACTAGAATCGTCTATATATTTTTGTACTGCTATGTGTCTGTGCCAGATGATAAAAATAGATACTCCAACTAAACACAATGATTGTAAGAAACAGCAGTGCTTACAAGGTTGTAGCGGTGTGTTTTTTTATTTATAAAAGAAACGTTACTCATACAAAGTTCTGTTAACGAATATGTTTTGTCACATTTTAAGAAAAGATTTAACAGAAAAATCTTACTATACAGTCATCTTAAGCAGAGATGTGGAAATACATTGTTAAGTAGAACGAATAGTTCCTACGTCACTGGCACTCACGCACATCTTCGTTTACACGGTTACTTATTTTGTAAACTTTTTACAGGCAGTAAACATGTGTAAACGTTGCAGCTTTACTTTCCGATGCGAGTCCAATATATCTTTTTCTAGACTAACAAGTAGTAACAGTCGTACAGGTCATGTATACGTTCAGTACCGACTATTTCAGTAATGGGTTTCGTTTTTAGAATTTGATTACACATACCTTTAAATGGCGATTATTTACTTTTTTTTTGGGGGGGGGGATCCTCATACATCCATATTCCTTTGGAAGGGCAATATGTACATGCCTCGAGAAACACATATGGCATAACTCAATGTTATAGTATGTGGACATTTTTGGACAAGGTCAACATAAAGGTGTACAAACATGATTGAATGTCGTGCACTGTGAATTTACAATGAAAGCTATGTTCTACTCTATATTCTCATGATTAGACCCGACATGCTCTTTTCTTAACCCAATCTAGTACCTGGCCACTATTTGTGAAAGTCCATACTGATCAATAATTTTCTTCTGGAAGTTATTTCATGACCTTTAAGGTGCAGAGCATTCAATAATCATGATTGAACAGACTTTGGTTGAACTATATTAGTATAAAATTTTAGAACAACAATTAATATTTAATTTAAGATGAGTAAATGCACCTACATGGCCGCATTGGCATACAGTTTAACCAAAAACATGTACAAGCATTAACAACAGAGTCTATATAATAAATACAAACAAAGCAACGAATGCAAACAATCATAAGCCCCTATTTTTTCTAACTGACCCCACTTTGTTTGACCTGGTAGGGACCATTGGGCTCCACTTTTTCCATTTCAGGAATGAACACTGATCTTCCAACAACTATAAAACATAAGTAACATGATACAATGCAACCATGAGGTCTACATGCAAATGAAGTGTTTCAGTGTCATCTATTTCCTAAGCAGCTTCACAGATTTTCATGCAGATTCCTTGCAAATATGCAACACAAGTTATTTCTCTGTTGCAAAAAAAAACAGCTGCCAAAGGAAATACTCTTAAATGGTACCATGATCCAAAACGCATACACAGTTTCTGTTGCTTGGTACAGATGTATTTTCAAAGTCAGCCAAACTCCGCAGCTCACTGAATGTAGCTCTGCACATGCTCAGCACTTTCCCTTTATGCGAAAAAGACAAATGATTCTGATTATTCTACATCCTGGGAAGTTTAACCAGGCTATCTTTGTAAGCAACACTGTTCTGTTTACATCGTGTGTATGGGGTACACCATTTTTAGCTCTACTGGTCATAGACCATAGAAGATTATGAGCTTTCATTGTCCGTCACCCGTCATTAAGCACATGTTTGTTATTGCTACTCCTCGTACACTACTTAGAGTATTGCCATGAAACTTAACACACACACACACACACACACACACACACACACACACACACACACACACACATTTATCCCAAGGTTTAGTTGGTCTTAACTGAAAATGGCGCCACTAGGACGTAAAATATGGCGCCATCTTGAAAAGCAAGTTATATCTGCTTCTCCTGAATGGGTGGTTATATCAGCATGAAGTTTTCAGTAAAAGACTTCTTAATGTCTGCAAGGAAGTAGACGAGTTCTGTCTTGTGGGTATCAGCTAACAGGAAGCTTCGCCGGTTTCTTTGAATTTTATTTGTTCCAGTCACCATTCTCCTTGCTCATTGACCTCGCTTGGACCTTGTTTCAGCTTTTAAGCTGAATTGTAACTGTGGCAGAGCATTTACCAATGCTGAACCATCAAAAATGAGAGAGCATTTACGTCTGGCCCACTGTTTGCTATTGTCACATGAGTTTCAAGAATGTCAATCAGCTGAGATTTTTGACAGACATGGAGCTTCCCATGGTCACTTAAATCGGCAGGAACGGACTGGTGTTTATGCCGGAAGAATTTAAGAAAGTCACACTGTCTGCTTTGGTAGGAGATGAAGAGTTGAGAGATGAGGTGACAGTCGTCTTTTAGTGTCTTTATGACCGTATCAATGTGCAAATTATCAGCTCCATTCCCAATACAAGGTACCAGAATTGGAACTGTGAAATCGCTGTATGAGTATTTTACACCAGTCATCAAAATGAGAATATGTCTTCTGTGTTTACATCTGCTTCGCTGCAGTATTCAGTGTATGCTGCCTTCATGTGCTTGTAGAGAGCGCATGCGGTGCTGTTATCTGCTGAGTTGATCATGTTCTTGTGATACTTGATGCTGGCAGGAAGGATTCTGCAGTACCAAATGACCTCAGTGCAGCCATCTTAATATGTAATCCTATAAACATGAGAACAAATTTGTCCTCACCATAGAACTCGGGCCCAGACCACTGGATCTGCTTGGCTAGTGCATATATTGGCTGGTCGACAGTAATTACAGGTGTTTGTCCTCGATTCAGAAATGATACTGTGTCTCTGACTTTATCTATTACATGCTTAATTGTGGCAACACAATGTGCATTATCTAGGAGGAGAAACAATAGTGATGCGATGTTGATTTCAACTTTCTGGCTTCTCTTATGAGATGCATAATGAGCTGACCACGATATACTAACATTATCGTCCATATTCTTAGTGATGTTCACCTTCTCAAGCCATTCATACTCCCCTGTAAGATGTGGTCTTCGTAACCTAGTAAATGGCATAGTCAAAACTGAGGTTTGGAATGGAAGTGGATTTTGCTTCTTCTTTGTGAAGTATTTGTGAAAGAGTCTGGAAACGCTGGAATTGTCTTCAAGATTCCTTCTTTAGTTTGAAGTGGTTCACTCATCTCACCTTCATTGCCTGAGCTTGGATGCTGGAAAATGGAAATGCTAGTGGCATGCAATGATGTGGTTTCTCTTGTTGCAGTTGGATTATGATCAATATTGTCCATAGCAGATATTGTAAATAACCCTTTTCTCAAAGCCGGTGGAACACTACATCATTTTCCACATATTTTGTGAACACTGCATCTCCAAGTTGTGCTGAAATTTCAAGTACTTTGTCGTAGAAAATGCTGATTCCATTGTCATGGAGCATTTCTACAAGCTGCATTTGTCTTGTCTTTGTAAATACAGACAATCTTGTGTAAACAGAGAATGGAGTCTTTGGGGTGTCTGTGTATTTCTGCTCCTTCGTTGTACCATGCATAACAATTGTAATAAAGAAACTGTGCCATAACGATGTCCGTTTTAGATGCGCCAAACGTTAACTGTGATTTTATATCTGCACCATGTTCAATCATGACCACAAACTGAAGAAGTGCTGGTGGGATGGCTTCTTTAACATATCCTTTTGGAAAGTTCCATCAAATTTAGACTTGTGATCAAGCATTATTTTAGCAGCTTTTGCAAGGAGGATAGCTTCGATGTACTCAGAAGCTTGTGAGAGAAGCAAGCCAAGCCAATATCTTTCTTGAAAGGAAGGAATACATCCCTTTCTTTCTCGTGCGATTCTATGTCTGGCATATGCGACAATAGCTGGTCTTTGACCCTGGTTCGGTTGACATCTAGTGACTCTACCCCCAGTTCTTCGTTTAAGTCGCTGATTGTATAGTTTGGCTAGATCTGCAAGTCTAAATATGGTGGAAGAGGTACCTTCACTGCAGGATTTCAGTGCAGTTACTAGTATATAGCTGACCAGTTCAGAAAATGACAGTCGATATACTTCCCTGCCAAGTAAGATTCGACCACTCTTCTCCGGGTTTAGTTGCTCTCTCTCTCTCTCTCTCTCTCTCTCTCTCTCTCTCTCTCTCTCTCTCTCTCTCTCTCTCTCTCTCTCTCTCTCTCTCTCTCTCATACAATCTTGCCAAGCAAACAGGATCGTACTTCAACTCCTGTGCTACAACAGAGTCCTTAGTATGTCATTGAGTTTCATGGCATTGCTTGTCTCAGTGCAGATTCTGGGGCCTCTTTCTCACACAAAAAGCATTCGGGCGATTGAGAAATACTAGTTCTCGATAGTTTGCTATGGCTAGGAACTGTGTCTGTTTCAACAGTATATGCTTTTTTTGCGTCCGTTGTGACATGGTGTTGTTGAACATCAGTCTACATGTTGGATGATATTTTGCTTTGTTCCTTACCAATGTGTCTTCTATACCACCACCCTCATCTAATCTGCCTGGATCCAGGATGATGGATAAAGCATTAATAGCATGAAACAGAGGAACATTTGACACGATGTTGCAACAGCCGTTTTTTCAGGACTGTAGGAACTTGGTAGTGACTTAAACTCTTTTTTTTTCTTCTTTTTTTTATCCTGTTGACAAAGACGACATTTGCAACATTTGCTCCAGTCGGTCTTCCGTTTAGATTGAAAGTTACTAGGAATGGCCATTTTGAGAAGTTGACATTATCTGTTCAGAGCCGAGGGTTTATCCTCTTACCAGTTTCCACTTAAGCACTCTAATGTATGGGATACAGCAAGGTTCAGGCCTTTGCCATACACCTAACCCGATAGTTCAGCCAGTGCCATTAAGCACCGCGCGATCGGTACACCATCCGGGTAACTAAAGCCCCGTCATCCTTGACTCGACTTGCCCGCGCTATCTGAAAAGTTGGACAAATTTTAAAATCAGTCACTGCTTGCTCATAAACATAGAAATTGAGACTTTATTCATCCAAACTGGACAACTTGGTCAATTTCTGCAGCGAAAATATAAATCATTGGATGCCATCTTGAAAAATGTCTGTCAACTTGGATTCTCAAGTGGCTAAAAAAAAAAAAAAAAAAAAAAAAAAAAACATGCACCATTGTGAATATCTGTAGTAAGTTTCATGCTTGTATCACAATTTGAACGATTCCTGTGAAGAAAAAAATGCATTTATCTGCTCCACTAAATATCCCCCAGAAGAAATTTAGCGATTACCTGTACGTTACTTCTATAGAAAGGAACTGTATATTCAATGAAAGGAGAAGTTTCACCTGTAAAAGGGTTCCAGAATATATACACTGCAGGACAATTCCCAAAATCCAAAAATCGAAGCAGCAGGTATCCTAAACGTACGCCAAATCTGCTCTCGCTTACCATTTCAGTCCGAATTGATAGCGATTTTGCGTAGTCACTTTCGTGTATACACACAGTAACATATCCTCAATGTATTAGTTTCGGAGCCCTTAAGAAGAAATTGAGGAATAATTCGTAAACAATATAAGTTTTATTAAAAGTGCATGTACTCTGTGAATCATTGTTATACCTGCACTGAAAGTCAAAACTTCAAACTATTCATGGCCGCAGACATTTGTTCCGTGACAGTATATTTATGAGTACTACGTTTTGCTTACCTTGTTTATAACGTCATCTGTTTCAGAGCGGTTGATCACAGCACCCCTCGCGGCCATTGTAGAGATGAGGAAAGAAATGTAGGGTGACACAAAATGGCAACTGTGGCGAACATAACAATTAGTCATCTTAATATGAATCAATATTTTTTCTGCTTAGTATTCTTAGCAGAAAAGAAGTAAAGATTTGGATGGATAATATTTTAAGCTGGTTTAAAAGGAAAATTAACCGTTAACTTCGAAATTAGGTATGTACACAGTTGAAAACTTTCTTTCAACATCTCTACACTCTGCCGTGATTTTCCTTTGAAGTTTTGGATGACAGAGACAACTGAAGACCTCATTCCGCTTCAAGACTCTAACTTTGGTCCAATACTTCAAATGAACCCAGTGACTGCAACCTTGAACACAACATTTTGCCTAGCTGACAAACTCGATGTAATCATTGTGTTTCATGGCAACGGGCTGTTCTTGTTTGCATAAATAGCAGGGTTCATCGTACTCTACAAACTCAGAGTATTCAGTTTCTTCCGAGTCCCGTACTGATATTACTTGCTTGCCCGATGGGCCAGCCATATAACACAATCCGACTGGATCTTAAAAGGGGGTGTAAACTTTTTTTTTTTTCCTGCCCATCTCATCTGTGATTTCATCAGCAGAGTGTGGATGCTTGGAATGCCAGCCCGTGTAAGAACCTCAGTGTCTGGGACCTTGTCTTACCATCTTATCCTCATCGGTTTCCTCAGGCAGCCCACGTGAAAATGGTTCAGCTTCTTGGCATGGCGTCTATACAACATCCAGGTTTCGCATGCATACAGCAGGGGTGGCAACAAATGGCTTGGCAGACCTTCAGCTTTGTTTGTAGTCTGATGCCTCTGCGCTCCCAAACATTTGCGCGTAGTCTGCCAAGGGCCAAACTTGCTTTAGCAATTCT
This sequence comes from Margaritifera margaritifera, assembly GCA_029931535.1. NCBI lineage: Eukaryota > Metazoa > Mollusca > Bivalvia > Unionida > Margaritiferidae > Margaritifera > Margaritifera margaritifera. Next base: position 6,045,615 of record JAQPZY010001634.1, on the reverse strand, counting down.
GGCGTTGGTTTCATCATTGATGTGGACTGCACGTGACAGTGTCTTGCCAAGATAGGCGAATTTGTCTACTGCAAGGAGGATTTGGCCATTTACTGTGATGGTGGGCTCTGCGTAAGGCTTTCCTGATTCAGGTTGGTGCATCACTTCTGTCTTCTTGATACTGATTGTGAGACCGAAATTGTCACAAGCTGAAGGTAGATATGTAGACTATACCATGGTAGCAAGTATGTATGTATGTATGTATGTATGTATGTATGTATGTATGTATGTATGTATGTATGTATGTATGTATGTATGTATGTATGTATGTATGTATGTATGTATGTATGTATGTATGTATGTATGTATGTATGTCTCCAGTTAAGAGTCATTGTTTTTATTTTTCTAAGTATGATTTAAAAATTGTTATTTTCAGTAATGTGAGGAAATACCGTAATGTAGAAGAAAGTGCAATAATGGACCATTGAATATTAGAATTTTATTGTATGGACTTCAATATGAAAATCAAAAATAACAAATTGGGTTGTTATATTATTGTATCGTTTTCGTTGTTGTTTTTTATTTTTGTGAATGGTGATATTCTCTGTAATAGAGAGTACATGATACTATGGATCAGAGTATGCTGCATAACTCTTCCTCCGGAGGACCAGGTTTAAAACCAATGATGATTATATGTAATGATGATAGGTGAGAATAACTGGCAAAAGCATCAGCTACACTCAAGTGCACCCAGGACTCGGGAACGAGGACCCTGCTTTCGTGAGTCCCATCTTTTTTTAAAAATTTAATATTGCCTTTGTTGTGTAGATACAATATATTGTTGATAGACCTTCACTCGTTAGAAATCGCCGCCCACAAAGACAGAGCTCAGCCACTTAAGGTGACTAGTCGTATACTGAGAACCAATTGGAGAAAAGCAATAAACAGTATAATACATATAAACACATATTTTTGTTAACCAATGTACTATATTCAGAACATGTTTTAATGAAAATGAATACAAAAACTTGAACAACTTTTATTGTTGTTTATTTGTTTTTGGTAATGATTTTTCGTCGTTTTATTTTTCCAATTTCTCTCTCTCTCTCTCTCTCTCTCTCTCTCTCTCTCTCCATATATATATATATATATACATATATATATATATATATATATATATATATATATATATATATGGAGTTTTCTTTTTGCCTTGAGAAGGAGTTGAAATGGCACATGAGAATACACATAAGAGAGAAAACGTACATTTGTGAAATTTGTGGTCAGTCGTATAGAACAAGCAATAACCTGAAAGATCATATGTCAACACACACTGGTGAAAAAAAATACCAATGTGAAAACTGGTAAAAGGTTTGCAAGGTGTGCAAAGCTCAATATTCATAGGAGAACTCACACTGGATACAGACCTTACAAATGTGATATTTGTAATAAAAGACTCTCATCCAAAAAGAATCTGGAATATCGCATGGGAATTCACACAGGGGAAAAACAGTACAAATGTGAGGAATGTCTTGAAATGTTTTCACAACGTTCTGTTCTAAAGCAGCATATTAAAATACATACAGAAAATGCAGATGTAAGCAGTAATTTAGCACAAAAATAATCTTGTGTGAATGTATTTCAAAAATGAATGTGAAGTCAAACTTTTGCCTTGTAATTAGTATTGCAGGGAGAGCAAGGGTAGAAACTTTCATAAACAGTGATTTGCATACCTGCGAACCTTCCAGACAGTGTTGGAAATTTTATGAAACTCAAAAACTGTGTTTTGTGGTCTCAAGGGGGTCGCTACACATGATACAAAAGTGACGTTAAACAATTGAGGACAAGTTCTCTACTTACACAAGCCTATAGAAAATTACTGGAAATTCAAATCTGAATTTAAGACAAACAAAAAAATATTTTCTTTGAATGATTTAATACTTTTAAACAAAAAATAATTAGTAGATTTAGCATTGCCAAATAGTATTGCCACACACAGACAGACATAACACACATGTGCGCACAGTCACATAATCAAAACCACACAGATATGAAAAAAAGAAATACACACCAAGTTTCTGTCTTTAAAATCCTTTGGACAGTGGAATAGAGTCTTAACTAGAAGCAGACTTTGCTGCTATTGATATTTTAATGGTAGGTTTGAAGGTGATGCAAGTGTCACAAGTGTTTATCAGCTCCCCCATTGCTGATGAGCTTCAAATAGTCAAACTCTGTCAAGCAGGAGTTCAGAAATTTATTTTTGTGATGGATTTTACTCCATATATTAAATTCAACAAGTTATTAAGTCAGTAGTTATAATAATGTGGAAGTGTGATTCATTTTGGAAGGCAAAATATCAAAATGCAACTGTGATTCAGGGAAGGATGAGCCATCTTCAAAGCAAGCAAATCCCAGCCTGACATATATAGAAAAGGAAAGAACACATGCGCATAGCTCACGCTCTCGTTAGGTACACCATTTAGATACACAAACACAAGTATACAGAGTCTGTTTAGGTTAAAAAAGACTTTTGTGATATTACAAATAAAAATAACCAAAGTACATTTGTAATAATAATAATAATAATAATAATAATAATAATAATAATAATGAGGACTTTGAACAGCACCTAATCTTGAGAAGCTCTAAGCGCTTTACAATATTAGATAACACATAAAAACATACATAAAGACATGATTACAAAAACAAGCACCATGAAATTAGAAAATAAAAACATGCTTAAAATAATTAAGGTAAAGAAACATTATTAAGTCTTTAAGTCTGATATTGCAGTCGAAATAGATGAGTTTTAAGAGCTTGAATGAGATCACAGTGTCCTTGTGTCTAAGTTCAGCGGGCAATTTGTTCCATGTAGCTGGGCACTGGTTTGCAAAAGAGCGTTGTCTGTATGACTTTGTTTTGATAGTGGGAATAATGAGAATTGGAGTGTCGGAAGAGGAGCGTAAGTATCTTGCTTTGGTGTACACATGGGTGAGGTCAGATAGGTATTTTGGACTGGAAACAATCAACGAAATGTAGCATAGAGAACACATTTTCTGATTGATTCCGGATCAAATGGGTAGCCAGTGTAGGGTACAGAGCAGGGGGAAGGTGTGTTTGGTTCTTGCTACTCTAAGGATAATCCGAGCAGCTGTATTGTGAAAAAAAAATTAAGTTTATGTGGTAGATACTGAGACGAACCAGCTAGAAGTGAATTACAATAGTCCAGTCAAAAGTACTAAGGAACACACAAGTGTTTCAGTGGCATCAATTGAAAGAAAATTGCGAATGGGGTTGATGCGTCTCAGCTCCAGATATGCAGCCTTGCATATGTTCATGACATGTTGGTGTAATGAGAGCATACTGTCAAGAGTAACACCTAGGTTTTGCACTGACTGTGTGAATTTAATGTTGGTGTTGCTGATACTTATTGTGTGAGATAAAGGGTGTGAGTGAGAAAGTCTTTGCATTGTGATCAGAATGGCTTCAGTTTTATTATCATTCATCTGCAACTTCTTACATTACATGTCATCCATGACTTCACATCAGAAATCCACCTCTCTACACCTTGGATGGTAGCATCCACTTCAGTTGGGTGGCTAGATTTGTATATTTGTATGTCATCAGCATACAATTGGTGAGTCACTAGATGACGATCTATGACACGTGAGAGCGTCTGAGTGTATAGAATGAAGAGAATTGGTCGAAGAACAGAACCCTGTCGAACAGCAAAACATAGATCAACTGGGCTGGAATGTTTTCCATTTACGGACACAATTTGTGTCCTGTTGACTAAGTAGGACTTGAACCATAGTAAGGCTATATCGTGAATGCCAAATACATAATGGAGTCACTGAAGTAATATATCATGGTCTATTGTGTCAAATGCTGCAGATGAGTCAAGGAGGGTGAGGACTGTAATCTTTCCACAGGTCGTTAAATACTTTCAGAAAGTGTAGTTTTGGTACTGTGGCGAGGACAAAATGCAGGCTACATTGCTAAAAAGACTAGATACAAGTTGGGATAGAACAACTTTTTCTAAGATTTTTGACATGAATGGCAGGTTAGAAACTGCGTGGTAGTTTTTTGAATCATTAGGGTCAAGAATTGGTTTCTTCAACAGAGGCTTTACAATGGCAGTTTTGAAAAATGACAATAATTCCCAGGATGAGAGAGAAGTATTAATAACATCGGTTAGTGAAGAAAATATTGAATCTAAGAACTCAAGCAGCAGTGATGTCGGAATCGGATCAAGTTCACATGACTTTGAAGCACTTTTCATCACAATTGTACATACTAAATCCATAGAGACAGGCTCAAATGCCATTAAAGGTTGCCATGGAAATTCTGTATCACAACTGTATTGTGATGATGAGTCAATTGAAATTGTGTTGTCAAGCTTATCTCAAATGGTTTGTACTTTTGTTATGGAAGAAATTTGCAAACAGGTGCGGAAGGTCGACCGGAGAGAAGGCCATTGGAAGTTGTGTACATTTGTTCCTTGATATTAGCTTGTTAGTAATCTTGAGGAGCTTTTTGAAGCTGGAACTTTCAGTGATCTTAGTACTGTAGTAGGCTGATTTCGCTGCATGGATTATGTTTGTGACCTTCTTCTTAGTGGCTTCATAGATTTGCTTATGAATAGTAAGACTGGATGAAAGCCAAAGCCTCTCAGCCTTACGTCGTTCTCTTTGAGCAGTGCAAAACTGGTCCCTAACACTACTATACCATGGAGAAAACTTTTGAATTTATATTATGCACTTGGATGCTGTGGCATGTTTGTCAAGCAATGAACGCAAGCTGTTATCAAGTTGTTCTGCTGTTGGAGGTAACGAAGTTGTTAGGCTTGCTTAGATGTCATGCATTAGTTGGCTTCTATTTATCATACAGAGGTTTCTCTTAGTAGCAAACAAAGATGGAGAGTTGGGGACTGATTCGTCAAGATGGCATATGATGCTGAGGTCAAGGGACACCAAGGAAGAGTGTAATATAATAACATCATGTCTATGAAGAATCCAGTATAAAATGTGACTGTGTTTATGGGTTGGTTGGCTAATTGACTGTTTAAGGTTGAAAACATAAATGGAATCTAGGAGTTTTGATGTGTATGGGTTCCAGGACAGTCGAAGTGAAAGTTTAAATCTCCAAGAATAATCCGGTTGCCACCTTCCGAATTTCCATACTCCAGGAGGTTAAGAAACTGCTCTAAAATGAGAGATTTAGTCAGCTTGTTTTTCTTTTTTACTTGGAGGAGGACAGTAGAGGATGAAAAAATGGACTGACATTTGTTCCATTGTGAGTGTGGTTTTTACTAGTTAAAACGATGTGTTGTCGAAATTGAAGGTTGTAGAGTGGTTAAAACAGTGGATGATGGAGTTTTTAGCAATGACAGCAATTCCACCTTCTCGGGAGTTTTGGGGGAACGACTTGATGGAGTAACTTGGGGGGTGTTAGATCCGCGCACTTGGGCTCATCTCCTGATGTTTTTAGCCATGTTTCTGTCAGGAAAACGAGGTTGATATCATGACCATTGATAAAATTAACTATTTCTGTGCGCCTTTCTGATGGTGCACAGTGGTTGTTCAGACATAAAGGTTGACGATTTAAGAGGAATTTGAATTAAGTTATCCAAATTGACGGTCGAGTTTTCAAATTGCTGTGAAGAATATAGTGAAAGGGAGATAACTGGAATTTTTCTTCCTGTTCGACGCCGGCCAGCTTTGAAACAAAGCTTCTTTTTTTTGCTGCTGTTTACATTTAAGTAATGATGAATGTAGTCCCAGGTCATTTAGTCTAGTGCACAATGTAGTATGGAGAGCCAAGGAGTGCTAAGTTAATGCAATAATGAGGGTCCATCATCAAATATGTTAATTGTTTTCAAAAGATGATTACTAACAATTATTCTTTGAATGAATTTAAAATCAAAAGTGGTCAACTTGGTATCTTTAATACAAATTTTGCCTGACTATAAATCTCAGACCATACCTCACTACTTATAGTTTATTCAGCTCAACATCGCAAATGATATCCGCATATGTTTCTCATTGAATTTTCATGTTTCAAGTTTACATGTAATCCACCATGTTAGTGTTGGATTTCTGGAAGAGTCCATATTTTATACAGGGCTTAGTGGTTATGAGGGACATCTTGTGCCACATGTAAACAAATGGCATCTGTATCATCAAGCTTTCTCTAATCTGCATCCGAATTTCGCTTAAAATATCAACAACAAAAATCAACAAAATAGAGAATTCCCTAAGAATGAATGTAATCAACCTTTGAATATAACTTTAGATAATAATAATAGTAAGGACATTTTTCTGTTGGTCTATTTCACTTGTTGCAGGTATTATCTTAACATTGTTTTCAATGATTGTTGAATAGCTTGACTTCAGTGTATTATTTGTGATTTTTTTAAGATAACTTATTTACTTATATATTTGAATTTGTATATGTATTTTCAATAGCCTTATTTAGTTGCCTAAAACAACATTTCATCAGTCATATAATGCTTTTAATTTTTTGATTTTTACAAGTCCATTGCTATCAATACTTGCCATTATATATAGTTTAACCAAAGATCCTTAAATATGTGTATTTGCTGGATATCTGTCATAGGAGTTCTCAAAATCATTATATTAACTTGTTTTTGATTTGTTTAGCCCTTAAACTGCCAAACAAGCACCTTAACAAATAAGAAATTCAAAGGTCTAGTTTAGAGATTATTTCTTTGTTGAACAATCAAAAAAGATGTTGCTGACAGAGCTTAATTCAAAGGTGACTAGGTCTAGTTTACACATTGTTTCTTTGTTGGAAAATCAGTAGATGTGTCACCGACTAAGTGTGTTTAGTCATTATGTTTTCCCACTTGTTGAAACACTCCAAAGACACAAAACACAAAACAAAAGAAGTGTGAACGCTTATCTCCTGGACTTAACAAAAGCCCTATAATTGAACGATTGCCCCAGGGTCTGTACAGTAATACTGATATCACATCAGTCCCTCACACTGCATGGTTTGTGTTATGGTGTGTCAGCACATAATAACTTTAGAGAAAATATGTGAAGCCAAGGCCCAGATTAAGAAAAAACAAATATGTGAAGCCAAGGCCCAGATTAAGAAAAAGCAAATATGTGAAGCCAAGGCCCAGATTAAGAAAAAGCAAATATGTGAAGCCTAGGCCCAGATTGAGAAAAAAAAGATACTCGCAACAAAAACTAACTTTTAATATTGTCCTCCAAGATTTGTTTGGGGACCTAATCAAATAAAACTTCACAGTTCGGAAATGCCCGTTAATTAGGTGTTACATATTTTCGAGGTGGTACGAGACTTGCTGTAGGTTATTACATTTTAAAAAGAGTAGAGCAGAATAAAATAACTGTTGTTGGTTGAAATTCTCTATTATAGTTTTCTGAAGGAAAAAAATTGTTTTATCAAATAATTAGTTTCAAAGGAACCAGTTACTCATTGAAAGATAATCCTGAACTGAAAATGACACAGTTTCTGATACATATAATAATTTGGTATATATCAAAGTTTTCTTGTTTTGTCACAACTTGGTTTATCTCCTTTGAATGCGTTTATATTAAATTTCGCAAATATATATATATATATATATATATATATATATATATATATATATATATATATATATATATATATATACTCGATCCGCCATATTTCGTGCCCTTAACGTGAATTTTAACGCGTTCGTTATAATATTGTGAGAATCTATTCAAATAACTATAGAAAGTGTTCAACTATATCTACTTAATTTATTCATCGTTGACAAATGTTTATAAAATCCCTTACGAGCCACCGTTTTTCTGAGCGTGTCAAAATTTGCCTATTTCCGGAAGTTTATCTATGGTTCGTGCACCTGAAATAAGGCCACGTGACGTAGGATTAGAATGTGACAAATAGGCCAAAGTGTGGAAACGGATCGTTTATAATGTCTCTGTATTTTAATTAATTGCATTTGTAATATATTTCATTGCTTTCGTACGCATATTGACTGCAATTAAATACATATAAAAAAATGATGCCAAAAGTAAGAAAAAAAATAGGATGCGTTTTTTCATTATTTGGTTTTTAAAGCTATTTCGATATAATTATCGCATTTAAAGATACTCTGAACTTTGAAAAGATTTTTTTCTTCAGGCTATGCCACAACAAAGATTTTTCTCCCCTACATTACAATAATCCAATAAAGAATTTCATACTGCATACTCTTCCATTTGATTTATTTTTTCTAACATTTTTTTTTTAAAAAGTTTATTTATTTATTTATTGAACACAAGTTGTAAGGATTTTACATATTCCCCTACATCACCACCTGACCTGGTATATGGGGCATTACGTTTAATTATTTTGCATCCTGATATTTACATGTGTTCCTTTACTTAGACACAACACACACATGCACACACACAGATACTTACATTCACAATTATTGTACACAACGACACACTTGCATACAAACCCTGAGGTGTTTTAAATCGCCTGTTTGTTTGTTTGTTGTTGTTGTTGTTGTTTATTTTATTTTTTATTTTTTATTTTTTTTATTTTAAAAAAATGTATCAAAAGTTGACAATAGGGTCCACTTTTTCTTAAACTCGTCACTTCTGTTATTCACTTTGGCGATATATTTTTCCAGCATTTTATATGATAAAACAATTTTTATAATAGGTGAGATTTGGGATTTTTGATGCACAACGTGATCTGTATATAACATATTTTACAAGCAAAATTAGGAAGTTAATAAGATCATCAAAGTTGTTATTTCCTATAAAGACGTCTTTTCGTGTAATTCTAAAATTTGGGTCGTAAGTTTGGATCCATTCCATAAATAGTTTCCAAAAATGTTCAGTAACTGAACAGTCATAGAATAAGTGCTCAATTTGTTCTATTCCCTCATTAAATAAAGGTACATTTATCATTATCACTTAAATTAATCTTTTTTAAAAACTGGCGTGTGGCAATATTTCTATGGAGAAATATAAAATTCAAGCTAATCAGTTTTGTGTCTATTGTACAATATTTAGCCAGAACAAAAGAGTTGGTCCATTCATTTGCATCAATTGCACACTCTAGCTGCCTGGACCAAGTTTCATGTTTACCATTTGACTTTTGTATCTTGGTTCTTATCAGGTCTTTATACATACATTTATTCTTTGCTCTTACCCTAAGGAGTGGTGTTTTGTCAAAGAGTACATGAAAACTATTTCCACTTTCAAAAAACCTTTTAATTTTCTTTTTCCACAGCACCGAGATCTTTGAGATAAGAGCAAAGTACTGTATTAAATTATTAGTTTGTGTTTTTTTTTTTATTTCATCAAAACTTAATAGAGATCCTTGTGCATCAAAAAGATGTTGAATAAGTACAATACCATTTGTTCTCCACCTTGTGTATGATTTAAAATTATCTACAGTCACTAAATTAAGAATATCTTGAGACAAGTATTCATTGACAGTAGATGGTTCATTTTTCCATTGTGATAAAGCATAAATAACATCACGCCAAAAATATTTTTAATTGATTTAGGCATTTCTTTTAATTTAGTTTTTCCTAATTTAAATAACAGCGTACCTCCAAATTTTCCAAATATTTGTTCAGAAACCAGTTTTTGCTATAAACCATCCGCGTTTAGTAGAAGACGCCTAATCCAGGAAAGTTTTATATAACACACAAATGAGTGCAAGTGAATCATATTTAATCCCCCTTCGTTAAAAGAAGCTATAAGAGTGTCTCTTTTAACCGTCTCAGATTTATCGCCCCAAATAAACTGGAAAAATAAAGTATTCAGTTCATTTTCTATATGGGGTGGAGGACTTGGCAGAGCTGCAAAAAGATGAATGAATTTAGGCAAAATCAAGGACTTTATCAAACTAATTTTTCCAATTAAGGATAAATTTCTTGTGCTCCACCAGCCAAGCAGTTTCTTTACTTCCTTTAACTTCGTTGAATAATTAAGTTCTACCATATCCTCCAATTTCAAAGAGAAATCTACTCCCAGTTATCTAAAATTGGAAATTGACCAGTTAATATCAATTTCTGGACATATTTTTTCATTAGAATTTTTTGTATTTCCAATCCAAATAGCTTTTGATTTCAAAACATTGCAGTACAGACCTGATACCAAGGCAAAGTCATTTAAAATCTGCATGGTTGTCTTCAAGGACTAATGAGAACCATCTAATAATAGAAAAGCATCATCAGTGTACTGCCCTAATTTGAACTTCATTTCATTATAGAAAATCCCTGTAATATCTGTGTTCTTATTTAGTTCTATTGTATGAAGTTCAATTCCTATTTTAAATATTTTAAGGTGCTAAAGGGTCTCCCTGGCGACAACCTCTCTCTCTCTCTCCAAATTAAAAAATGGGGATAAATGTCCATTATTAATGACACAACTTTTTGATTTATTGCAAAATACTCTGAACCAGTGACAAATTGATTCTCCAAAGTTAAAAGATTTCAGAGCAGTTTCCAGAAAGTCCAATTCAACTGAGTCAAAAGCCTTTTCAAAGTTTATCAATATGAGAAGACCAAATTCTTTTTTTTTCCTCAAGATATTGCATCAGGTCGTACAAGAGTCTTGTATTTTCACCAATAAATATCCCTTTCATAAAACCCTTTTCGTCATGGATTTTCTACTAATAACAAGGTAAAGAAAACCAACATGTGAACAGCGGCCCAGGCTTGCACAGCTAACACTCACGCCAGGGCCACAAACTGAAGGCAAATATGGCATTAGTAAAATTGGTCATTTTCATTGTGTTTTTTCAGTTTGAATTATAGTTAGTATTTAAATTTCATTTCATCGAATTTGTCATTGTCAATGAACGCTAGTGACAGAGTTGATGACGTCAGGATCTCAAAACAAGCACGTGAGGTCGCGAGAAACATTGCGCACGATTCAAGGATGATACGAAGTTTGGAGGGTCGACGATACAGAGATGCTGCAAGGCCGCAGGATCGCGGGTTACTGGCAAAAATGATCGAGTCACGCAAATTTGAAGAAAAAAAACTGTTGGGAAAAGATCGCGCAAGTTATCTGTGGTTCCCACGTTGTCTCGTACCCAATGCGCGATTTTTTAATTTTTTTTTTTTTTTTTAACAAGGTTGATCTGATTGTCTTTTTTTGCCTTTTCTCCATGATCTCAATCCTATATCTATGGAGAATATTGTTTGAATACAAGCACTTTTATGATGGAGATCTGTTGGAGTATTACAGAAACTATGGAGGTATTCCAATTTAATTATTTCCTGGAGCGTTGTAGTAAATTGATCCATCGATCATCCATTAGGGAAATATTTAAAGCGCAACAGCAATGGGTTATGTTGAAACAAAGATAACTGATTTCTTTAGGAAAGTCATCAAGACGGAAAGATCATCTGTTAAAGACGAAACTAGGGAGGATGAAATATCTGATGGTTTGCTGCCATCCGAACATAGCGCGGATAGCTGCGATATCGTTCATCCTCCATACTTCGTATTATCCTTGAATCGTGCGCCATGTTTCTCGAGACCTAACGCGCTTGTTTCGAGACAGTGACCTCATTAACTGTCACCAGCGTTCTTCAAACAGGTAATTTCATGTAATTTAAACAAATCATAATGAAAATCTATATTTTGACTAATGCCTTATTTGTGTCAGACATTTTGGCCTTGAATTTTGTATTATATGATAGAGATAGGTCCGCTGATCACATGTTGGCTTTGTTTACGTTTCTTGAACAGGAAAACCCACTTTGGGAATTTAGACAACGGCAGAGCCAATGTAAATATCTGGTTTTAATCATGTGAAGTTCTTATACAACGTAAGAACAATTTACACTGGAAATATATATTCACTATGGACTTTTTCGTTTCAGTATTATTTCATTCATAATAAATATATATTCTGCATCAAAAGACATTGAATCTGTTATAATAAAATGTGTATCCATTCATCAATTAGTGTCTATTCTTAAATTTCTCTCTCTCTCTCTCTCTCTCTCTCTCTCTCTCTCTCTCTCTCTCTCTCTCTCTCTCTCTCTCAGTCTGTTGATGAATGTATTTATATGGTAAAGAACAATCAAGCAGTAATGTAAGTGCAGAAACTGCATATAGAATTAACGGGATTTTTTTCTCCATTTTTTTTATTAATTTTTTTTATTTCAAAAACACGGAGACGCAATAAACTATTCATGTATTTATATGGCAAAGAACAAGCAAGCAGTAATGTAAGTGAACAAAGTGAATATAGAATTAACAGGAAAAGAAAATTAATTTCAAACACACACACACACATATATATATATATATATATATATATATATATATATATATATATATATATATATATATATATATATAATCAGTTTAATACTGTATCATATTTCAAAAAATATAGCATGCTCTCAGACTTGCCATGCAGTGATTAGTTATTAGATATAACTTATTATTACACAATTTCATATATATATATATATATATATATATATATATATATATAGAGAGAGAGAGAGAGAGAGAGAGAGAGAGAGAGAGAGAGAGAGAGAGAGAGAGAATTAGGGACGTTTCGCCCCATGGACATTTCGGCCCAAAACATTTCGCCCCACTTCAATAGTCATTTCGCCCCACTTCAATGGACATTTCGACCCACTTCATATGGACATTTCGACCCACTTCAATGGACGTTTCGGACCATGACATTGTATGTTCTGACATCGTTTAATAAATAATCATGTTCGTTTAAAACGGTGTACTTTTGAAATTATAATTATTTTTGAAACAAGTCTTTGAGAAAATGCATTTTTTTCTCCATGTATCGTTATGAAGAGTATAGAAAAGAAAAGAGATAGTAAGACAAGTTATCCTCTTATCAGAAGGAGATAGTAATAATAATAATAATAAGAAGAAGAATAGGCTTATACTTAGACTATTCGATTTACGGACCCATTTCAATTTGTTTGATTTACATTCAAACTAACTAGCTATTTCACAAAGTTAACTGCACCAGTTCTTGCAATTCAAAGACATAATTATAAATGCTTGTTTATTTGATACACGGTCTATCTCTTTTATATGATGATGTATATTAGTTGAAGTTATAGGTGGCATAACTGTAGGTACTTCATGTTGTAGCTACTATTGTTGGTATTGTAGGTCTTATTTGTGTGATTGTTGGCTTGCCTATATAATTCTTATATTCGTTATTCTCTTTGTTGTCATTTGACAAATTTGTTTAAGACTTTTTATCAACTTTTCTCGATATTTTTTTTTTTTGTCACGTCAGTAATTACAGTAGCATTTATTTGTAGTCCAAATGAATCTGATGACTTTTGTAAATTGTTATTGTGACTTACTATACTACCCATTTTCAGCACCATATCACTTAGTAAAAGATACCATCACCACCAACTATATGGTCTCATCTAACTTTTGAATCTGAAATATATTGCTGAAATCTTGTTGTGATGTTTTCATCTGAGTCATAACTTTGTCTAAAATTAATTTTTTACGGTGTTTTGAACAGTAAAAACATGCTATGCAATAGTTGTTCTATTTTGTACTTGACCATCTAAAATACAGTTTACATATGATTTAGGCGCGCTATTCCTTCATCTGTTAGTCCGTAGCTGTCTTACAGAAAGAAAGAAGCCCATCCTGTTCTTTCATCGGGTGTTACCATTGTAATAATTTCTTCATCTGTCATTTTTCTCCGTAATTATATTTTTTTTGTTAGAACTTAATAAAGCAGCTGGTTGTCCAAAGCCTTGATGTACAGTTTTATGTTCTACAAGCCAATTATCAATGAGATATGTATTGTTTCCAATAATATATCTGGAGATCATGCTTAGGAGGAATATTAAAGTTATTACAAATTATGTTAAATTGCTTTAGATCTATCTTTGTGTTTTTTGGATTAAATGCTTGATCAATTGACAATGGTATTGAGCATTCAGACAGCCAGCAGTTTTCGTATCTGAAAGTATATATGAAATCTCTATATTGATTTTACTAACTCTAGTATATTTTTTATCTGATAATGCCAATAAGATATTCCATATACTGATGTTGCCATCCATGCTGCTCAATTTAATTGATTTTGCCAACATTTTATATCACACTATGCTCTGTATTCATTCATAGAATCGTCATTATTAAACTTTAAGGTATAGATATTTAAAACGTTTAGAGTCTTGTATTTAAAATGGTCCCTTTCTATTTAATATATTTTTTATATTGTTAAATTCATGTTTTATATTAACTTGTATTGCTTGACCCACCAAATATAAAGTTTTAAATTGGGTTGCATGACAAGAATTAGGTACGCTGCTGAAGTCCATGATTTATTTATATAAAACTTTTCATAACGACTATATTTACAAAACTTGAAAATAATAATATAGAGGTTAAAAGCCTACTTCAGGACGCCAGATATTAATGTAGCTTTGTGGGGTGAGTTAAGTTCGATAGATCAAGGGTTACAACTTGTTATTTTAATCTTTCCAAGATAGAAAAGAGCTATGTAACTTAGACTGCATTCTGTATTTAAAAAAAGATTGTTTGTTGGTTGACCTTGTATGACCGTCTTTTTCTAAACCAGAGTTATAAGTGTGTTATTCAGCTTTACAGAATTTGAAAAGAATTAAATTTTAGATATAAAGATCCCCTCTTCGCGTCGCTCCGCTTCAGAGTGAGTAGGCAGGCGACTCGCCTTCGCAACGCACTGGATTTGTATCCTAGGTTTCTGGTTTGAATAATTTAATAAATCAAGTCCGTCAGCTAAGAATATTTTTGAAATTTTGCGGTAACAGTTTGAAGTCATGAAGATTGGAGCGTAGGATGGGTCGGATTTTCATACAATTCTGATGAGAAGTGGCCTAGTGTTTTCAGTGTAAATTCTGATGACAAGTAGAGGGATTTTTTTTCTCAGTACATTTCTGATGACCAGTGGAGGATTTTGATTAAGATTTAAACACTAGAAGTTAGAAATTTGAATAAAAATGCTTACAAATGAGGTTTTAGTTAAATTTTTAAACAAATCTGTTAATAATTTTGGGTAATAGGGTAAACATTTAAGCGTTTAGGGTAAAAAGTCGAATTTTAGTAGAACAGTGCTTTAAAACGGTGTTTTTAGCAACACACAAAATTAAAAATCGATCAAAAGCGCGAAAAGTGGGTCATAATCTGACCCAGAATCTAAGCTTTCCCAACAACTATAGTAAACTCTGACGTCCATCCCGAATCCATTTTAGCGTGATATCACATAGACTATTGCACATAGAGCCGTGAAATTTTATGCACTTTATCGTGTTCGCGAGTAGATGACCTGATTCAGTTTTAAAGCCATTTCAGCAAATTTTCAATATTTTGCACAATTCTTAACTTTTGATAATTAGATTTTGTGACAAAAACCGTGTTACCACAATTAAACAAAAACCAGTCGAGGTAGACTAATGAAATTTTCGAAGACATACTTGTATTCATATGCAGATGACTTGAGTAGATTTTCAAACCATTATAGCAATTATTACATTTAAAAAAAAAAAAAACATTTATGATATTTTGGGATTTTTTGTTAAAGAAACAATTTGTGAGCACAATTTAGGAACTATCATGTGATGTAGACAAATGAACCCTTTTATGTATATTTGTATGCATAAATATATGATTTTATTAAACTTTCATGCCAAAAAATAAAATGTTGCTATTATTTTCTCTAGTTTTGAAATTTTTTGTGTCCTGGAAATATTTGGTCTGCAGTGGGGCATACGTGTTTCACAAACACAACTCTCGTTATTATTATTATTTGGATGCTGTGTAAAATTACAACTTTTTTTACATGTTTATTCTTTAATCTGACTGTGTGCAGGTTTTGCGGGATATAAATATTAGAATTTCACAGGTCTACATTTGGAAATGGGAAACCTCAGAGATTTTTTGGGGAGGGGGGCTGTCATAAAAGGGCTGTACGGCATATTAATCTCATCCTTTTACTCGTGGATCTATCGTATAGAAGATCGTCTAATATTCTCCCATGCTCACCATAAAAGTATAGCTTTCTTCTAAATTATGATTATTATCAATTATGATTATTAACATCCACGGGCATTGGATTAAGTTGTCTGACCCGACTCTTTCTACCAATAAAAATAACTCTCTCTCTCTCTCTCTCTCTCTCTCTCTCTCTCTCTCTCTCTCTCTCTCTCTCTCTCTCTCTCTCTCTCTCTCTCTCACACACACACACACACACACACACACACACACACACACACACATCTGTTAGCGAATAAAGCCTCCATTTTTATAGCAGAAATTACAGCCATTCTTAAAATCTTCAAACTACATCAAAACATCTAAACAAAGATATTTCGTCATCTTTTCGGGTTCCCTTTCCACACTGAAAGCCCTGCAAAATCTTACAGTTTACAACTCGTTAATATCTCCAGTCTAACAGAAACACGATTTGCTCATAAAATCTGGAAAAAGTATTCTGTACTCTTGGCTGCCTAGTCACACTGGAACAAAGGATAATGAAAATGTAGTTAAAGCAGCCAAAGCTGCCCTTCATACACTCGTTTCTAAATAGAAGATTCCACACAGTGACTTCTAATGTTATATAAATGGCAGTTTTATATACTTGGCCAAATATGTCGAATGAATACTCTCCAACTAAGTTTCGGAACATCAAACAGATCATTGGAGAGTGGGAACCCTTATACACGTGGATCAAATTGCAGAGATGAGGTGTTATTGTGCCGCTCGCGACGTTATGCAGCAACTGATGTAGAACACATACCTTACCCATGTATATCTCTTGAAGGAGGGACCTCAGACTGAGCGCATACCATGCTAGTGTTCACTGACATGAACACTTTCTTGTTGAATGTATCGTCTTTCACCGTGTCAGCCAGGTTTTATGACGTGAACTCGCACCTCAAACAGAGCACATACCATGCTAGTGTCCACTGATCGGAACACTTTCTTGTTGAGTGTATCGTCTTTCACCGTGTCAGACAGGTTTTATGACGTAAACTCCGTTAAGAAGGTTCTTCGCGTTGTACAATCAGAGAAGATCTTAAATCATTTTAAAATAATGCGATTTGTATAATAAATTTTGACCCAGTTCTTTAAGGAATTTATATTTTGTTTTATTTCTATTTTATTGTGTATATCTTTGAAAGAATTTTAATTTCATATTTTGAACTTTAATCTTGTAGGACTATATTTTTACGTTCATTTGACAGGTTTTTACATTCCTGTACTCTCTCTCTCTCTCTCTCTCTCTCTCTCTCTCTCTCTCTCTCTCTCTCTCTCTCTCTCTCTCTCTCAATAAAATGTGAATTCAAACCAGAAAAAAAACTAACGTAACTAGTTCAATCCAAACACAATAACAATCTAAAGTTGACTTGCTATTTAATTTGTCGGTAACCAATCTAAGGAATACAAACGCATCAACAGTCGCATCAACGGTCGACAATAATGAGATTGTAGGCGACAGCATTTGACCTCCCAGATCATGTTTAAGTCACACAAAAATCCTATTTCACAGCAAGTAGTGAGCAGTGCAAACACCAAGGGGTATATGGAAGTACCACACACACGCGTGCGCGCGCGCGCACACACACACACACAAACACAAACACACACACACAAAATCATTTCATAGCATATGAAAGTTCTAAATTTTAGTTTCTGCAGTAGAAACGGAAATGAACTCACACTTCATGCAAATTAAAGAAAGGTTTTGGGTGAAGATAAAGAAAAACTCGTACCATTATGTGTAAGAATGACCAGCTCAAATAAAATACAAATATTTTCGTTTACCTAAATGGTACCAATAGTGATGTATATACTAATATAGCAACATAAAATCTGCAGGTCGATCGAGAGGGGGTCGGGGAAAGGCAAAGACGGCGCGCGCCACCCTCCAGCTCTAAAAATAAACACGAAGCAACCGGAACGTTTACAAGAGTACGTTTTCTTTACAGTTGGATGGTAAAAATTACGCCCTCGAAACGTTCAAAATGCAGAAGCTTCCGGGAGCTGTGCCCCCTGGAGTTTCATCCCACAGACCCCTTACCCACTTGTTTAGGCCCCAACCGCCCAACGATATTCATGGATCAGCTCTGATCTGAACAACTTTGTCTGCATATTTTGATACAAATAAAACGTTTAATCATTACCTGAAACTACTTCAGAACAAGGGGGGAAAAAACCTCCCATGGGCCATCAAATGTTATATCTTTCCATTTAAATGTTATTGATATACAATACTAGAATAATTTATAATACAATAGCAGTTGTAGAAATATCCTTTTTTAAATACAAAGCTGTTGGACAAAATCAACACAGATGCTAAGAAATGAACCAAAAATTAGTAGTAATATGCTAAACACTCATTTACCTGGAAAATGATTGATATACATAACAACATGGTAGGGGTGTATAGATCTGTACAGTTAATCAAGGTTTCAGTCTTTGCTTGAATATTAGATTTTATTTAAACCCAGCTAGTTAACAGGTGGCCGGAAAAAAAAAAAAAAAAAAAAAAGAACAAGAAAACAAAAAAAAACAAAAAATAAATAAAAATAAATAATAACCCTATTTTTTAAAGTCCCGCCCACTTTCCCGTCAATTTCTATGTGAGAACCAACACTTCTTTTTTTTTTTTTTGGGGGGGGGGGGGGGGGGGGGGGGGGGGGGGGAATAGTGATTTTTGGACTATCAGGTTTTAGACAATCCAGTGTATGTTAACAACTGATTTCAATACGATTTACCTCCCTTGGTATTGCATAAACCAACGCTCATTTGAACAGGCTTCATCCTCTTACGACGTATGCAAGGTAATAGGATTAAGCCAGTGGTATATAGTACAAGACTGATTTTTATCGAAAGCCACAGTCACCTGTTGCCTTCTTCATCGTGCTCATTAGCGTGCACTTTGTCATAATAGCGCCCTCCCCCCTCGCCCAAGAGAAATTTGGAATCTTTCGGACATCCAAGCTGCTTGTTATGAAAAACAAAAACAAACTCCGTTTTTATTTCAACCATGATTTATTATTATTATTATTATTATTATTATTATTATTATTATTATTATTATTATTATTATTATTATCTGCATAAGAATCAGTAATAATATTAATATCCTATTTCTATACAAGTTAGAGAGTCAGTGTGTTAATCCTAGAATTGTATTGTTTCGTGGCTGTACTCTATTTTTTTTCATACATGTATGTAATCTGGGCCGGTGGCCAGTGTTACAAGAAGAATAAAGATTATTATTATTATTATTATCATTATTATTATTATTATTATTATTATTATTATTATTATTATTATTATTATTATTATATAAAGATCTACATTGGTGTTTGTATCTTCACAAGTTACTAACGAATACCGTACCGTTAGGCTACTAATTTATTCCATTAATTCTGATCATACTTACCAAATCGTTTGCATTTGTTTTTAATTATTTATCTTACATTTCTTGAAAACTACCATTTCAGTAACACCAATTATAATACATGTACTTTGTACATGAAGCTGGAAGTTTGTGAACCAGCTGACCAGGTTATGTAAATTAGTACAGATCAAAGATGCATTCATATATTAAATTTCATTACCCGGTAGAATGCACGCGCGCTTGACGTTAGATCAGGGGTCCCCAACCTTTTTGTGCCTATGAGCACATTTGTGAGTTTATGAGAGAGTGGCGGGCAACGAGAACACAAAAAACTTGGGCAGGCGCCATGGCACCAGGAGGCACCGCGTTGAGAACCACTGCGTTAGATAGTTTTTACATTTTTTTTTTTTTTTTTTTTTGGGGGGGGGCCTCGTACCTACAGGCATTTGTTTCTGTCAATATAAAAGGGGAAAACATTGTCAACACTCACACCCCTTCTTACAATAAACACACTTTGACTAAATCGCGCATTTGGAAATATGACCCCTCACTGGTTCCGTGCAAATTTTCTTACGTAAGGTTTGTAAACAGAGAGTGACCTAAAGTCGACTCCCTGCAAAGTGACCTCTTGAGATCAAATTACATCAACAGTTATGAGAGGGAAAAAAACAAGAAAAGAAAAATCGTTGTTCTATAAAAGGTTTACACCAAGTTTCATGCCAACTACTTAATATTTTTTATTTTTTATTTTTATTCTTTTTTTTTTTAGTTATTAAGCTCTAAATTTTTACGAAATTATTGAGGACAACAACGATACCGGAGAATGACAACAACAACTGCGACAACAGCAGTATCATAGTGATGCTGCAGTTGTTGCCGTCGTTGTCGTCCGCCGTGTGGGAGAGAATGTACTAATTTTTTCCTCACACAATTTTCTCCGAAGAACAAAAATGCGCTACAATAAGCGTACTCGCTCCGCCATTAATATACATACCACCAGCCATTAATATACATACCACCAGCCATTAATATACATACCACCAGCTAATAATATACATATCACCAGCCATTAATATACATACCACCAGCTAATAATATACATACCACCAGCCATTAATATACATACCACCAGCTAATAATATACATATCACCAGCCATTAATATACATACCACCAGCCATTAATATACATACCACCAGCCATTAATATACATACCACCAGTCATTAATATACATACCACCAGCCATTAATATACATACCACCAGCTAATAATATACATATCACCAGCCATTAACATACATACCACCAGCCATTAATATACATACCACCAGCCATTAATATACATACCACCAGCTA
Organism: Margaritifera margaritifera; assembly: GCA_029931535.1. NCBI lineage: Eukaryota > Metazoa > Mollusca > Bivalvia > Unionida > Margaritiferidae > Margaritifera > Margaritifera margaritifera. Next base: position 6,024,874 of record JAQPZY010001634.1, on the reverse strand, counting down.
ATAATATACATACCACCACAAATTAATATACATACCACCAGTCATTAATATACATACCACCAGCCATTAATATACATACCACCAGCCATTAATATACATACCACCAGCCATTAATATACATACCACCAGCCATTAATATACATACCACCAGCTAATAATATACATACCACCAGCCATTAATATACATACCACCAGTCATTAATATACATACCACCAGCCATTAATATACATACCACCAGCCATTAATATACATACCACCAGCCATTAATATACATACCACCAGCCATTAATATACATACCATAAGCTAATAATATACATATCACCAGCCATTAACATACATACCACCAGCCATTAATATACATTCTTCCAGCCATTTTTAGGTTCATTTCATGTCATGTTCTTCTCGCTCCGCTATTAATATACATACCACCAGCCAATAACATAATTACCACCAGCCAATAATATACATACCACCAGCCAATAATATACACACCACCAGCCATTAATATACATACCACCCACCAATAATATTCATACCACCAGCCATTGATATTCATACCACCCACTAATAATATACATACCACCAGCCATTAATATACATACTACCAGTCATTAATATACATACCACCAGCCATTAATATACATACCACCAGCCAATAATATACATACCACCAGCCAATAATATGCATACCACCAGCCAATAATATACATATTACCAGCCAGCCAATAATATACATACCACCAGCCAATAATATGCATACCACCAACCAATAATATACATACCACCAGAAATTAATATACATACTACCAGCCATTACTATACATACCACCAGCCATTAATATACATACCACCGGCCAATAATATACATACCACCAGCAAATAATATGCATACCACCAGCGATTAATATGCATACCACCAGCCAATAATATACATACCACCAGCCAGCCAATAATATACATACCACCAACCAATAATATACATACCACCAGCCAATAATATGCATACCACCAACCAATAATATACATACCACCAGCCAATAATATACATACCACCAGCCATTTTTAGGTTCATTTCATGTCATGTTCTATTTAATTATTTATTTATTTATTTATTTATTTATTTATTTATTTATTTATTTATTTATTTATTTATTTATTTATTTATTTATTTATTTATGTACCTGAGAGTTCGGATTGGGGGGAAAGGTGGTTAGAATAAACGCTTATCTTCTCTGCCTAACTTTTCCGCTACTAGTACTGCACACCTCGTGTATTGGTTGCTTCTTGTTCTTTTTTTCTTTTTTCTCTCTTTTTTTGGAGGGGGGGTATTTCGCGCTTGCGTGATTGCAGATGGGTGTAGTTTGTAAGTTTTTGAGTGAATAGCTAATAAAACGACATGAAAGAGAAATTCAATATCACCTCCATAAATTACCGTCATTATTGTTCACCTCCATAAATTACCGTCATTATTGTTCAGAATTACTTCAAAGTCTGATTCACCAATTTTTAGAGGTACGTGATGACCGCAACATGAAACATACTTAACTATGTTTTATTGGTTGGGTGGTTGGATTGTAACTCAACACCCCGAAACCTACACTCTTTCATACAATATGTTATTTTGTAAAATAAGAGTCCGCCATTATTATTCAACAGTTGTAAATTACTCGACAATTGTACCTTTGCAGTGCAGTATTTAAACTGTAATTTTATTATTGCCTCATGAAGTTTTTCAAATTTATTGCTCCATACCTGTGATAAAAGCTACGTGATGGAATGTTTTCTAAGTATTATCACTACATATTGAATGCTAGATCTTTGCATTCAAGATTATATGTGATCCAAAACCTGTTATTTAACTGGATATTGAACAACAAAAACAACAACAACTACTACTACTACTATAACAATAATAATAATAATAATAATAATAATAATAATAATAATAATAATAATAATAATAATAATAACAGTCAACAAAAATATGAAGTGGAACTGAGGCAGCTAATGTGGGATGGTATGTACTAATGTTTTCCTCTACCGCAAGGATCACTTTTAGCCGTTTTGAACAATACGTAATCGAAACGAACATAACTAAGTCGTTTTTGTTTCTATTTTGTCTTTTTTTTTTCTATTATTGTTTTTATTTCGTCTTTTTTTTGTGTTTTTGTTTTTGTTTGTTTGTTTTTTTGTTGGTTTTTTTGGGGTTGACTTTGACTTATTTTGTCAAAATGTAACACCCTATTTTAAATAATTGGAAATTTTCTTAGCAATGTAGATCCTACTTTTAGGATATATTGCCCCTCCCCCCCCCCCCAAAAAAAAAAAAAAAAAAAAGATTTAGCAACCTCCGAAACTAGATTTTTTTCCCCTCTGTAACGGAAAGTGTAATCAACGTTTATCATCTGGTGACATCGATGAATCGATGTTGCTGCCGATTCTGTTTTCAATTGGAAATAACAATAATAATAATAATAATAATAATAATAATAATAATAACAACAGCAACAGCAGCAACAACAACAACAATAATATGAAAATTAAGTGTCAGAGAGTCAATCAAGATCGACTGTACACTGGTATTTGTCGGACACTGGGGATAACTTATACAAACAAAGTAATCAGTGTAAAAACAAAGTAAGTCACTTTGACCTACTTTCTCTCCTGCAGGGTGGAGCCAAGGTCTGTCTGTTGACTGAGTGTCGGACACGTAATCCAAAGGTCGCGGTTTTGATACCCGCTTAGATCAGCCCGCCTCGGCTGTCTAGATGTGTCATTGGGAAAGACACTTAAATCCCATTTCCTGGGCATGATATAGCCGATATTGTGTTAAAAAAGTACAATAATGAACCAACCAGTCAGTAAACCATCACTTTTGGAAAAGTACAAATAATGGACCAACTAGCCAACAAACCATCACTTTGGGAAAAGCATTACAATGCAAGTCCCATGTTGATGCCATGCTGGAGATCTACCACGAGGACAAAACCTTTACACTAAAATCTTTTACACTGAGGTTAACCTGTGAACATAAAAGTCATTAGTGTAAGTCAAATATAAGTCATCACAAACAACTTTTCCCGGAGGTGTTTTATAATAATGCAATATACATCCTAACAAAGTTCCATAACACAGCACACATACAGCTGAAGATCTGCCAATAAGACAAAACCTTTACACAAAAATTAAACTGCAATAAATGTCACCGTGACCTGCTTTCCCCTGGGGTGGTTCAGAATGATGTGAAAAACACCCTAAGTTCCATGAAGAACAAAAGCTGGCAGAAGTAGCAGTAAAGCAAAATTTGTATACTATTACCCTGATTGTGAGAGCTGACGACGACATATCATCAGCTCTCCTGTACTTCCTACAGACGAGCAAATAATAATAATAATGATAATAATAATAATAATAAATTTTTCGATAGAGGACAGACCGAACAAAAAATATGTTTTTAATACAGGAAGTTCACAACGATGATGACATTTATAATAAATAACCAAGATATTCAATCCAATTGAATTCAATAGTTTATTCTCATAAGCATGTACAATCCAATTCAATTCAATAGTTTATTCTCATAAGCATGTACAATACAATTCAATTCAATAGTTTATTCTCATAAGCATGTACAATACAATTCAATTCAATAGTTTATTCTCATAAGCATGTACACAGAGTACATACTACAAATATTCCTCAGTTATCAAATGTTATACATGCAACTTTCAATAAAAACTTTAAAAAGATAATCAGCAAACTCTGGAAAGAAGTTTTACAACAAGAAGCAATCTTTATAACTAATTACTGTAATAATAATAATTACAATAATAATAATAATAATAATAATAATAATAACAACAACAACAACAACAACAACAATAATAATTTATCTCTTATTTTAAACGCTTCATAAACAAATGTAGATAATGTACATATTGTTTTTTTTTATTAATAGACGTTAACAATTAAATGCACTAATACATGGCTGGTTTGTTCCAAAAGTATTTTTTATTAATTTTACCCGTAAATTAGATATATGATATATATTCAGAAAAAAAGATTTACTGAATATAATAAATACAGTACATCTGGATGTTAGGTAAAATCTACACTATGGATGTACACATGATACCCGATGAAAGTCATCATACCTGTAATGCATCAGCCATGCATCATCATATATTTTTATTTGTTGTCAACATTCATTTAGTAAAATATATATTATAATATTTTTATTTTGCCATTTACGTAAGTATGTATCAAGGCCTATCCTCACGTGTACATATATCCATCTATCTATCTGTATGTCTGTATATCCATCTACCTGTTTATCTGCCTAGCTATTCAGAGTTTAGTCTGGATTCTGGCCAATTACAAACATACACACACACGCGCGCGCGCACGCACGCACGCATATGTGTGTGTGTGTGTGTGTAATTGACCACATTTGTGGTGAACCTGAGATCTCAAGACGTTCTTACGAAATGACATTTAGATAACGCACACAGACATATACACGCACACACACGCACGCACACATACATACGCACGCCAAGCAGAGACCAAAGTGCTTATCCCTGGATCCCGCATTGTTTGTATGAATACATGATTATACGAAATATATTAATAACAGTATAATCAAATATATTATGAATTATAATTCGTCCCAAGCAGAAATTGGACCCTTACCGCGAGTAACGGTACCTATCGCCTAGATCTCTCTCTCTCTCTCTCACTCACACACACACACATACACACCTAGCAAAGTGCCTACCCCTGGATCCCACATTGTATGTATGGATACATGATTATATGAAAAAAATGCATCCCAGTATAATCAAACCGATTAGAGAGTTATAATTCGTCCCAAGCAGAAATTGAACCCGTGCTGCGAGTAACCATACCTAGCGCCTATCACACACACACACACACACACACACACACACACACACACACACACATATATATATATATATATATATATATATATATATATATATATATATATATATATATATATAATTATTTATTCGTGTTTACGAATTCTGTTAAAAGATATCAAGCATTCTCCTGTAGGATCCAGGGATGGCACATTCTGCTCTGCTTGGTGTATATTTGTATTCTCTCTCTCTCTCTCTCTCTCTCTCTCTCTCTCTCTCTCTCTCTCATATATATGCATATATGTGTGTGTGTGTTTGTGTGTGTGTATGACAAGACTTTCTTGCAAAAGGGAAATTTAGTGATTTAAAGAACGTTTTTCACTAAAACATTTAAGATATTTATTATTTTATTTAGCTGCTAAAATGTGCAAATTATTTTGGCATCAGAGAGAATCAATTTTTATCAATAAAAGTTCTCCTCGAGTGATTAAAAAATACATGCTAAATATGATGCAATTATACAATCGAGTGTCGAGTAGTTCAAATCCATACTATCCCTCCTATCTCTAACCCTCTCTCTGTCTTTCACTCTGTAAACACACTCACAAATATATATATATATATATATATATATATATATATATATATATATATATATATACATACATACATATATATATGAGATACAATACTAATTATACTTTAACATCATATACCCATTGTTCGATACTGAAGAGAAAATAGTTTTAATATGGACGGATTAGTGTCCATTTATATGCACACTAGGATTGGAATATGTCTTCTTTTTTTCAACACCAATTTTCAAAGTAAAAATCTTTCATTTCCTGTGTTTAAAAAATGTACTAATGTATTTTTTTTCTCAGACTGCCCGCACCAGAGATTTACAGGGAACACGTGCATATGATAAGCATGGTCTATGAACACAGCAGCATGATGTCCCGTTGAGTTAAAGAACGGATTCGCACGTCATATCCGTGCAGAGAGTTCATTCATTATCCACCTAGCATAGTATAGACAGACCCCTGGGGATAGGAAAGTAAAACCTCTATACAAAATTTATCAAGATGGCAGGCTATATCGATACTTTGCTGTCATATTTCTAGCATACTTGAAATTTGTGTGAAACGGATTTAAACAATTTTGACGTGCATTGAGTTTGTGCACGGGGTATTGTGGACATCTGTTGACGGGCCTACTGTAATGCATAACTGGAAGATTTGCTTAAGAATAATTTCTTTACAGATCATTTAGGCCACATAAAGCTTGTTCAGAATGCTCCCTCAGATGTGAAAATTGCAAATAGTTTCCCTCCCAGATCAATTCTTTTGCTTATTGATGTCGGAAGGACCTATCGCGCAATAAAAATGAGTCTGATTCAATATACTTTCTTCCATTTCACTGATGATTAACAAAGTCCCTGTGTGCTAGAATCGTTCATGTGCAACACACCGTGACATTGAATGATTTTTCTCAATAAAATCTTGTACAAGATTCGAATTTTTCGATATTTTAAGTCAATTTTTATCTTCTCGCTTTTAACGGTGTTCATATTGACACAGCATGACACCTTGTGATTGCGTTTAATTGGACACGACACGTATCAGCCTTTACCACTTAATTCTCAAATTCTAAGAAAGCTGATTTCCTGTATTTGTTGGTACATTTTTATAGAATACATATTAAAACGTAGACTGCAATTGCCATGCCGCAAAGCATGGCATCTTATGGTTTGCCCTATTCTATACAGCATTGTTAAGTTAGAGGAGGTGGGGGTTGAAATCAACGTAGGTTTGTCCATGTATGGTAGATGCCAACAGGCGCCCCGGGGTGGCATGATTCAATTAGAAAATGAAATGGGAGGACAAAGAGAACTTCGAAACCTATCAACCGATAGTAAGAGCGTTACTGGATCTTTCCAAACTAGAACGGAACATGATACGATGTCGTCTATCGATAACACTCTGATCACGTGCTAAAGAACTTGGTCAAAAGGAAATATTATTTTCTTTTTTAAAAAATAAATGGAAGTTGAAAGCAACAAGAAAAGCGTAAGAAGAATAGAAGACAAAACTGTTTAAAATTCACATACATACATACATACATACATACATACATACATACATACATACATACATACATACATACATACACACTGCTGAAATTATCTAAGGACAAAAGAACCGTGCATTCCGAAGTTATTTATGACATAAGGACATCATATTTACGTGTTGTTTTACAGTCTTTTACAGATCACAACAGTATTAAAATTTCTCATATTAAGTTCAGTAAATCACATATGTATGGCATGCTAGCTTAACTCATTGTAAATAACCCCAAAAGGATAAACATCTCACACCTACCAAGAAGGGTGTCATTTTGGATCATCTCACAGGTTAGCTAAAAAAAATTAAATTGTCTTAAGTTTATTTTATTAATGTGTGATGCATGTGTCGCTTCTGTTCTGTTAATGGTCTTGGATATTTCTGCAGTAAATCAGCTGCAGCGTTGCAGATTCGTGGAGAAAATAAAAAATAAAATAAAAAAGGGCTCGGAAAAAAGCACTTGTTGAAAGCAAAGTGGTATCTTTTATTCTGATTTTGTTTTTTAAAAGAGTTCGTTTTGCATGGAATTGCTAGTACCTACGTGAATGGACGACAAAATGCATCCGTGAACATCTCTATAGGGCCGTGGTGTAATGTATAATTAGTTATTGTTTCCTTATTGGATTAGAGCTATATTCAATGCGATGAAAAACTCATTTCTTTCCGTTGGCCTCTAACAGTTTAAAATGAAAAAGGTAAATTTACCACCTAAATCGGTACCAGGTATTTATATACACACACATATATATATATATATATATATATATATATATATATATATATATATATATATATATATATATATATATATATATATATATATATATATATATTTATTTATTTATTTATTTATTTATTTAAAAAAGGAAATGCATCTGTGTAATATTGAAAGAATATTAAGTCAGCATATTATACACTTTGGTCAGCATTTTTAGGTCCTATCTGATGGCTGTCATAAGGATAAAGACCGAGTTTTACCTCATTCAATTGAAGTACGAATTCAGAAACCTGATTTAAAACTATCCTTTAGTCCAGACTCCCTAATTCGACTAAGAAAATTGTCAGACTTGCCTGAAAATAGCACATTAAATAAACTCCATTCGAATACTGTTTATTTGATTGCTAAATAAGGTATATTGAAAATTCATTGACAATGTGTGGTTGCACATTCTGTTGATTCTTACAAATGTAATTGCGATCCTGAGACCGGATAAGTCGTGTTCTAGAAGCGAAAGCTGCCAACCACCTTTGTTTGTTTCTTGATTTATTTGTTTGTTTGTTCTAAACTTTTCTCTTTTCACTTCGGAATATTTTTCAACCACTGGAAAAACGAGTCAGTGGAAGAGATTGCCACACGACGGAATGATTAGCAGCTGTGAGTAGAGAGAAAGAAATATAACGAACCTAAACAAGATTTGAATAAAAAATGTCAATATAATAAATAGCATTTTTAACACTGAAGAGGGTTTGCCTTGTTTTGTGAAACAGATTTATCATAGTGTTGAAAATATTGAAATATTCCGGTAGAAATGTTGAAATATTCATAAACAATATTTACTACAAACTTTTGCGACTCCTTCCTTCGCCAAATATCCTATGGATCCTCAAACGTTCTTTTATTATGGCTTCTCCGAAAGTCTTCTTTTGTCCTATCTTTAAACACAAAGGGGAAAAGAAGATCGGCTGATGATTGACGATCGATACATTTAATTTCAAATTGTGCATTGCAAAACTATGAGTTATTTGTAATGAAATTAAATTAATCTTACAACCCGTTTTTTTGTGTGTGCTATCAGCGATAGAAATAAATAAATAAATAAATAAATAAATAAATAAATAAAGTAACCTTAGGGATAGATTTTACTCTATACGGCTGGAGATCTCATATACTATAGACCATGGTACTAAGGATCTACTGATTTTTAGTTTTTTTTAAAAAATTTTCTTTTTCTTCATATGTTTATGAATTACACAGGCGGAAAACACAAAATCAGAATAACTATGATCAGATTAGCATTTGGTTTCGTATTAAAATTGCAATTCTTTATATTTAGACAACATTTGTTTGCAATTTATATGCACAACTGGTGTGACAACGCTCGATTGAATCATACAATATCATTGGGTGAAATGCAAAACTCTGTAAGTGTACGACACGGGATATTCAAAGAAAAATTACACGGTATACTTGCTTAAATGTCAGTTTGTAAATTTCTCTGACATGTATTATTCAATACCATCATCTTTATTTCCTTCCGTAGAAGATTGCATGATATAATAATTAAGTACAATAAATCATCTGAATACAATCATTACACTTTCATAAAAATAAATAAGTACACAAATAAGGAAATGAATACAAACAAACACTAGTAAAAAAAATATATATAAAAAAATGGACAAACTGTGAATCCAGGTCTCCTGTGCAGAAAGTCATTATTAGGCCATAGAAGGTTTAATTTCTAACCAATTTAATCCTTAATTCATGGAATATTTCATGATACATGCGAGTGTTGCTGACCTTTCTTAGCATAATATATTAGCAACAATTACCTTTCAAATAATGTAAATGCCAACATAAATTAAACGTTTATACCGATTTTCGTATACACTTTAGTTTACCAGTAGGTTGTCCACTCTCGTGATGAAAGAAAGGAAGAAAGAAAGGTGGGGGTGGGGAGACAAATTCTTGTTAGCAGTTTTTGAGAGCCAGTTCTTCCAAATTTCTTTTTGTTAATTAACGGCAGTAATTTTTGAGGCTGATAGTAGTATACAGGGCATATGTTGACAGCCATACATCATCAGCTTTTAATACTTCCCAGAAAATAATCATGAATTTATTATACTTTTAAACACGTCTACCAAGCGATGAAGGTGATAATCGAAGCGCTATAAATTAAGAATGCTTTTTTTACATTTAAAAAAAATATTCTAAACCACCAAGACCATCTATTCAATAGTGAAAACCATCAATTATTAAAAATATTAAGGAAAACAAAAATAAAACCACAAATTAGTATTTCTTTTCCAGACCACGACCATTGCATTTTTCACTATCAAAATTCACCCGTTAAAACCACACATATAACAGATACTCAGACTTACATAATATTGTATTAAGCACTGCTTACGTCCGACCAACATATACTTCGTAATGCTATTAAATATTTAGATAAAATAAGTTAAACGTAAATTTTTTTGACAATTAAGTAATGGACATCAAATTTAAAAACTTAACAAGTAGTGCACCTTATTCTTGTCCTGTAACTCTGTTTAACTCTCCAGTTAACCGAGACCTTACACCAATATTTCAAGAGATAAAACTACCTCACTAAAAAATATGATATCACATACAAACCATTAAACATTTGTTATAACTACATTTTATGATCTGACAATGATGACTCTGCTAACAGTTACAAACACAGCGTGACATGAGATTTTGGCAGAATCAACTTACCGTTTTAACTCGCGTATAAACCGGGTCCAAAGCAAACATCATAGACCATGATCTGCCGTCGCATAATGTGTCGGCAGATCAGGGTCTATATTGTTTGTTCTACTGATTAGTCCTTACAAACTGCATAGACTCAGATCTGCCGGCGCATTACGGGACGGCAGATCTGGGTCTATGCAGTTTGTAGTTGGTATTAGATTATACGCGAATATCTACGGTAACTGTGCAGTGTACATTGAACGCGTGGACAAGGAATAGTTTATTGTCATTTTTTAAGATCAAAATATACCAAAATTAGTGAAATCTGTTTATAGATTTCATGTCTACTTTCAAGTATAAATGTATTATCTGAATGTTCAATACGATTTGCTGATGAACACACATATAATTTGAATAATAATGATAACATAGGTCTAAAAAAAATTAACATAATTTGTAATAACTTTAACATTTATCCTCATCATGCCTGGAGATACGTAAACGGAAAAAATAAAAAAGTTATTAATAATAATAGTTATCTTTTGAAAAAAATCCATGAGTGTAACTAATGACGACAAAATACGTAATTGATGAATACATTTATAAATGGGGATTTTAGTTAAATTAAATTAAAGAGAATTATCATTTTTATAACAATAATGTTGATCCAAAAGAATCCATTGGCTGGACTTACTTCTCTCTGCAAGATAGTGTTCGTCCTTCGAGTTCGAAGATGACCATACCATCACTAACTGGCTTGGTTTATGTGAATACGGATGTGACTGATCAGGCAAATTTGCGCTGCAAATGGTTTTAAAGACAAAGATCATCAATCAAACAATCAATCATTTATATTGATGCTAATGATTTTAAAGGCAAAGCTCATGAAAATAAATAAACACTCATTTATATTTATGTTAATGTTAAAGACAAAGATCATGAAACAAACGAATAATCATTTTTACTTATACAAATGGTTGCAGGAGCTGGCTTAAATTATTCTTTATGAACTCGTAACCTTTCTTGTCTTTTTTGTGTTCATCAAAAAGAGTTTTATTTGCAATATCAGTAATAATGAAGTTTGCAATTTTAAATGCTTAAATGTTTCTATTGTGTTCTCATATCTTTTTCCTATATGTCATTTTAGCACCTTTAGATCTGTTATCACTAGCTTTCAATTATATTGTATTTGTTCAGTGAAAGCATTGTCTTTGCTGTTATGGACCAGATAATTCCAATGAAAGCATTTTCTATGCTGTTATGGATCAGATAAGTCAAAAACATTTTCTGTGCTGTTATGGATCAGATAAGCCAAAAACATTTTCTATGCTGTTATGGATCAGATAAGTCCGATGAAATATTTTCTATGTTGCTATGGATCAGGCAAGTCTAATGGAAGCATTTTCTATGTTGCTATGGATCAGACAAGTTCAATGAAAGCATTTTCTATGTTGTTATGGATCAGACAAGTCTAACGAAAGCATTTTCACTGCTGTTATGGATCAGATAAGTCCAATGAAAGCATTTTATATGCTGTTATGGATCAGATAAGTCTAATGAAAGCATTTTCTATGTTTTTATGGATCAGACAAGTCTAATGAAAACATTTTCTATGTTGTTATGGATCAGATAAGTCCAATGAAAGCATTTGCTATGTTTTTGTGGATCAGACAAGTCCAATGAAAGCATTTGCTATCTCGTTATGGATCAGATAAGTCAAATGAAAGCATTTTATATGTTGTTATGGATCAGATAAGTCCAATGAAAGCATTTTCTATGCTTTTATGGATATGACAAGTCCAATGAAAGCATTTTCTATGCTGTTATGGATATGACAAGTCCATTGAAAGCATTTTCTATGCTTTTATGGATCAGACAAGTCCAATGAAAGCATTTGCTATGCTGTTATGGATCAGACAAGTATAATGAAAACATTTTCACTGCTGTTATTGATCAGACAAGTCCAATGAAAGCATTTTCTATGTTGCTATGGATCAGATAAGTCTAATGAAAGCATTTTCTATGTTGTTATGGATCAGATAAGTCTAATGAAAGCATTTGCTATGTTGGTATGGATCAGATAAGTCCAATGAAAGCATTTGCTATGCTTTTATGGATATGACAAGTCCAATGAAAGCATTTGCGATGCTTTTATGGATCAGACAAATCAAATGAAAGCATTTGCTATGCTGTTATGAATCAAGCAAGTCCAATGAAAGCATTTGCTATGCTGTTATGGATCAGACAAGTCCAATGAAAGCATTTTCTATGCTATTATGGTAAGTCAAAAGAAACACAGGTATTCAAATGCTCTATATCTAAATCATCATCAATAGAACCGTCAGGTTTGGTAAATTTCAACCACCTTTGGTAAAAATCAATAGACTATATACCTAAAATTTTTAATAAAGTTGTATTGATTTAAAAGTATCTTTCAACGTCTGTAAAAATTTAACTTTTGCTAAATTCGATATCCTATTGTTTTCGTCTTTGCGGTATCCATGTCTAAAGTATTAATTGTATTGCTCTTTATTCTCGTCTCTCCACTATTTGTAGTAGTCCTTAATTTTATCCCTCCACTTTTTGTCGGAGCCATTGTTTTTTTATCCCTCCACTTTTTGTGGTAGTCATTGTTTTATCCCTCCATTTTTGTGGTAGTCTTTGTTTTTACATCTCCACTTTTTGTAATAGTCATTGTTTTATCCCTCCATTTTTGTGGTAGTCATTGTTTTATCCCTCCATTTTTGTGGTAGTTATTGTTTTATCCCTACATTTTTGTGGTAGTCATTGTTTTATCCCTCCACTTTGTGGTAGTCATTGTTTTATATCTCCACTTTTTGAAATAGTCATTGTTTTATCCCTCCATTTTGTGGTAGTCATTGTTTTATCCCTCCACTTTTTGTGGTAGTTACTGTTTTATCCCTACATTTTTGTGGTAGTCATTGTTTTATCCCTCCACTTTGTGGTAGTCATTGTTTTATCCCTTCACTTTTTGTGTCAGTCATTGTTTTATCTCTCCACTTTTTTGTGGTAGTCATTGTTTTATCCCTCACCTTTTTTTCATCCCTCCGCTTTTTGTGGTAGTTATTGTTTTATCCCTCCACTTTTGTGGTAATCGTTGTTTTGCGGCTCCACTGTGGTAGTGATTGTTGTATCCCTCCACTGTTTACTGTATTCACTTTTACAAGGTTTGTAATAACCACTAGTTTTGTATCTTCTAAAACTTTAAGTTTCCATTTGTATGTTTAACTGTTATACTTTCAATTAACCTTTATACTACTTTATTTTTACTACAGCCATTGTTCAACATGATTACAAAACCAAAGTAAAAGGTAAACAATTTGCTAAATTAAGATGTTGATTAAGTTTGAGCTAGTTTTAATATCATGTTTGTTTTAGCTTGATTTGTGTAAAATGTTAAATGGAAGGTGATCAAATTAGAAACAAAAATATATGAAAATAAGTCTGAATTATAGTTTTAAAAAGCAGCTTCACAATAGGAGATATATCCACGTAGAGTTAAACTTCTAAGGCAAGTTGGATTGAAATCAAAGAATTTATAAAAGCAAAAGCAAAAAGTCTTAAGATGGAACATGAAAGATGAAGAAAAGTTGTAGTGAATGGATGTATTACCGGATAGGTGATGGCATTGTTGTCTAGGTCTGGTGCTGATGTATTCAAAAAGCACATCTGGTTACATTTTCAAACTTGCTATACCTGATGAAATACTTCAAGAATAACCAGTTAAATTAGTTACTGTACCAAAACAACAGGCAAATCCAGTTCCAGAAATGTTGTAAATTTTAACAGATAAATAGAATGGCAAGACAAAAGGATCTAGAATTTATAATTGTCACTCTTTTGCTCTTGGTGTTGTTACAGATGCAGACTTAGTATTTGGTTATAGCAAAATATTGAAACAAAATATTGGGATTAGATATTGGTTCTTATACGTTACAGAGTCAGCTAAATTAATAACACCATTGTTTCTCTCTTTTACATCAAAGAAGTACATTAGTAAGGCGGGTCTTTTTCCAGTTAGAATAAAAAAAAGAATGGAATGTTGAGAAAATACACAATAAATGGTAAATGAAACAAACAACAACAAAAAACAACAACAACAACAAACAAACAACAAACTAATCAGCTCAATCTATCATGCAACACTAAGTCCAACACTTACAGTTGCTTACAGTTTTATCATGATGATTTTTAAAATGTCAGCAGGTTCACCAAGTACTTTCGAATTTAATGCAATCAACTTAATTACTTCAGTTTCTTTAATACAATTTATAATTGACTACTCGATAATTCATTCACTGTTATCAGACAAAACTGTTAGATATAAGGAGTGCTAGTGGACTTAGAAGCAAAACAAGAAAATCTGTTATATATATATATATATATATATATATATATATATATATATATATATATATATATATATATATATATATATATATATATATATATATATATATATATATATATATATGTGTGTGTGTGTGTGAGAAAAAATACAGACGATTATATAAATTTCGGGTTACAAAAGATCAATGAAGTTAAAAATTATTTGGTTAATGACATTGAACATTACAAAGGTGTCAGAAAGAAATACAAAACAGATTACAACGTTTTCAACTGTGTAAAAGCAGCTGCTGGTTGAGGAGGTGCATAATTAGTAACAGTTATAATTATCCCTCTGGTTTTAACTTGGTTTGCTGCAACTATACTGGGATGTTCTGTGTTGCAACTATACTGACATTTGCGCAAACTATACTGGGATTTACTGCAACTATACTGGGATTTGCTGCCACTATACTGAGATTTGCTGCAACTATGCTTGAATTAGTTGCAACTTTACTGGGATTTGCTTCAACTATATTGGGATTTACTTCAACTATAATGGGATTTGTTGCAAAGTTTTTAAGGCAAAGTCGATATACAACAATGTTATAAATCACGATGAGATAATAGCTTCTGCTATTACAAAGTTGACAGTATCGATGATACGGTTAGTAGGGTATTAAGCAACAACGAAGTTTAAAATGAAAAATTAAATTTCAATGTTAACGAGTATAACAGATACAAGGATGTGACGAATGCAATCTGGAAGAAACTGTCCACTACAGACACAAGACACACAAGACTTTAGAAAGCTGTTTCTGACAAGTAGGACAACAAGAGGCCCGAGTGGGCATGAAATCTCTCACCTGGCTGACATCTGTCTAATAGCCAATTCAAGAGGAGCTGGGCAAAATATCTGGATCAGCAGGATGCTTTCTGTTGAAATTGTTTCCAATGCTGTTCATTGCACATGTTATGAAAACACTTGTTTCCAGGTTTATCTAGTTTTTTCTGTCTTCATCCATATCTGATGGTACATCAGCTTTTTTTTTTTCAATATTGAAATACCCCTATGCTCGGATGTTTTGTTTTAAAGTTGGTCAAAATCTGTTCAGCAGTTATTTTTTACATAAAGTTGTGCAAATGTTTTTCTACTTCTTGTGGTGAATTGGTATAATTTGTACAAATTTGAAAGCTGTCTTTGCCAAGATGATTTATATTCATATTGGTCAAATTCAGTTGAGCGGTTTTGAAAATAAATCGTTTCCATGTTTTTCTATTTTGAGTAATGACGGATCGGCATCGTTTCTTTAAATTTGAACGGCCATCGTGCCAGAATGCTTTCTATCAAGAGTGTTCAAATTTTATGTTTCGATTTTGAAGACGCCATTTAGAGCTTATTCTTTTAGTAACGGCAGCCATATTTGATGAGGGACCGGAATCATTTACATAAACACGAAAGGTCTTCATGTCATGATGCTTTCTATCAAATTTGGTCCAATTCTATTCACCTGTTTTATAGAAGAAGTCCTTTAAAGAATTTTCTACTTTTAGTCACTGTGGTCAAGTTTGATGGCCAAACGGCATCAATTATATACATTTGAAAGGCCTTTAGGATAGCATGCTTTCAATTAAACTTAATCAAATTCTGTTCAGCGGTTTTGGAGCAGAAGTTGTTTCAAGTTTTTTGATATTTTTTGGTAACGACAGTAACATTTTATGGGGGATCAGCATCACTTGTACAAGCTTGAAAGCCCTCTAAACCAGGATTCTTTCTGTCAAATTTGGTCAAATTCTGTTCAGCGTTATTTATAAAATCGTGTAAATAATTTTCTATCCTTAGTAAGGCGGCCATATATGATGGTGAATCGGCGTCATATTTACAGCTCTAAAGGTTTTCATACCATGATGCTATCTGTCAAGTTTGTTCAAATTCTATTCAACAGTTTTGGATGAAGAAGTCGTTTAAATATCTTGCACTTGTTAGCAACGGTGGCCATATTTGATGGCGGATCGTCATCATTTGTATAAATTTGAAAGGTCTTCATGCCAGGTTGCTTTTATTCATATATAGTCAAATTCTGTTCAGCGGTTTTGGAGAAGAAATCTTTTAAAGTTTTTTTTCTTTCTATTTTTGAGTAAAGGCGGTCATATTTAATGTTGGATAAGCACATGCTGTACAACTCGAAAGCCGTCCATGCCTTGATGCTTTCTAAGAAATGTGGTCCAATTCTATTGAGCGGTTCTTGAGAAGGAGTCTTTTAAATTTGTTTCTATATTTAATAATGACTGCTATATTTGATGGCGGATCGGCATCATTTATATAAACATGAAAGTATTCATGCCAGGATGCCCTTGTTCAAGTTATGTAAAATCCTATTTAGAAGTTTTGAAGAAGTCGTTTAAACATTTCTACTTCCAGTAACGGTGGCCATATCTTATAGCGTAAATAATTTAAAGGTCTTCATGCTAGAATGTTTTCTATCAAGTTTAGTCAAATTCTACTTTAGTTCTGGAGAAGTCGTTTAAATATCTTTCTATTTGCAGCAAAAGTTGCTTTTCTATTTTTAGCAATAGTGGCCACATTTGAAAGTGGATCGGCATCGTTTGTACAATCTTGAAAGGTCTTCCTTACAGTATCCTTTCTGTCAAATTTGGTAAAATTATGTTGAGGGATGTTTGAGAATAAGTCGTTTAAAATGTTTTTAATATTTTTAGTAATTGCGGTCATATTTCATCCTGGATTTTGTATCGTTTGTATAAATCGGAAAGCCCTTCATACCAGGGTCCTCTGCCAAATTTGGTCAATATTGGTTCAGTATTTTTTTAGAAGAAGTTTTAAATAGCATGTGTTGACGGACATAAGGTCACTTTGCCTTACGGCCAGTTGACCTAAAAATTGAAGAAGCTTACAGCAAACAGAAGTATTTTATGATTACGGAATTAAACAGAAAATATATAAAGTGTCCCAAAGGGAACCAGATCCGCTGCCGCATTGCAGGGTCCCCAGGAAAGAGAGGAAAGGCAAGCAAACATTGTAATCTTCTCGAATCTTCTTTTGTTATGAGGCACAGTATCTGTGTGATCCTGAATGGGGAAACATGAAAAATCCTTTGATTTGTGAAGAAATTCATCCCCACATAAGTGAAACTTGAGAATAAATCAGATTTGTCTACTTCTGGTTGGGGATTAGTCCAGACGAGTTACTATTTTCCAACCGAGTGAGATTCTCTTAGTCAGGCACGTCTGAGAACACTGTATATCAGACAGTCAGCAAAATACTGGATGATAGGAACCTCTAAGTGAGCTGCTATTACTCCCATCACACTGCCCAGTCGTTCACTCTTAAGAC
Organism: Margaritifera margaritifera; assembly: GCA_029931535.1. Classification (NCBI taxonomy): domain Eukaryota; kingdom Metazoa; phylum Mollusca; class Bivalvia; order Unionida; family Margaritiferidae; genus Margaritifera; species Margaritifera margaritifera. The sequence continues at coordinate 6,006,731 of JAQPZY010001634.1, read as the reverse complement.
ATTTCTGTCTGAGCCTGTAGTCTCCGTCTTGAAGCTCTCTTCCCGAATAAAAACTTGTTTCATGAGGAAAAGACAATCATGAGGCGAAACCCACCCGCCCCAAATTTTTTTCGAACTCAGGAAGATATCAGCGTGTCAAGCTATGTTAATCATAGTTCGAGCCTTAAGATCAATAGCAGTAGTTATGGGTCGGTGTTGGGGGTCTAGGGGGGGGGGTCTCCTATGTTAAAAAAGGGAAAAGGAATATAGGGTCTAGGGGAATTTAACATGGAGTAGGCACTTGGGGGTCATACGAGAAAAGAGGAACAGGCGTGAAGCAGTTGGGTCATACACTCACACACACACACACACACACACACACACACACACACACACACACACACATATATATATATATATATATATATATATATATATATATATATATATATATATATATATAATATATAGGGCAATCATAAAAATTAAATCTTTTCTTTGAAAAATGGTTGGCCCTGAAAAGGGCTGTTTGTTTTTTTTTTGTTTAACAGAGAAGACATCTCCTGGAGGGTCTTCTTCTTCTGAGACTGCGTCGGACTTCCGGACCGTAGATGAGCACCCGCTTCAAACATCCTTGTCTTTCGACATAAATTCGTCTCTTCCAGATAGCGGTCTCCGTCAGTTTTGTAATCGCCCATGAGGCTTTTACATACATCGGGAATTCTGGGTCGAACAGCATTCCCGAGACGATGGTAGATGATTCTACACTAGTCCACATCTTTTTCTTTTGTTTTTTCTGGAGTGGTCTTGGAGAAAACCGGTGAAGCTTTATGAGACAAGCGGTGGTATATATACCCTATGAACGGATTGAAATGGATTGAAATGAACTACCAATCCAAGCGCGCGTAACAAGTGGGTAGGTTTTTCTTCCAATGGGAAGAGAGCGGGGTGTTACGTCATCTTTATTATAAAGCCATCACAGCGTTCGTAGGGATTTTACTTTTTGGACAGCCTAATGGAGACCGCAAAGACCACTATGTATTGGAGTGAGCCTGCAACGACCAATGCCGTAGTGAACTTCCAACCGGAAGATTTTAATTTAGATTTCGTGGATTTTGTGTCTTCTCAAGAATTTGTACCTGAAACTACCACGACTGCTACTATACCACCAGCCTCTTTGCCTGTCATGGATGATTTCAAAAAGAGGCAAAAAGAAGGACTGGAAAACTTTGTACAGCGACAGAGAGAAGTCGAAGAAGTTTTTCTTCAGCAAGAAGAGGAAAGAAGAAATAAGAAAGTTAGAAGAGGAGAAGAGTGAAGAACCGAAAGAAGAGAGCGATGAAGACAAAACGGTGAGTCTACTACAAGACATTTTAGCGGAGTTAAAGCATCTGAGAAACCTGTATCAGTATTCTTTAACTCAACCTAAGAGAAAGAGACCATCACGAGCCAAACATGCTAAGCCCATCACGACTACTAGTGAGATGCTACCACCACCACCACCACCATTTACTACTACTACTACCACCAAAGCTGCTGCAGCAGCAGGATAAATAGGAGTGGGTCGTGGAAAAGGATTGCGACAGTTGAAGTTGATCATGTCCAGTCCATAAGTTTGTTTAACAAACACCCCAACGGCCCTTTTCAGGGCCACCCAGATCTCTAGAAAAGATGATCATTTCATTTTGCCAAATCAAGTAAAACTTTAAAAATTCCATTCCTTGGTTTTGTGTAAGAGTGAGTGAGTGCGTGCGTGCGTGCATCCATACTCTAAAAGAAAAAACACAAACACACTTACTTTTTTCCATTCTGGTCTATTCTCTTTTTTTTACAAAATAATTCACCAAGAACATAACACCACACTCAAAAAAGTTCATCGTTCACTGTCTGTCTCTCTTGTTCTTCTTGAATTTCTTCACAGGGATCAAGGGTTCTTTTTCTTCTTCTTTCTCACTGTCTTCCAGTCGTCTAGCTTTCTTGCTTTTCTTGACGACGGGGATGAGTTCTTCTGGGAATGAAGATCCCTCTGCTTCCTCCCTCTCTGGTAGGTTCTCTTGTTTCTGAGGACACTCGGAAGACCAATGTCTTTTTTCTTGACAATGATAACAGGTATCTTTCCCTTTATCTCTCTTTTCTTTTCCTTGACGTTGTGGACATTCTGGACCCCAATGTCCTTTCTCTTGGCAGATATAACAAGTATCTTGACTTTTATCTCGTGAAGAGGAGGAGTAGTCCTTAGTCTTACTGGTATACTTTCTAAGGACTGTCTGCAAATCTCTAACCAAAAAGGCAATCTGTCTTCTTGACTCTTCCATCTTCACAGTTTGAAAGTGGAATCACGAATACTGATTCTGAGGGTAAAAAGATCTCTCTATATATAGTCTCTCTGTGTGAAACTGAATCAGATTCAAATCAGACATCAAGAAGAAAAGATCACGCCAAATCCATGAGAAAACAGAAGAAGAAACGAAGAGACGGCGACGAAGACTTTCCGTCCCGCCTGAAACACCGCTCGCTGAACTGCTAGCTCAAGTCCATGCTAGCGATTTCGAAGAGGAGATGAGTGAGCCTGAAACTGTACCTTCTAACCCACCCAAAAAACCCACTACCAACCCTGACCAAGAAAGTCCTACCGTGGCTCCCTAAAATTACTATTGGATTCGAGAGACGCAAAAACTAACCTCTAGAAAATTTCGAACAACGGCTTACTCTCACACCGTCCACTTTAAAGACTTCAAGTCTGAAGTGCCTCCCGAGAAAGCTGCAGGTTTCATTACCGATTTGTGGGGTTCTGTGTTAACGAACTTGAAACGACAATGCGGAGCCAAAGAGGACGATCGATTGAGACTGTCCATTCATCACGACAGTTTGAAGAGTCCAATCTGGATCGAGTTCAGCACTCCGGCAGAATTAACACCAGCCAAAGTCATGACCAAAATAGAACACGTTCAACAATCCAACGAAAAGTTTACCATCACGGATGGAAAGGCTACACTTCACATGACTCACGTTTCCCCTCCTCGAGGGAGCGGACGAAGTAGGAAAGCGTTACTGGTGGACGACCTTCGTTGTACCAAACGCAGTGTCGCGCAAATCGACAATTCTCAAGGCCAGATGTGCTTGGCCCGCGCCATCGTGGTGAGGCGAACGTATGCCGACAAGATCTGCTGTTTCGAGGGCCCGATTTCCCCGAAGGAAAATACATTCACGTATATTACCATCGAGAACATTTCGATGCCATCACCAGTATCACATGATTTCTAGGATACTCTTACTACTGCGAGAAATGCGACAAAGGAGTTAACAATCGAGAGCGACACATTCATTGCGGAGAGAGATGTCGGGGCTGTTTAGCAGCTAAACCATGCCCTCCTGAACAACACGTGCATTGTGCGACGTGTCGACGAACCTTTGTCAGTCCCTCTTGCTACGAACAGCATCGCAAGACACAAGGACACCAACAGAAATGTGCTTGCGACTTATTGAAATAGTGCTCCACGTGTGGACATCTGATTCGAACCAACGACCCCAAGGCACACGTTTGTGCTGGAAAGAAAAGATGCCGCATTTGCAAGCAGATGGTGGACTTTGATCATCAATGTTTCATTCAAAAGTACGACAATACACTGAAGAAAGAATTAAAGAGGGATCAGAACAAGAAGAAGAACAAGAACCAAGTCGATTTCATTTTTTTTTATTTTGAATGCATGCAAGAAACGGGCATTCACATTCCCAATTTCTGCGTCGCTGATCGGGCTTGTGAGAAGTGCATCCAAGAACCTATCTACGTTCACTGTCCTCATTGTAGTAGGATTCCAGGAGGACGTGAAAAAATCTTTTAGGGTCCTAACACTCTGTCCGAGTTAGCTGAATGGATTTTAGACCCTACCGACGACACTTGGAGCGAAGAGGACATTCAACGTTACGGAGACTGTCATCTCTATGCGACCGTCATGGCTCACAATTTCTCGGGATACGATGGACAGTTTTTGTTAAAATATTATTCGCAACAATGTACCGAATGCCCCCAAGTCACCATGAACGGAGACAAACTCATCTACATGAAAGTGGGACAAGTCAAATTCAAAGATTCCATGAGTTATTTGGCCATGCCTTTGAGTCGAATGCCTAAAACATTTGGTATGACAGAAATGGCCAAATGATATTTTCCTCACTTCTTCAATACGGAAGCCAATCAACACGCCGTACTACCGCATTTACCTGACGTCGACTATTACGACCCCGATGGAATGCACCCTTAACACAGAGAAGCCTTTCACGCTTGGTACCGCGCTCACCAGTCAGAACCGTTTGACTTCCAAGAAGAAATGTTAAAGTATTGTCGATCCGATGTGGACATTTTGCGCCGTTGCTGTGGAAAGTTTCGACAGTTATTTCTAGATCACGGAGACATCGATCCTTTGAAAGAAGCGTGCACCCTACCTAAAGCCTGTGCCTTAGTGTACACCAAAATCTTCATGCCAGAGAATGAACTAGCCATCATAGACTCCAACACGTCTCTTTTTGCCAGTCGTCAATACTCGGCCAAAGCATTGCGTTGGCTTCATTACTTGTGTCAAAAGGAAGACAAATGGATACAACATGCCAGAAACGGAGGAGGAGAAAAGAAGATTGGATCTTATTCCGTGGATGGTTGGGATTTAGAAAAACCCGCACACGGTGTACGAATTTCAGGGCTGCTTGTTTCACGGATGCCCTACCTGTTTTCCTCAACGAGACCTGAAAAGTCCTTTTTCAGATTCCAGCATGGAAGAGTTGTACGAACATACTTACCAACGACGACTAAAGTTAGAAAGTCAAGGATACCAAGTGGTAGAAATGTGGGAGCACGAGTACGATCGACGTTTCAAAACCGATCCTGAATTTAGGAGCATGGCCGAAAGTTACGACGTGGCCGACATCGAACCTTTGGATCCACGCCACAGTTTGTTTGGAGGACGAAGTAATGCCACTCGCTTGCTGTACGACGTAGACGAATCAAAAGGAGAAGAAATAAAATACATCGACGTGTGTTCGTTGTATCCTTGGGTGTGTAAATATGCTCGATTTCCGACCGGACACCCTGAAATCTTGACAGAACACATCGACGTGGAACACATTCGTCAATACGAAGGATTGATCAAATGCAAAGTCTAACCCCCAACAAACTTGTACCATCCTATCTTACCTCATCATTGTCACGGAAAACTGATGTTTCCTTTATGCCGTACTTGTGCCGAAACATGTAACCAAGATCATCCCTGTCACCACACGGAGGAAGAACGCGCTTTGACAGGAACGTGGGTCAGCGCCGAATTGTTTCGGGCTCTGGATAGAGGATACCGTTTGTTGAAAGTGTACGAGATCTGTCACTTTCCAACCACAGCACAATACCAAAAGGACGACGCTTCCCATCCAGGCATTTTCTCGGGGTACGTCAACCAATTTTTAAAACTAAAACAAGAAGCCAGCGGCTATCCCTCCTGGTGTCAGACCCCAGAAGACCAAGTCCGATTCAAAGAAGAGTACCGTGACATCGAAGGGATTACTTTGGAAGACGTAGAAAAAAACGAAGGAAGAAGATCGTTTGCCAAAGTCATGTTGAATTGCTTGTGGGGAAAAATGGCACAACGTACGATCTTGCCCAAGACGGAATACTTGACCGATCCTAGTGACTACTTTCAACTGGTGGACAACAAAAGTATACTGATGAAACACGTCGAAATCGTCCGTGAAGATCTGATCTTAGTCAATTCCGAAGAAGAATGCAAGTTTGTAAAACCCGACGATTTTAGCAACGTGGTCATTGCAGCCTACGTGACAGCCCATGCTCGCTTGAAATTGTACAACGAAGCTTTAGAAGTCTTGGGAGATCGTGTCCTGTACTGTGACACCGACAGTTGTATGTACATCCATTGACCCGGTTGCCCACACCCTACCATCCAAGGAGATCGTTTAGGAGCCTGGACGGACGAGCACCCTCAAGAAAATAATTCTGAGTTGTGCCAGCGGTGACCGTAAAAATTACGGCTACCGATACCGAGACCCAAAGGACAATTTCACACCAAAAGCAAAGTCAAAGGATTGACCCTAAACTATCTAACCAGCCGAGTGGTCAATTTTGTAGGTTTTGAAAAATGCTTTGCTGTCTGGACAAGTGGAAGACTTTCGAGTGAAAAGGTTAGAACCTCGCAAGATTGTACGGTTACCTAATCACCAAATCGTCAGTCGCCCTTTACAAAAAGTTTACCAAATTGTGTACCAGAAACGAGTGAGACTTCCAGACCACACCACTTTGCCTTACGGACACGCCGATCTTCAGTATAAAAAAGGGACCACTTCCAAGCCTAACCATTCATTAGGACTTCCAACGTTAACCGAGCAAAAAGAAAAAAGATGAAGAAGATGAATACTATTGCCACCCACCCACCAAGTGAGGAATCTAGTGTGGACTCCAAGTGCGATCACGACTTGGAGTGCGATGCGGTGCCATGCGACGAGACGGATTCCGTACACTTTGACATCAGCGATGCAGCACGACCTTACCGTCCCTCTAGCGATGCAGGACGCCCTTTCTTCTTTATTGGGAATGCTAAACGTATCCCTACCTGTGAATGTCATTCCTACATGGGTAAAGAATTGACGATACCTGTGGATTTGGCTGGCTATTCCAAGTTTCAAAAGCGACTCCAGACGTTCCAAGAGAGGTGGCCTAACTATATACAAGGTCCAACTCCCAATGCTTTAGCCAGATCTGGATTTATCTACTTGGGAGAAGGAGATAAAGTTCAGTGTTTCAGTTGCGGTGTGAGACTTCACGAATGGGAGTATAAAAACTCGGCTTACTTGGAACATGCCAGATGGTCTCCGCACTGTCAGTACTTGCCTTTGGTTGGTGAAGAGTACGTCGCGTACGATGAGCCGGATGCCAGTTCCTAGAAGTAACATGTCGGATGATACTTTACAAGAATACATTCGTGGTTTGCCTTTGGAGCTGAAAGAACGCATTTACCAAGAATTGGTTCAGATACAAGTGAAACGTAAAGAACCATTGCATCCTTTACGACACAGACGTTGTAACCAGTGGTATCTGAATGCTATAAGAATACTGATTAGTGCTAAGTTGTTCAAATGGTCAGTCATTGATCGAATAGGAAATTGGGCTTGTAACAGATTGGATGGCACCACCTACAATGTGGGAGTGATACATAGAATTCGACGGAACGAAGTGGAGGAAACAAAAGTGACCAACTTACAAGAATACCAAAAACGTTTACAAGAAGTGTCACCTCAAGACGAAACGCCTTTACGTCGTCTGAGGTGTAGTAAGGTCATCACTGAACATCTTGGATATCCTTTACCCACCGATTCCATTTGGCTAACGTGTGAGTATTTTGTCACAAAGAAGTGTAGTTTAGAAGAGCGCATTCGTGGCTTGCCTTTGAAGCTGCGAGAACGCATTTACAGAGAGTTGGTCAAGATACAAGTGAAACGCAAACTAAAATTCATTCCTCGATTTGCGCACTATCGCGACTTCCACCGTATAAGAAGTCTGATTCTGGGGAGAAACTATCACAGGTATTGTGAAGAAAACAAAAGAGAGTCACTTCTTTCCATGTCGGATACTTTACAAGAACACATTCGTGGTTTGCCTTTGGAGCTGCGAGAACGTATTTACAGAGAGTTTGTCCAGATACAATTGAAACGCAAACTCAAAGTCATTTCTCGATTGTTAAACCATTGCTACTTCCAAAGTATAAGAAGACTGATTCTGGGGAGAAACTATCGTAGGCACCTTGGAGTAGACTTTCACAAAAGATACCAACCTTGGGAACCTGGATATAAAAACCACCATGCCAGATCCGTGGTCTTCACTCGTGAAACGTATTCCGTGGAAGGAAGTCAACGATTGTGTTCAGACCTTAGAGGATTATAAACACTTGATACAAGAACTGTTTCCATTGAATTTTGGACGCTATGCCGTGTGTGTCTTCGTGACTGCATTTCTTGGATTTCGTTTTCCAGGACATTCGTTGTGGACTATTTTGGAGGAACAGTGTTATTGTTGTTGGTGGACTTACCAAAACCATGACCATTCATGCTTTATCGGCACACGAAAGACAAATTGTGCTCAAAGTGTTGAGACTGGTGATGAACACGAGTTGTGTACCTCCGTGTGAAGAAGACATTTGTCAAACTTTATCTAGCCTTCACACGTTTCAAGAAGTGTGCATCGCTAGTTGGTTACACCAACAACTTTACGATTGGAAAGATGTACGTGACTGGAAAAGTATTGGTTTCGATGCTTGGCTACAAGAAGTGGCACAGTTTGCCAAAGACCTGGCACGTCACTAAGTTTCCAAGGCCCAAAGTGAACCACTTGAAATCCAAGTCAAACATGACCTTAGAAACAATCATGGAAGAACCTGACACAGAGAAAGACCACACTATCGTACCAGTGGAAACACCTCAAGAACACCCCCCCCCCTACTTTCCGTCAGAGACATTTCATTCTACCACCATAACAGAGACCAGAATAACACCAGTGCCTGTACACTCCATTCGTAGGACAGTGTTTTGTTCTTGTTGTACATTGACTTGTTTATACAGAACTTTGATTCTTTTAGTGGTAGTCTTATTGTTGTACCTGACCATTTTTGCGGTATGCATTTTTGTCCTTCATGACTTGTAAAATATGTTTTTGTTTTTTTTTGTTGGTTGTTTTACAAACAATGAACGTGTATGAAACGTATAAAATGTCTTGTGTCTTTTGTCTTCTTCTCAAAATTCTTCCTACCTCAGTCATGGCTACATCTTCTTCTTCCTCTACCTCGTCTGCCTCTTCTTCTTCTGTGGTCAAAGTGATCGACGAAAAGTTAGATCGTCTCAGTTGGGAAGCTTTGTATCTGCGCCATCCTTTTAACATGTTGATTGCTGGACCGAGTGGTTCAGGCAAAACCGAATTTGTCAAACGTTTGATCGAACACAAATCTCATCTGTTCGATCGTCCACCTCAACGCATCGTGTGGTGTTACAAAGAGTGACAATCGTCTTACACATTACTTCGTGAAAGTCAAGGTGAGGCTATTTCGTTTGTGGAAGGCATTCCTCGCGAAGACGATGGGATCGTGTCTGACTTGAGTCAAACACATCTGGTCATCTTCGACGACATGTTAGGAGAAGACGAAGAAGAAATTAATTTTTGGTTTACACGAAAAGGACATCATCGGAATGCCAGCATAATTTACATTGCTCAAAATTTATTTCAACAAGTAAAGCCCATCGAACCATCAGTCTTAACGCTCATTACGTGGTCTTGTTTAAAAGCCCCAGAGACAAATCTCAAGTGCAAGTGTTAGCCAAACAGTTAGGCACTCCTTGGCTGAATTATGCGTACGACGATGCCACTCAAACACCTCATGCGTATTTACTCATCGACGTAAAACCTACCACTCCCGACTATTTGAGATTTCGTACCCAATTGTTTCAGCATTGGTGCCAAGAAGGAGGCCCCGTCATTTACACGTCCCTTTCGGTCACTCTCTGAAAAAACTATAAAAACATTCACTACGTCATTTCTGTCTCACAGTCTTCGAGATGACTTCCTTTCAAGCTCATCCTTCTGCCAAATTGATTCGTGCCTTGTATGGCATCAGTCGCGAAAAAAATGCACAAGTCAGTGCCCGTTTCCTAGAAGCTAGTCTCAAAGAAGTGTTACGATGGTTTCCTTTTACGGCACGTCAAGTACTGCAAGGCATCATTGACATCCCTCATCAAACTCAGCGTTTTTTTCAAAAACATAAAGGGGCGTTGTCACAACTAGCCGATCCTAGAATTGATCCACGCACTAAAAAACAAATCATTTTAACCCCTGGAAGTAGCGGTTCTTTAGGAGGGGTCATGATTCGTTCACTTTTGAAATGGGATCCTAATGCCCGAGCCAAAAAACCAAAAAACAAAAAGAAAAGTCTCAAGAAGAAGAAAAGCCCTAAAAAGAAGAAAGCCCAAAAGAAAAAGAAAAGTCCTGACAAGAAAAAAACACCCACCACATCGAGCCGCAAGAGAGGTACTGCTGCAAGGAGGCAAACGAACACCCGCAAGCCGCCACGACAGACAACAGTGACGAGGTCTCCTTCTCTTCCGTCCACTTCTTCTTCTTCACCTCCCTTCGTCATGATGCCTGCCAAACCGGACTTAAGACGACTGTTTCCTAATTTGATGCAAAAATGGAAACCCATTTCGAAAGTCACCACTCCGGGACCCTCGACATCGGCTGATTTGTCCATGGCAGCGGCCGCTAACAAAGTACCGTCCCCTAAAACCAAAGTCCAAGAGAGAACCGGCATTTTACAAAGTTTAGTGGATTTATCCAAAGAAGAACTGAGACGATTTAGTCCGTTGAAAACACCTCAACGTCGAGTGATGCCTGTCATGACGATGGGACGTCGTGCAGACAATCAGTGGAGTCGTGTTCCAGTATAAAATAGAAGGGTGACCTGCCAGAGACTTCAGACTTGCTCCTGACCTCTAAAGATGACCCCCAAACGTGCACACCACCACCAAAAGAAGAAAAGCAAAACCAAAAAAGGACTTCCACCTCGTCTGGCTAAACATTGGAACGTCTTGTCTGTCCTGACCAAATCAAATCCTCCCATGCGAAAACAACTCATTCAAACAGCCCCCAAATAAATCATCGATACCGTGTGCGAATGTTGTTTGAACGTGTTGAAAGGAACGGTACCTTTGTCCAAGATACAGAAACAAAAATTAGGGAAACATCGGAACGTTCTTCGCCAAATGGTCAAAAAGAAAATACCTCTCCATCAAAAGAAAAAAATGTTGGTGCAACGAGGAGGATTTCTACCCATGCTGATAGGACCGTTGGTAAAAATAGCGGCTCCTTTGTTAGGAACGATTGCTGGACCGCTTTTAGGAGGAGTCATGCGATAAAAAGAAGATAAAAAGGACACCCTTCTCTGGAAAGACCACACACTTGTACCTTTGGATGAAATGTAAGGACGAAAACTGACTTTAGTTCCTTACAAACGATGGATGAAATTCCATCGTTGGAACGAACAACGGATACCTCATTTACCTCCCAATCCCAGTTACAGTTACAACAAGAATTACAAACACTGATGGATCGAAGCGATTTGTCAGAAACAGAAAAATCGCAACGGTACGGTCAACTCTTATAACGTCTGCAACTCTTTCACCAGAAAGCTGTAGACGAAACAGCTCCACAAACTCTGAGAGATTTCAAAGCCCTGATGAAAAGCGAACCTAAAGTCACCGCCACCAAAACAGTCACCGACACGGGACGACAGAAGAAGAAGACGAGCCTCGAGAAGTGTTTCAAACTCCGTCTGCTGATATCTCTAGTAAAATTGCCTCAGCCTTGTTGACACCCTCACCTACCACTCATCGAGAAAAAATGAAAGATTGGGTTCAGAAGAGGATGTCCACTCCTTCTTCAGCAGAAGAAAAAAAGAAAGAAAGCAAGACTGAAGTGAAAAAAGACACCAAGAAGAAACCTGCCATCACTCCTTCTTCACTACCCACTCCTGTGGCTCGTCGAACGCGTCAAGCCACTTCGTCCCAAACCTCACGGTACCCAAAGTAGTAGCATCGAACAGTGGGTGACTTATTGAGAAGTCCCATCATGGAGAAACTTTTAGCCACCATTTACTACAATCCTGGCCATGCTGCTGGTTACGGAGGAGTTCAAAAATTGTATCGAGCTGCTAAAAGTAAATTGAAAAGTGTACGTTTGCTAGAAGTACGACGATGGTTACAATAACAATCGACGTACACGTTACACAAACCCATTCGACGAAAATTTTCTAGAAGTCCAACCCAAGTGGAGGGCATCGATCATCAATGGCAAGCCGATTTAGCTGATGTCTCTCATTTGGCAACCTACAATCGTGGTCACAAATATTTGTTTTGTGTCATCGACGTGTTTTCCAAATTTGCTTGGGTCGTGCCTTTGACATCTAAAAGCAGTACCGAATTGGTACGTGCCTTAAAACTGGTGTTGAAACAAAGTGGTCGTCACCCTTTACGATGGCAAACTGACAAAGGCCCCAAATTTCTAAACCAAGCTTTTCAAAAAGAAATGAAACAAAGGCACATTCATTTTTTTACCACCGAAAATCCTGAAACCAAAGCCAGTGTCGTGGAACGTTTTCAAAGACCTTTGAAATAACGCATGTGGAAATATTTTACACATCAACACACTCTCAAGTACATCGACGTGTTACCACGTTTGGTCAAAGCGTACAATCAATCGTACCATCGAAGCACTGGATGTGCCCCCGAAGAGGTCAGCCCTGAAAACGAAGTGACAGTGTTTGATCGATTGTTTGGTACACCTAAATGAAGACCCCAGAAGAAGAAACCCCTGGGGTTGAAGACGGGAGATTACCACCCTATGGCACGCCGTTTCGTCTTGCGATTTATGAAAGTGAGGGGGAACCAATCGGCAACAAAGAAGACAAAAACATACCCGTGCAGGACGGAAAACCCTTATCCATCGAATTTTCTTCTGGGTTGTATGCTATTTTGGTTGGAAATAAAAAGTATACTAATCTAACAGTCGCAAGCAAAGCAGATTTCGGACATGCTTTTAAAACCCCTATCGATTTGAACGTTGGACTGAATTTAATGTTTGTGTACTCCGCTGTGGTGGAGTACAACGTGGTGGGAAACACAGCCGCTCCGTTACTGAGAGTCATTCCTTTCAAAGCGAATTCTGCTGTTGATACGTACGAAGAAAGTGGTGGAAACACGTATCACGTTCACCGTGAATTTGTACATCCTCATTAACTTCCAGTCAGTAAATCGTATTTTTACAGTGTCAGCATTAGTATAAAAGAAGATTTGGGACAAAGTGTTCCATTCATTGACAAAGGAAAAGTCAAGGCGAAACTACATTTTCGAAAAAGGTTCTCCAGCGAATTGTAACATCCAAAAAAAAATGTACCTGGTGTACCGAGGAGTGGCTCGACAACGAGGACACGGTTTAGGAGATATGTTAAAATCGGCTTTTCGGACGGTAGCCCCTATTTTGAAACCTATGGTGACTCGAGGATTGCATGCCTTAAAAGATGCCGCTTTGACGCAAGGAAAAGAATTTCTGCAAAACGTCCTCATCGACAAACAAAATCCCAAAGAAGCCTTTATGAGAGCAGACAAAAATGTGTTGATGCACACTGGCAAAGATCTTTTGGGTCTCCGACAGAGTCCTATAAATTCACTTCACGCTTCTGGCCGTGGCATTACTTCTTTCTCGACTTCACAGCAAAAACAAGGTAGAAAGAGACGACGTGTACACCCCTTCAGAATTCATAAAACACTCGGTGGTGTTCCAAAAAAGAATAAGAAAAGAAGAACGGTCAGAGAATTAGATGTGTTTGATTACTAAGCCTTTGAAAATGATGCACCGAGATTCTTGCGAATGTACCAAGTCAGAACTGGATTTGTTTACCATGCCCCCTACCATGATGACGATGCAAGAATCCCAATGGGTGGAATTTCATCCTGTATCGTCTTTGACGGATTCAGCTCCTATCGAATTTGAAATCAAAGGACAAACCGAAGATTACATCGATCTGAATAACAGTTACTTGTACTTGAAACTCAAAGTGATCAAAACGGCGGACAGTAGCCTTCCTGGGGCCGATGCCCGAGTGGCTCCCGTCAATAATTTCATGCATTCCTTGTTCAGCGAAGTAGATTTGTACTTGAATAACAAACTGGTCAGCAGCAGTATGAATACTTACCCTTACCGTGCTTACTTGGAAAATCTCTTGAGGTACGGAAAAGAAGCCAAGAACACTCATCTGGATGCTTCGGTGGTCTGGAAACCTGACACCTTGGATGCCTTCAACGACACAGCGGTGCCAGAAGATAACAATCCTCACAATATGGGATTTAACGACCGCCGAAAGAAAATCAGACGTACTTTAGAACTGATGGATCGTTTGCATTTGGACATGTGGTTGCAAGACAAGTATTTGTTGAATGGAGTGGATGTACGCCTGAGACTGAATCGAAGTAGTTCCGTCTTCCATTTGATGGCTCATGCCAACGAGTATAAAACCATCATCGAAGAAGCCAGACTTTACGTGGAAGTCTTACCTAAAGTAGCCAACGACATCAGTCAAACGTTGAGCAGAACCACTGCCAAGTATCCTGTGCGGCGAGTGGAAGTGAAAACATTTACCATTGTCTGTCGACTCTGATCCAAAGTCGAAGATCACGTCTTCCAAGGACAGCTTCCCAAACGTTTGCTGATTGGCATTGTCAGACATTCAGCCCTCAACTGAACCCACAATCAAAATCCGTTCGAGTTTCAACATTTTGACGTCTCCAAGATAGAAGTCAGTCAAGATGGCAAGACATTGTGTACCAGACCTTTTGAACCTAAATTTGGCGACGACCATACAAATTACTTACGATCTTACTTGAGCTTCTTTGAAGCCACGGGACAGTTAGGCACCAACACCAGCCACGGCATTTCGTACGACGATTATGCAGGAGGATATGCGTTGTGGGGTTTTGATTTCACTCCTGACTAAGGCAGCGACGAAGGACATTTCCACCCTATAAAATCAGGCCAACTTCGTGTGGAACTTCAGTTTGCAGAACCTCTACCTCACACGGTGAACGTCGTCTTGTATGCAGAATTTGATAATACTCTAGAGATCAACAGTTTGAGAGAAGTGATTCTAGACTATTAGAAGAAAAAGAAAAAAGATGCAACACGAAGAACCTATGGAGTTAGAAAAAGAAGATGAGGGATGTTGTGAAGCACAGCAGTCTCAAACTACCAGTGATGATGACGAGGTGATTCGTTCAGAACCCCAAAAAGAAGAAGAAGAGAAAAATAGTGTTCCCAAGTTTACTGGATTTATGGCTTGTCGATGGCCTGAACAAGAAAAACATTTAGTCTCCTGTTATGTAAAGGAATTGGTTGAAAGAATTAACACCCTGACCCGAGAACATTGTCATGGATGTCAAATCGATCATCCCAGTCAGAAAGAACACGACCAATGTTTGATGATGAGGGCCGAAGAAAAATTGAACGAATATTTGGAGGACGCCTGGTCCAGATTTCGGAAGAAAAGGTGTTGAGAAAATGGTATAAAGACTTGCGGGATTCTTCTTCACCTCCACTCACTCCTCTGGAGATCAAACGCATCGAAGCGTTCTTGCAACAGAGTACAGAGACTATCCGCCGTGATTATTCGTGGAATTACTTGACAGATCAATTCAAGTTTACAGTCAAGTGTGAATTGATGACTTATTATTTCCTGTGAAGAAAAAATGGATACCTGGGGACTTCATTACCTGTTGACTCGCAGTTCGTACACTTCTTGGAATCCTGTGGTGTGTGCCAAAGATGAACTGCCCCATCGCAAACCTAAAGACGTTCATGCCTATGTCATCAATACCGACGACAGTCATCGCCCAGGAACCCATTGGGTGGCCGTGTACTTTCCCAACGATCACCGTGTTTAATATTTCGATTCTTATGGATTACCTCCTTTGGAAGACGACATCATCGACTTTATGAGAAGAAATGCCATCTCTACTCGATTCAATAATGCCCGATTACAAGGATCGGATTATATGGTGTGTGGACAATATTGTGCACATTTTCTTCCTCAACGCAGTCTCGGATATTCCTTAGAACATTTAGTGACTTGTTTTGATAGGGAGTATGCTCGAAACGATGCTAAAGTAGAACGATGGTATTGTGAACATTATGGTTATCTCTTGCCTTTAGCTCAGAAACGTAGTGTGCGTCAAAATGATGTAGAACATTGGAAGTTCAGTTTGCCTTCCCAACGTTGTCAACCCTGTAAATACGTTCATGTTTAATCTTGTTCGTTGTTTACCTTTTTATGTTTAGAGAAGCTTCTTGTTTATTAACAAATTGAAAAAAATGGTGTTGTGTGGTTTATTGGTTTTGAAAAAAATGAACAATGTATTCGCTCTATCTCTCTTTCTATCGATATGAGGTCACCAACTCTGTCCATTTCTCATTATCGATCTGAACTATGTTTTCCATCGCGTACGCGCTTCTAGCATATAAAGCGGTGCGTTGGCCAGTGCAGTCACTCTCGTTGACTCGTCAAGATCTCAACAACCACACTTCAAGAAGATGGCAGCCAAGATAAGCAAGTTGAATGAAGCCATGGTGAACATGTAGAAGGTGAGGCATCATTTGCTTCAGAACAACCCGGAGAGAAAGACGATGATCTTTTTGCAAATGGCTCCAGATCTGGTGGAAGAAGTCCTGAGAGAAGAAATCATCAGGGACAGAACAGAATGGGAGGAGAGACAAAGACTGCAGCAGCAACAGCAAAGACAACAACAACAGCAGCTACAACAACAACAACAACAACAACAACAACTCTTGCAGCAGCTGAAACTACCAGACGGAGAAGTCACCTGTAAGATGGACTGTGATGAGTTTGCCTTCTCTTTCACCAGAAAGAGAGCTTGTCCTACAGCCACGAGACCCGTGGCAAAACGTGGCCGCCCTGCTGCGGCTGTCGCTACTGCTGCTGCTACTAGAAGTTAAACAACAAACTTCTTACCCCCCAACGGCCCTTTTCAGGGCCACCCAGATCTCTAGAAAAGATAAACACTCTTACATTGCCTAAAATAGTTTTTGTGTTTGTGTGTTTGTGTTTGTGTTTGTCTTTGTCTTTTCCCACTCCAAAAACAAATTCCCTTTCCCTAAAAAAAATGTTTGTATAGAGTGTGTGTTTGTATAGAGTGTGTTTGTGTTTTTTTAAAAATAAAAAATAAAAAAATTCAAAAAGGGTTGTGTGGTGTGTGTTTGTGTGTTGGATAAAAAAATAAAAATTTAAAAAAGGATTGTATGTTTGTGGTGTGTGTTTGATAAAAAAAAATAAAAAAATTGTATGTAGGGTGTGTGTTTTATAAAAAAAAAATTGAAAAGTATTTTCTTTTAGGTCCGCGTACTGGTCTGTGTTTTTGGGGTAAGGGGTAATGGAGTGTAGAATCCGCGAAGCATAGAATGACGTCATAGGGATGACGTCAGACGCGGGTAGTGTGAGTAATGTTTTTTTAAGGTGTAAGGGATGTTTTCCTTCACGTCCGCGCTTCTAGCATATAAAGTGACGCCTTCACAGTTGAGCTACCCCGTTCACTTGTCAAAAATGAAGAAAACAGAAATCATACGCCAGGTACGAGTGCATCTAGAGGTGGCCTGGCACCTCCTCCAAGAAGTCGAGAAGAGGGAGGAGGAGGAGAGGGAGAAGAAGGAGCCGATCAGGCCTCATCAGATGATGACGGAGGATTGGGAGCCTGAAGCGAGCCATCCTCCGTCGGCCTTCACAGCTCCAAGAAAATGTAAACAGAGTAAAAAAAAACATGGAGTGGGAGCTGTTCTGCTTGTCGGGCCAGACCAGGGAGGTGCCCAGACCTATAGATACACTCAAACAAAACCCAACGGCCCTTTTTAGGGCCACCCATTGACCAAGAAAAGATTAATTTTCATGATTGCCATATGTGTTTGTATGTGTTTGTCTTTGTCTTTTCCCACTCCAAAAACAAATTCCCATTCCCTGTATGTGTTTTGGATAGAGTGTGTTATCGGTGTGTGTTTGAAAAAAAAATGGATTATGTGTGTTTTGATAAAAAAAAAAATACTTTCTTTAGGTCAGCGTACAGGGCCTGTGTTTTTTTTAGGTGTGATAAGATTTTGTTTGTATGTATGTTTTTGAAAAAAGGGATGTTTTCCTTCACGTCCGTGCTTCTAGCATATAAAGCGGCGCCTTCCGCAGTCGCACCATTCACACTTCACTCAACAAGAAGATGAATACCGTAGAATTATTGCAGGAAGCCTGGGATGTGATGGTAGGTGTAGAGTCTTTGGTGGAAAGAATGGAGTGTTGGTGGAGATACCCTGCCACCAAGCCATACGTCACCAGCCAAATAGCAGCTCTGACCTCAGCGAGGAGGCTGGTGAAGGATGTCTTGGTGGAGGAATCCCAAAAAACTTCCTTAAACCCTTGTCGTGTGGGGTTCATCAAGACGGCCCTAGACTTACTGGATGGGGTGGAGTATTTTCTTCACCAAGTTCAACAAGATGAATGGTTGTATCCACCCCCCCCACCCCCCAGTAGTGTCAGGCGCGAAGAGGTGAACCTCCACCTCGCCAAGTTATTGTTAAAGAAAGTTTTGGAGAAGGAAGTGGCAAACATTAAGATCTTGTGGGCTCTACAAAGAACTAAGAAGGAGCAGACCAAGAAAGAGAAGGAATTCCAACGGCTGAATTTGAACTGCATGAAAATCCAGGACAAGTTCAGGCGAATGGGACATCCCGACTGGCTGCCGGATTCTTCACCACCACTCCAAAAGAAATAAAAGACCAACACCCTCCTAACCCAATGTTGGAGAAAGTAAAAACACTCCAAAGACCCTTTTCAGGGCCAACCATTTTCCAAAGAAAAGATTAATTTTCATTATTGCCCTATATATATATATATATATATATATATATATATATATATATATATGTGTGTGTGTGTGTGTGTGTGTGTGTGTGTGTGTATGACCCAACTGCTTCACGCCTGTTCCTCTTTTCTCGTATGACCCCCAAGTGCCCCTCTCCATGGTCAATTCTCGTATGACCCCCAAGTGCCTCCTCCATGTTAAATTCCCCTAGACCCTATATTCCTTTTCCCTTTTTTAACATCGGAGACCACCTAGACCCCCAACACCCACCCATAACTACTAATAGTTTCATGTGTCTTGACAGGGATGCGGGTGCGGGTCCAGGTCCCCGTCGATATCCCTACCTGGGAAGCTTCCGAGCCCAGGGCTTTCTGTCAAGTTTGTTCAAATTCTATTCAACAATTTTGGAGGTTGAAGTTGTTTAGAGCTCCTTAACTTTTACTAACGGTGGCCATATTTGATGTTGGATCGGTATAGTGTATATAAATCTGAAAACCCTTCATGAAAGGATCATCAGATAAATTGGCCAATGCTGGGTTTTGAGAAGTTTAAAATACCAAGTATTGACAGACGCACGACGCACGGATGCAAGGCTGTATCATAAAGTCACATGACCTTACGGCCAGTTGAGCAAAAATTGAAGGAGAAGCTTACAAAAAACAAAAGCATACTACCGGAATTAAATAGAAAAAAACATGAAATTTTCCTGCTGTCTGGCCACTTCCTGTCCTTGCGTCAAGTTCTGTACTATTGCTGAATGGGGAAAGCAGCAGATTATATTTTTTTCTGAGTCTCCGACATCGTTTCCAAATTGGAGAGGATCCTTGTGCCTGAAGACCCTGATGTATATGGACACAAGCCTGGGTCAAGGCGGCGGGACACTTTGTTTACTACCTTGTTAAATGTCCACACATCTTCCTTCGCCTAACCAGAAAGGTGGAACTGAGATGGGGGCACTAGATGTGAACGAATCGACGTAATCTGGGCCAAAGAGAGAACTCATTCGGGTCCACTAAAAGGAGAGTTCGTTGTAGTGTTTCAGCTGACGGGGCAAGACAGGACTATCCGTTTCCTTCCCTCTCCCTATAGAAGAGGATTGGCAATCCCCACTCGATGCAGGAGAAGAGGAGTGGCAGTATAGTCCCCAAACCCCTTAGAGACTGAAGGAGAACATACGGAAAGATGGAGGTCACGTTGGGGTGTCGACCCGGTCCTTTTCCCTAGAGATGTTGCTCCCTGATTCCGGTCGGGAAAGGTGATGTTGCCGGGGACTTCGCTCGCGACATCTCGATCGGACTGACTCTGATTCTGGCGCTGGTTGGGCAAGGGAAGAAGTACCCACTGATCTGTCCGGTAACCAGTAATTGAAGACTGGTGACTAGTGACATACGCCCTATGACCGGTATCCGTCGCCCTGCCCGGGATGGGCAATTTCTCAACTTCTTACACCGGGAAGCGCCACTGATCCCTTCCTGGAGGGGGTTCAACGGAGAAGAATAGGAGGAAGCGGGTTCTTCTTCCTGTCGCTATAGAAGTGGCGGCTGTCTCATCTAATCAAAAAGCGCAGAAAACACGTCTGTCCATGCGAATGCATTTAACACACGCCATACAGGTTGGGTGGGTGGGTGTCTCGCGAAACCTTTTCATGGCTGCATTTGCCAACTTCTTGTTGTACGAGGAAAGGCAACCAAATGAGAGGAACACAGTCGATGAAGTTGCAAGAAAATCGCATCAGATCATCTACATATGCATACAAACTGGCCTACAAAATTGTATTTGTTCATATCAAGTGGTTTTTACGCAATTATGCTAACAAGCTTTTTGAGACGGATGGAATACATGTAGACAGGACCAAATTAAAATGCCCCCGCTGCAAGCACTAGGAGCTTTTAAAACTCTTACCGTGCTGGATCGACATTAGCTTCTTGTAAGTGGGGAAGAAGTTGGCATTTCGAGTTGTTTCCAAACATTATCAATATCGGTTTGGTTTGTTGTTTTACGGCACACAATCACAAGTACTTTAGTAGGATATTTAGTGCAGAGGCAATCGGAGTAAAGTGCCTTGCCCAAGGACACGCCACGATAGCGGCTCTGGGATGATTCGATGTTAGGATTCGAACCGGCACCCTTTCAATCGTGAGTTCGGAATGCTAAAGACTGCGCCACCGCAGCTCCTGTCTCCATTAGTCGTCTTACGACATACGGGGATGCATCGGCCTATACTACATCCATCAGTCCACGGGGGTTGGGGGGGGGGCAATATCAAAGGTTAACGATTAATTTGGGAGGTCACTGAAACTTAATTAAGGTAAACCATTGCAAGATTTCACTGACTGTGTTCAATTCTGTGCTAGTTCTAAATCGAAAAGCAACGATTTGGTTGACAGGCTGATCACATGTACGGATTTGTAGGTATTATATGCATTTTAGCTCTAGCGGAAATACGGGCGGGAAATGCAAAGGTGCATTTTAATGTTTGAAATTTAAATTGTTAAACTGGCTATTTACATTGTTGTTGAAATGGGTTTTTCTTTTCAACTGCTGCATTTACTGCTCAATTTTGTTCTTAAAATATCTTTGTATTTAAAAATATTGCAAGCTGGAGGATTTGAATACAGAAAAATACCAAAAATACCTAAGAATGAATTAAACCTTTTTTTTTTTTTTCCTGCTTTTCTTCGTGATTTCCTTCAAATACAAATACTACTAGTATTCCCCAAATGAGGATAAGAATAAAGAAGTTTTTGTTGCAAAATACTACTAGTCACTCTGGATTCCATTAAATGTATGCCCAACTATAACCAATGCAAATTCTTGGGCTGTGCCTTACGGTTATCTACGGTTTGCATCAGTGCTAAAAACAAAAGGAAGAATGATAGCATTACCATTTTAGCAAAGTCAAATTTCCGTTCTGCATATACCGAGTCTATATTGAAATAGTTTGGATATTACAACGGAAATGTTTTATGAACAATGCACTACTGTGAATAACGTCTACGTGGCGTGTTCGACTATTATTTACGGAACATCTTATACTTATGCCTTTGACATATAAATCGCTCATTTTTAACTAGCAAAATGGGCATTACCTTGACCGACCTTTGGACCTTTGGACCCCCAAATCAATAGGCTTCTTCCTTACCACAAGTATAAGCCATCCACGATGTCTGGTTAAGGTCTGTGAACAACTTTTCTTCTTCCAGTCACAGTGACCTACACTTTTGACCTTTTCACCCCAAATCAATAGACTTTTCCATTACTAAAAGTGTTCGCCATCCACAAAGTTTGGTCTATGTTCGTGATGTAGAACTAATGTTCTTTTGCACAAAACATTTTATTCTTTTAGTGACCTTGCCCTTTGACCCCCAAATTGATAGGTTTCTTTATTTCCGCAAGTGCAAGCCATCCATGAAGTTTGGTAACTAAAGATAATGGAGAACTCATGTTAATGTGTGAAAACCATTTTTCTTTCAACCACAGTGACCTTGACCTTTTAACCCCAATATTGATTGCATTCTTTCTTTCCCCAGGTGCAAGCTATCGACAAAGTTTGGTAACTGTAGACAGTGGACAATTTGAGTTATTGTGTGGAAACAAAATTGGCAACAGAGATGGATGGATGAACAACAACATAATATTCTCCGCCCTTTGGTGGGTATATAAAAAGCAAATTTCTACTGACATCAGATTCAAAAGATGTCAGTAGGCATGTAATCAACCTCGAACTTCCACTATTTAATCCTCAAATCAAATCATTCCAAATAAGTCAGCAGTAAGCAATTAAAGATATCTGCTTCAGGAAAGTGTAGCAAACACATAATTTTCTCCATTAAAATGTCTTCCTCGTCTTCTACAATTGTGACACTGACCTTTGACATCTGAACATGTATCTGCCATTAATTTTTAGTTAGGAGAATAGTGAAATTATCATTTTTGTGTGCAGTTGATGATAAAATGACAAGAAACCCGATATATAAATCAATTCCTTTAATCAACATGATATTGTTACTGTGCTTGTACAAGATTTGTACAAAATAACCAATAAACAATGACATGGTGCCCAAACAAGGGTCAAATAACAGCCATACAACTCATACATACATTGATATATACACAATTGAATGTTATTCTAAGAAATGTATCCAACAACCATGTTAGTGGCACTTCAAATTTATATGTCCCTCACCTTGTAAAGTGCATAGTACCATAAAACCATTGTATTGCACAGACATCTAAATATCCATACCACAGACATCTAAATATCCATACCACAGACATCTAAATATCCATACCACAGAAATCATCTATTATAATTCAGATCATTAACTATTTTGTGTATTTCAATTTTTAAAAAATTAAATCCTTTACAAAAAATTCATTCAACTATATTGCATATGGAAAATTACGTCCATTGTGCACACTTCTGCAAATTCATTTTATTAATAAAATATGGAAACGGTATACTTCTAGAACATGAGGATTAATTCTGTTCTGAGTAAATATATTACGGGAAAAATCAAAATACACAATTGTTTTATAAATAGTGCACATTAAATATGCAAAATCTGACAGTAAGTAACTTTGAGACATACTATTAACATATCACTTTGAGGTGGTCACCTACAGTACTTAGGATGATTCCATCAATTTTGGCGAGAAAAAAATCTGTCAAAATCTGCAAAATTGTATGGTCAAGCATACCCTACACAGAACTGGAGATATTTTGTGGGGGTCTTTCAAATACTTGTTAGGTCTTATTTTCCCAATCCTGTCTACTCTACTGTAGGACAAGTTGTAAAACACTCTCACACACAGTTTACACTCCTGTACATAGTTATTTTTCCATATAAATTTTACGTACATTTTTTAGTTTATTTACATTTGTACAAAGTTAACAAAACCATACAACACATTCAGACTCACAATAATTGATTCAACATATAATTTTTACATTCAATTAGCTTAACAGACAATTACTCATCAATCATTTACATAATTAGCAAGGACTATGGATCACAGGCAATATTTTACCAAAGAGGTTGTCTGAAATTGACGTTGCTAAGGAGGCAATTGTTTTACACTTCCTTGGATTAATTTCTATGGCTGTTGTGAATTTGCAACTTTTTGTGAATTATTCTTG
Source organism: Margaritifera margaritifera (assembly GCA_029931535.1). Classification (NCBI taxonomy): domain Eukaryota; kingdom Metazoa; phylum Mollusca; class Bivalvia; order Unionida; family Margaritiferidae; genus Margaritifera; species Margaritifera margaritifera. Next base: position 5,983,114 of record JAQPZY010001634.1, on the reverse strand, counting down.
TTACATTATGTAGTAGCATATACTGATCTTGAACTATGTCATATAGTTTAGTGGGTATAATTTTCATTTCAATTTTTGTCAGTACTAAAATGTATAAATTGGGGAAGTAGTCCTATTGTTTCCAATGCAGAATTACCGTTTGTCAGGTCTTAAAATTCATGGTTATTAGCAATGATGAAATCCATCAAAATTGGTACCCTATGAAATCCATCAAAATCATTATCCCATGAAAAATAGTCACTTTCATATTACTTCATTCTGACAAGAGAGACAGGTTAGCAAATATCAAATTAACGCTTTTGCACAAAAAACAAATTGCCAAAATGTCAATAATTTCACATGCATGATTCATCATCCAAATATATATATATATATATATATATATATATATATATATATATATATATATATATATATATATATATATATATATATATAAAATATAAAGTGTCAAAATAAATAATGATCAAAACAGGTAAACAAACATCCATTTGGCTTTTAAAAGTACAGTATATACTCACTTTTAAGTCAGGTCCAATTGCAGACTAAATAGATCCTGATCTACCATCGCATAATGCACTGGCAGATCAAGGTCTATGCAGTTTGCAGTTGGATCTGACTTAAATGCAAGTATATATGGCATGTGAATCATACATTGCATGCATCTTTCATGAAATACATGCAGGTAATTAGGACATGTAAGTAGTTTTTGACCATGACACAAACCACTTAATGTTATACATACATAAATATCTTGCATATGAACACGCATCAGGAGAGACAAAAACACCCATGAAAACAGATTAGAGTGGAATACATTTCCACTTGATATTTAAATAAAATACTGTCAAATACAGATCCAACATCTAAACACATTGAAATAATTGGTCTACGATATAATCCATCTGAATATGGATACTATTAGCTCTCAAGTGAAAATTGTCAGTTTTTCCCACAGTTCATTGCACTCTTCTCTATTTACCTTTGTCATTGTCTCGATGTTTTCCAGGGAACTTTTACAAAATGTTGCCTAAAAGATTTGCATTTCAAATTACTGCTCTTCCTTATTTATATCATCCTTTCCAATAACAGTTTCTATTGTTAGTGTAATTTAACTTATTCCGTTGTGTTGTGTATGTAATAGTCGGTGTCAGGTCACACAGCAAACACAACTCGATTGTACGACAGAGGTAAATGAAGTCAAGTCCAATGAACTCTATGAGATATTGAAATGTCAAAATATACACAAGTTTTTCCTTGATTTTTTTACTTATCAAAATATTGTGAACCGAGAATGTATTAAATGATTTATGATACCTGTAAATCGGTCACTGGAAAAATGTGCACGGTAGATATAATAAACTACAGTATATACATGCTTATAAGTTGTGTCCAACTGAACAACACAGACCCTGATCTGTTGTCGCATAATGTGCCAGTAGATCTGTGTCAATTTTATTTGTTCTACTAATTACTCCTAACAAACTGCATAGACTCTGATCTGATAGTGCATTATGTCATGGCAGATCTGGGTCTGTGCAGTTTGCAGCTGGATCTGACTTGTAAGGAGATTGTTTGTCATGTTAAAGAAGATTGACCAATACTGCCAAAATATGGGAATTTAAGGACGAAGTCAGATACTGCAAATATTAATTAATTCATTATAACTGACTAACATGGCATATTTCCACTTTTTCTCTTCGTTCTATAACAGATTATAAAGATGAATGTAGACAAAAAGGTGTGTCAGATGATATTTGAAGAATTTAATAATAATTGCTATACAGAAAGTATCTAAAAATATGAAAGAAATGAGAAATGGAGGAAAGTTCCTAGTCTGTACAAACTGTCTAATGCAGCAGTATATACCTAAATGAGAGATGGAAACAAAACCAATTTTCTTAACTGCACACAATGCATCTATTTGTGCTTGAGAATTCTGGGACTCTACACTGAATCTGAATGAAAAAAGTTGAATAATTTTATTTATGGAATACTTATTTTCCCAGTAAAATATATTTATTCATGTTTTGGTTTATAAATATACACAAAGACAATAACTTTGTGATAAAATCTGTAATTTTAGCCCATGTTTGTGTCATACATGTACACGTTCATGTGTGAAACATTGTCTCCCTCGGCCTGAGCACCAGGTGGTACTTGCTTCAAGTACAACAAGTTTTAATTGTTCTTAAGGAAAAGTTGTTAAATAGCTGGTGTATTACTGACTGAAACTTTATTTTTCAAAAGTTTGTAAAGCCAAGGGAATACCCAAAAAGGAAAGTCAATTATTTCTTTGTTGATTAAAACAACAAAAGACTGATTAGTTTTTGATGACACCAATATGTCTGTGAAAGTTATTTATATTTCCTCTCAAAATAAAAGATGACAGCACTAAACCATAGCACTGTTTAACTTAGATAACAAATGTATTCTTCCTCATTTTTGGTATTTGCAAACTTTAATCAATTAGCTATGCATGAACAGAAGATAAATTTTGCATAATCCCATTCTGGTCCATTTGGCGCCAGTACAAATGAAAACCATTTTCTTAAACTGATGAGTCATTATCTGTAACGAAACATCGTGTATACTTATTACTGTCTACACCTTTTAATTTGCAAGAAGTTAGAAAATAATTACAGATATTCCATGATGTATAAAATAATTCATTATTCTCAGTTGCCAGCAAATGTAAGGATTTGCAAGATATTCTGATGCTATTATTATAAATAGATATTTTATCAAAACAGAATTTTAATAAAACTCATTAAAAAAAAAAAATATCATGTTATTCAAGGTACCCAATAAATGGCAGCTTCAAATGTTCTGATGAGGAGAAAAAGTGATTGGTTTTTATTTTACTAAAATATTGCTTGGAGTATACATGAATAAAATTTGTGAAAGTGAGAAATATCTCATTAATAGTTTTACGAAGAAAAAAAAAAATGCAAAATTTAATAATCCTTGATACACACAAAAACACAATAAATGTGGAGAAATAGGTTACAGAATCATTTCTCCTCCTAATGCTTATGAGTTATTAAAAATGAAAATTTTGAAATCTATGATATTTGACTATTAAAACCAATGTATGTATGAAAAGGTATTCAACTTATGTTGCAGTATTCATTGCTATACCACTTCAAATTGTCGTACCAATAAGAGAGAAAAAGAAGGGCAACAAAATATTAAAATAAACAATTGCCATCTTTGAGACAGCACTTCTCATTGGTTTACTTAAAAATCAGTTTGGGACTATCAACAAAATAAATACTTAACATGTACGTCATTTATGTACAAGAAAATCAACAATCACAATCAAAGTAACATGAAAAGTCCTCTCTCATAAATATTTTCATTTAAAAAAATAGGACTTGACCAAGTACAGCAAAATCATCATCTTTATTCCAAATTTCAAGGGAAATCTGTTTAATGGACTATAATATCACTCAAGAAGTAAACATTAGAGTCATTCTGTTACTTATTTTTAAAATTAAATTATACTAATAGTATCAAAATGTTGAAAGCTTAACAAATTTATGAACATAATTATGTCAAATGAAAGAATGTACGCTAATGTGTAATGCTTGTGTACATAAAAATTATCAACACATTTTTAAAGAAAAAAACCCACCTTAAAAATAAATTTTTATGTAAAGACTTTTTATAAATAGTTTTTTTTTTTTTTAAAAGACACATTTTGATTGATACAGGTGTGAGGCCACATGTGGCTTGTGACTGATCAATTAAATGCATATTCTGGGGTCAGTTCTCTCACATTCATAGAGACTCCACCGAGTCAAGTGAGTCATCCTAATCAACCCTTTCTCTAATTTTACTTAAAACGAATCCAAAAAAATAGTAATGATCAGAAAAGTGGGTGGACATACTAAGTAACAGAGTCAAAGTTTTTCTAACCATTTCTGATGTTGACTTTGCTAACTTGGAAGACAAAAAAAAGTTTATAGGCAAATGACGAATACACAAATGAGTGACAAAACTATAATTTTTTTTATAAAAAAATCACTCTAAGAACAAAATGTTTTGTTCATTGATAATTCATAATTAATACATTAATCACTGTACAGACCTTGGCAATGGTAAACAAAGCTAAACATACATATGTGTATGCAAATGTGTTTGTGCTTTTTTGATCACAGATAGCAGAATGGCTGCCCAAAATAAGTGCATTTTGGAAGAATTAGAGAAAAAAACATCCACTAATTTCCATCTCCTAAAGCCACTTTAAAACTGGGCAAAATTGGCAATATTACGTTTGTTCAGGTCATGCAGCAGGGGTAGAACCGACTGGAAGAATTTCCCAGTGCTCGGAACTATACAGTGCTAGCCCTCACTTGACCCATTTTCAAGTTTTCTGGGAATGCATCAGTATTTGTATATCATTTGTTTTAAATAATGGAGAAATCCAAGCCTAAACAAGAAATAGGCTATTTATGAGGAAATATCACTTTTACTGTATCTTTTCTTGAAAGTTTCAATTAATAATTGACCAAAAGTCAATAAATATTTTCAGGGCTGAAGTCGATAAATATTTTTAAAATTTTCAGGGTTGACATCCATAAATATTTTAACATTTTCAGGGTTGAAATCCATAAATATTTTAACATTTTCAGGGTTGCAGTGATGTAAGGACTTTAAATTTGGCTACTAAATGTATAGTCTGGTTACAAAATTAAAACATATCAGATAAAAATTTTGAGCTAGGAATACTTCACTAAAATTTAAAAAAGCAATACTATAATATTTCCTTACAAAACAATCACAAAAATAAGCTGTATGCATCTAGCATATGCTCAGGACCTGAAAATTACAGCGGTACGAGGTCTGGGACTGGTCTTTGATGGCCGCAAACCTGTTATATAATACTATAACAAGCCCACTGCACCTTTAATATTTCTTAAGTGTACTGGTACATACCATCTGCTGTTTTATTCTAAAACATCTGAAAAGAGACACACAAGTGCAAAGATGCAAGTGAAGTCAATCGTTCCATAGTGAGAGACTGGTGATACAGGTTCTGCTCTACAGTTTCCTATTTTGCAGAGGGTTTGATTTGGAAAGAAAATTAGTTTTCGATTTTTCTTCACTGGTAATCCTGGTTATTTAAAAAATCTTGTATATCTTGTGTATTGTAAAAAAGTATTTTTAATTCCCATTAGTTTGGTGTATGATTGATGGTTGTAATTTGGGTGGGAAAGTATACCGTTTGGAATTACTTCAGATGAACATCTCTCAAAAGACTGCTAGCTCATTTGGTCTTTTTCACTTCCTGGACTTCAGAGGTAATTGGACAAAAGTTACAAATAACTTTATAATTTTTTTAAAATATTGTATAATTCATTTACTGCACTTTCAGAAGTTACTATTGTCTACACTGGGAAAAAAATTCAATTTTCGCATTAAACTGGTAATAACTGCTAAAGTTTGTCTACTTCAGACTAGTTCAAGTTCATTTCTCAAGCATATGGGAGCAGCCATTTTGATCATCTGTTTGCTTTAGACAGCATGTTGTTTCCCCAACACCATATATAAAGAAATTTCAATCACAGTACATGAAAGTAACATAGAGGCATGCCAAAATTCTCTCCATTGTGCATGTTGCAAATGCAAACAACTTCACTTTATACCTGTCCCTCTTTCAGAAGTATCTAATAACTGTAGAGCAGAACCATAACATTACCGGAAATTGGCAAATTCTGCAACAATATGCATAGCACCAGTCAAACATTGATCTCAGTCAATCAAATGTTTGTCTTTCCTCAACCTCTAATAAAAGCAAACATCTACATTATGGGCTCACAAAATGTTCTAGATTGAGTTTAAGTATTGATTTATCAGTGGGCCCAAATCAAGCACAGGGATTTCGTCTGCAACAACTATTGTTATATTTGTCCTGGGTCTGTGAGTCAGAAACAAAATTTGTACGCCCTGATGCACTTTCTATTTTGGATTGGGATTTTTGAAGTTGAAAACTTTATGATATGCATTAAGAATTATTGTCTCGAGTCTGAATAATATTTTTATTTGCATATTAGAATATAAGTGATGGGTCAAATGAAGGACAGCATGAGTTTATTTATTACGAATTTAAGTTACACACTCACACAAAATTAAATATTGCATTAAGATCTTCAATGTCATTTGCAGCAGTGCTTGATCAATATGCGACAATAAATCGATCACTACTGGAACACTCAGATCTGATGATTACTATCTGAACATTCAGAAGTGTGGAAAACCATCTACAACATTCAGATATGAGGATGTATTTCTGAACATTCAGAAGTGTGGTAAACCATTTAAAACATTCAGAACCGAGGACCTCCACTTGAACAACAAAATTGGATGACCTCATTTGTATAAGCAGATCAGATAACCAACACTCAACATTCAGATCTGAGGACCTATATCTGAAAATTCAGATCATATTTTGATTCATAGTCTTTCAAAGTTTAAACAGATCCTAGTCCTAGTTTCAGATCTATTCTGGAATGGCTCCATCAGGATTCATCTGAAGTATGCATCGAGTCCATCATCCCAGAGCACATCTGAATCACATGTTTGATGTTCTATATATAATGTCACTCAATCTAAGAGGTATAAACTGGGGGATATGTTAAAGCACTTTACTGAGAGACAAAAGTAAGTGTTTTTTCCATTTGAATAAACTGAGCAACATAATACATGAACCTGAAGCCACTATTTGTCAGCATAAATCAATATGGAATGATGTACTCATCCTATGAAAGTCCTGTGGTAAGATGGCATGTGCCTCCATGATTGGTTAATGGATATGTGAATTTCATTCATTTCCCTTCTGTACTTGAAAATGGAAGATGAAGACTACACTAAGCTGATGCTACCGATGTCCCAGCACTAATAGTTGACAAAGTAAAGTTACAATTAGCACAAGCCATGATGTGTTGAGTGTCCTTGCATTACTAATGTCTATTAGAGCTGTGTTTGCATTTTCATCTGTTGCATTTATCACAATATCTGTGTCTGGTTTTGGGAAATCTGCAAAAATAAATATGCATTAATTAGGGATGAAATTAATGATATATTGTATTTTGGAATAAAAACTGTACACCTGCAGCAATCAATCAATATCTTAAAATTTTCAAAATTTCTCAGGAAAAAAAAGGAAATAAATTTAAAATGAAAATACTACAGACTAAGAATTTGACAGATAAAGCAAGCAAACATGCCTAAAATTGTTTGTTTTTTTGCAGAATTCTTTTAAAGAAGAAGCCCGGTATAGATACACAGACTTCCAGAATGATGCACAGACAGACGGATGATTGGAAAGGCCCTAATCAAGAGGTCTCAACTGAACAAGTAGTGGGGGCATAAAATGTATGGGCATAATTAAATCAATGAATGCCCCTGTCTAAATTTTAAAAATTAAAATACTTTCCAAAATCTTATGATACCAAAATTATCAAAAGTAAATTAAAATATCCCTTTTTTTTCTGTATAAAAGTACAAGTGCAACAATATAAATGTAAGAACTCTTGTTTTGATTTCATCACAGTACCAACAATACTTGGCCACAAAAGTACCATATATACTTGCCATCCCATAATGCATCTACAGATCAAGGTCTATGTTGTAAGTTCTACTGATAACTCCTAACAAAATGCACAGACCCAGATCTGCTGGCACATTTAGTAACAGCAGATCTGGGTCTGTGCAGTTTGCAGTTGGGCTTGACTTGTAAGCAAGTATATATGGTAAATTACTAAACCACAGAAAATTTTTGCCAAATGAATGAAAATTTGAATCTGCAAAAATATTGTTGTCACAGTAAAATCTATAATGAATTTAATGAAGTTGATTAACATTTTTTGTCAAAATACACCACTTGTACTGAATCAAGTGTATGAAAATACTGACAGCAGGACATGTAGAAGTACAGAGAGCAAAACTGTTGCATGTATTAATATATTACATGTATTGATTTTGTCTTTGCTTTGATGTTCTTTGTTCTTTGCAAAATTTTAAAGAATTTAGCAGAAAACTGGAATTTCACAGTAAAGACAAGATGATTACATGAAATCCATGACTAATTTGGAAAACTTTTATGTCACACTATGCTGTTTTTACTGAATAACTGAAAACATCATGCTAAAAGATCATAATTTTAAGTTTTTGAAATAAAATATTAACAGCAGGAATTTTTATGACAATAGAGAGCTAAATAGTAGCATAACATACCTGGCTTTTGTGTTGCTTGTGTTGTTTTTATTGTTGTGCTGGTTGTGCTTGTCTTTGTTGTTGTTGGTGTTGTTGGTGGTGGTAATGTTGTTGGTTTTTCTGTCACTGGTCTTTTTGTTGTTGGAGACTGTGTTGATGGTGGTATCGGTGTTGTTTCTGGAAAGAAAAAAGATAATAAAAATAAGAGTCCCTCCAATGGACTAACGCTCTAGCATCCAACAAGGAAAAGAGCATTTCTTCTTTTTAACTGACGAGTGTTGAAACCATCTCTGATATTCTTCAGCAATAAGATTTTCAAATCAGCCGCTGTAGCAGTCATATTGGATGTAAGATTGGCACCATTTCTATTTACTAGACACCATTAGAAAACTTTTGGTGAAAACTCAAAGCCAATATGACCATCCATTCTGGAGATTTTGGGGATAACTTCAGTAAACCATTTCATTTACGACCAACTAGATACCATAATTAGTCTGGTGCAAACTCTATATTATTATGATCAACAATTCTGGTGGAGTAGTAAAAACAAGATTTTCAAGATGGCTGCCATGGTGCCCATATTGGATTTCAGATCAGAATCATTTTCATTTAGGACAAAAAGACACTATAAAAAGTCTTCTGGTGAAAACACCATGTCAATATGACTTTCAATTAGGAGAAGTAGTGATAAAAAGATTTTCAAGATGGCTGCTATGTTGGTTAAATTTGAGGTCAAATCAGCATCACTTTCATTCAAGACCAACTAGATACCATAATTAGTCTGGTGAAAGCCCCATATTGATATGATTCCATACTGGATGTCACATCAGCACCAATTTCATTTAGGACCAACTAGACTTCATAAGAATCCCATGCTGATATGACTATCCATTGAGGAGAAGTAGCAATAACTAGATTTTTAAGACAGAAATCAGGACCAACTAGACATTACAAGAAGTCTTCTGGTGAAAACCTCATGTCGATCTGACCTTCTGTTCAGGATAAGTATTGATAATAAGATTTTCACAATGGCTGTTGTGGCAGCCATATTAGATGTCACATCAGCAGAATTGTCATTTAGGATCAACATAAGAAGTCTTTTAGTGAAAACCCCATGTTCATATGACTATCCATCGAGGAGGAGTAACAATAATAAGATTTTTTAACACTGAGGTGGCCATATTGGATTTCTGAATCTAACCTACTTCATTTAGGACCAACCAGACATCATAAAAGTCTTTTGATGAAAACCCTATTTTGATATGAATTTCCATTCAGGAGGAGTAGCGATAACATAACAAAAAGAAATTACAGATGGCTGCTGTGGCAGCCATATTGGATGTCTGAGCAGCACCATTTTCATTTAGGACCAACTAGACTTTGGGATGAATGTGTATGTAAAGTTTCAAGGCAATCCTCCAAGTAGTTTAGGAGGAGTAGTGATAACAAACTTGTGCAAACAGTTAGAAGGACAACGGACAACAGGACATGCCATAAGCTCTTCTGGTCTATGACAAATAGAGCTAAATATTAGTGCAATAGATCAAATTGAAAAAAAAACATCCAACAGCCCTCAAAAACTATAATTTATGTTCTAATTGCATAGATTACTTTCAAACACAACTCTCTCTATAATTTAATTACTTCTAAATTACAGATCATATGTGTATATAAAAGAATATCTTTTTACAGTTTATTAGCATTACTTTTGATCTCTCATCCATTTAGCTTTGGCATGTCATGTTTTGAATTGAAGCTGGAAATTATTATAAATCATTCTTACTTAGAAAACAATGAAGATAATTAGAACAGATCAGAAAGAGTAAAAAAAGCCTCCATAAACATGAGTAAATTATTGTCACAAACAAATAAATTTTATGTATTTCTAGATGGTCTGGATATTTTGTTATTATTTGCTTGTCATTACGGCTAAACAAGACTGGTCATTTTGTTATTTTTTTTTGTCATTATGTCTAAATAAGACTGCTCATTTTGTTATTATTTGCTTGTCATTATGGCTAAACAAGACCAACATATCTAACAAAAACACAACTGACTTTACTGTTTGGAAATATGCTCTCATCAACTTGTTGTTGGGAGGTGGGGTGGGGGAATAGTTTCCTAACCATGGATGATGAAAAAACCATGACAACTTTGTGTCCTAAAGAAAAGCATTAAGTTAATAAAAGGAACTTCCTCTTTGGCAAAAGACAACTACATTTTGTATGTCACATTTATATCCTATCAAAGTGACCACAAATACAGGTATTTCTGCTAACTGCTGAAATCTTACTTTTGGGAATTTGACATGTAAGCAACAAATATGCAGATTTCTCATGTACATGTACAGTATACATAATGTAACAAAATAATGTTTTCCAATTCATTTATAAACCTGCATATTTTTCTTCCATTTAGAACCAAACAAGCATTTAATATATTATGGTCAAGTTCTTCAAAAGTTTTTCTCCTGTCATTTTTGACTTTGCAACGTTTCCCCCAATCTTGTGTTGCCACCATATGACATCATGTACGGTGCATGGGCTTAAAGGCAGTACAGTATGCGAATACAGAACCTGACTTGAGAATCCACTGTTCGGGGAGACCTCTTGTAATTTAAGACCAGACTCCTGATGCATATATCAATTCATTACATAATGTAAAGATCCTCTTTTAAGAGACCACCTGTCTTGAGAGACCATTTTTATGTTGGTAAAAGGGATGGTCTCTCGATAAAGGTTTTACTGTTGAGGATCTAACTTAATTTGAGAAAAGATAAAATGTTTGTATTCATGAAATGACGATAGTACCTGAGGTCTAAACTGTAATATAAATGTACAGATTGTTGAAGAATGATTACTCATGTTTTAATGTTGAGGAATGATGACTCCAATTTTGATGTTGAGGAATGATTACTCAAGCTTTAATGTTGAGGAATGATGACTCATGTTTTAATGTTGAGGAATGATGACTCACATTTTGATGTTGAGGAATGATTACTCATGTTTTAATGTTGAGGAATGATTGTGCACATTTTGATGTTGAGGAATGATGACTCACATTTTGATGCTGAGGAATGATTACTCAAGCATTAATGTTGAAAAATGATGACTCACATTTTGATGTTAAGAAATGATTACTCATGTTTTAATGTTGAGGAATGATGACTCACATTTTGATGTTGAGGAATGATTACTCAAGCATTAATGTTGAAAAATGATGACTCACATTTTGATGTTAAGAAATGATTACTCATGTTTTAATGTTGAGGAATGATTACTCACATTTTGATGTTGAGGAATGATTACTCATGTTTTAATGTTGAGGAATGATTGTGCACATTTTGATGTTGAGGAATCATTACTCAAGTTTTAATGTTGAGGAATGATTGTGCACATTTTGATGTTGAAGAATGATTACTCAAGTTTTAATGTTGAGGAATGATGACTCTCATTTTGATGTTGAGGAATGATTACTCATGTTCCAACACTGAAGAATGATTATTCACATTTTAATGCTGATGAATGATTAATCGTGTTTTAATGTTGAGGAATAATGACTCACATTTTGATGTTGAGGAATGATTATTCATGTTCTAATGTTGAGGAATGATTACTCATGTTTTAATGTTGAGGAATGATTACTCATGTTTTAATGTTGAGGAATGATTATTCATGTTCTGATGTTGAGGAATATTTACTCACGTTTTGATGTTGCTGTTGTTGTCGTATTGCAGCACATTTCTACCTCCATCTTCATATTTTTAAATCTACAGGCTCCTTCCACCTGATTGTTCATACCAGAAAGAGTTCCTGTTGATGTTGCTGTGGATAAAACCGACAGGTTAAATATGAAACATGCATTGTTGGAATTTTGTAATTGATATAATAAAAGTACAATTGTAAAAATCTAATGATTCTATCAGGAATTAAATCTAATATTAGTTTTTTGTGATGAGAATTTCACAAAGTTAAAACCCAAGCACCAGACAGACTTAGTTAAACAATGCTGTCAATATAGAACTCTTCATCAAAATAACTGGATATCATAAAGCATGCACTGAACCTTTCCATTTTTACATTATCAACAAAGACAAGGTGTAACACGATGGAAAAAAAAAAACTTAAAAAAACAGCAGTTATTAATTATCAAATGTTGACTTACTTGTGAAATAGTATCTTTTAAGAAAGGTAAAATCTGGCATCCCTGGGACAGACTGAAACTGTTTGACCCAGATGGAGAAGGATATAGGGGGCTCCGCTGTAGGATCGGAACAGTTGACTATCAGTCTCACATTGGGAGGGTACACATCTGCTATTATGCAACTGTTATAATACCCTTCTGGAACCTGCAATGATCATACATTTTATTAGGAAGTATTAATCAATCAGTATATACCGTATGTACTCGTGTATAAGTCAATACCAACTGCAAACTTCATAGGCCCAGATCTGCCGTCACATAATGCGCCGGCAGATCTGTGTCTATGCAGTTTGTAAGGAATAATCAGTAGAACAAACAACATAGACCCTGATCTGCTGGCGCATTATGCAATGGCAGATCAGGGTCTATGTTGTTTGCATTTTGGACTTGGATTATACGCGAGAATATATGGTGGAATAAAGTCTTTACAAACTTTAATATGACAAACCTCCCCACTGAAATAGAGAAGAAAAGGAACATACTATTAAGAGAACCAAAGTTAAAGTTGACTGCCTTATTATTTATCCCTCATTACTTACACATTAGATTTAAACACTTTATCATATATTTCCACTCTTAACAGAGCTCTATTAGATCTATCTGTATTTCAATAGAATAATACAAATTTTGTATTCCTTTATTCATTTAATAGTTTAAAATGATAGATTATTCATGAGAATAAAATAATTATTATAGCAACAAATTCCACTTGAGTGGGTGCAAGGCAGGGTCTATTCTAGAACTGAAAATTTTGTCCTGTTTCCCCCACCCCCTCCTCATTTGTAAAACTGGGCAGTTTTCTAATATAGGAGGGTTTTAGTGAAGAAATAAAGGTATGGCTAGCAAATATGATGTGGAATTTTCATGCATTCAATTGATTTTTAGTGTGATTTTTGAGAAACGAGCATAAATCCATATTTGATGGCATATCAGTATCATTTATCCAGTAAGGATAGGCCTTTGTTACACGATGCTCTCTTACAAATTTGGTCAAATTCTACTTAGTGGTTTTTGAGAAGTCATTCATGATGTTTTTCTTTTTAGTAATGATGGTCAATCTGATATCAGACTGGTATCATCTGTACTAGTTTGAAACCCAATTACTTATATGTCAGGATGCTTTCTGTCGAAATTTGGTCTTCTATCGAGTGGTTTTTTTTAGAAGTTGTTTAAAGATTTGTGTTTTTTTAGTAACAGTGGCCATATTTAATTGTGGATTGGCATAATGTGAATAAATTGAAAGCCCTTCATGCCAGGATGCTTTCTGTCAAATTTGGTCAAATTCTGTTGAGCGGTTTTTGAGTAGTTGTTGAAAGGTTTTTCTATTTTCGTATGGTGCCCATATTTGCCAGTTGTGCCAGTTGATTGGTATAATGTCTACAAATTAAAGTCTTTCAGTCTTTACCCTTACCCAAACTTTCTGACAGTTGTTTTCAGAGAAATTTGCCCCAAATTCATATCTCTCCAATTCTGCCATCTATTCACAGATTTTATGAAGTTTTCATGAGATGAAAAGACTGTGACTTACCATGTATACAACATAGTATTCCATTTGGGAGGGGGTGTGTGGAAGCACTGTACTGTGGGCATGATTGTGACTTACCATGTATACAACATAGTATTCCATTTGGGAGGGGTGTGTGAAAGCACTGTACTGTGGGCATGATTGTGACTTACCATGTATACAACATAGTATTCCATTTGGGTGGGGGATGTGAAAGCACTGTACTGTGGGCATGATTGTGACTTACCATGTATACAACATAGTATTCCATTTGGGTGGGGATGTGAAAGCACTGTACTGTGGGCATGATTGTGACTTACCATGTATACAACATAGTATTTCATTTGGGTGGGGTGTGTGAAAGCACTGTACTGTGGGCATGATTGTGACTTACCATGTATACAACATAGTATTCCATTTGGGAGGGGGATGTGAAAGCACTGTACTGTGGACATGATTGTGACTTACCATGTATACATCATAGTATTCCATTTGGGAGGGGTGTGTGAAAGCACTGTACTGTGGGCATGATTGTGACTTACCATGTATACAACATAGTATTCCATTTGGGTGGGGTGTGTGAAAACACTGTACTGTGGGCATGATTGTGACTTACCATGTATACAACATAGTAATACATTTGGGAGGGGTGTGTGAAAGCACTGTACTGTGGGCATGATTGTGACTTACCATGTATACAACATAGTATTCCATTTGGGAGGGGTGTGTGAAAGCACTGTACTGTGGGCATGATTGTGACTTACCATGTACACAACATAGTATTCCATTTGGGAGGGGTGTGTGAAAGCACTGTACTGTGAGCATGATTGTAACTTACCATGTATACAACATAGTATTCCATTTGGGTGGGGGATGTGAAAGCACTGTACTGTGGGCATGATTGTGACTTACCATGTATACAACATAGTATTCCATTTGGGAGGGGGGTGTGAAAGCACTGTACTGTGGGCATGATTGTGACTTACCATGTATACAACATAGTATTCCATTTAGGAGGGGGGGGGGTGAAAGCACTGTACTGTGGGCATGATTGTGACTTACCATGTATACAACATAGTATTCCATTTGGGAGGGGTGTGTGAAAGCACTGTACTGTGGGCATGATTGTGACTTATCATGTATACAACATAGTATTCCATTTGAGAGGGGTGTGTGAAAGCACTGTATTGTGGGCATGATTGTGACTTACCATGTATACAACATAGTATTCCATTTGGGAGGGGGATGTGAAAGCATTGTACTGTGGGCATGATTGTGACTTACCATGTATACAACATAGTATTCCATTTGGGAGGGGTGTGTGAAAGCACTGTACTGTGGGCATGATTGTGACTTACCATGTATACAACATAGTATTCCATTTGGGTGGGGATGTGAAAGCACTGTACTGTGGGCATGATTGTGACTTACCATGTATACAACATAGTATTTCATTTGGGTGGGGTGTGTGAAAGCACTGTACTGTGGGCATGATTGTGACTTACCATGTATACAACATAGTATTCCATTTGGGAGGGGGATGTGAAAGCACTGTACTGTGGACATGATTGTGACTTACCATGTATACATCATAGTATTCCATTTGGGAGGGGTGTGTGAAAGCACTGTACTGTGGGCATGATTGTGACTTACCATGTATACAACATAGTATTCCATTTGGGTGGGGTGTGTGAAAACACTGTACTGTGGGCATGATTGTGACTTACCATGTATACAACATAGTAATACATTTGGGAGGGGTGTGTGAAAGCACTGTACTGTGGGCATGATTGTAACTTACCATGTATACAACATAGTATTCCATTTGGGTGGGGGATGTGAAAGCACTGTACTGTGGGCATGATTGTGACTTACCATGTATACAACATAGTATTCCATTTGGGAGGGGTGTGTGAAAGCACTGTACTGTGGGCATGATTGTGACTTATCATGTATACAACATAGTATTCCATTTGAGAGGGGTGTGTGAAAGCACTGTATTGTGGGCATGATTGTGACTTACCATGTATACAACATAGTATTCCATTTGGGAGGGGGATGTGAAAGCATTGTACTGTGGGCATGATTGTGACTTACCATGTATACAACATAGTATTACATCTGGGAGGGGTGTGTGAAAGCATTGTACTGTGGGCATGATTGTGACTTACCATGTATACAACATAGTATTCCATTTGGGAGGTGTGTGTGAAAGCACTGTACTGTGGGCATGATTGTGACTTACCATGTATACAACATAGTATTCCATTTGGGAGGGGTGTGTGAAAGCACTGTACTGTGGGCATGATTGTGACTTACCATGTATACAACATAGTATTCCATTTGGGAGGGGTGTGTGAAAGCACTGTACTGTGGGCATGATTGTGACTTACCATGTATACAACATAGTATTCCATTTGGGAGGGGGGTGGGGTGAAAGCACTGTACTGTGGGCATGATTGTGACTTACCATGTATACAACATAGTATTCCATTTGGGAGGGGTGTGTGGAAGCACTGTACTGTGGGCACATGAATGTCAACTTGGTATTGGGCTCCACACTCAGATATCTATTTTGACTACTAAATCTGCAAAGAGACAGAATATAGACATGACAAATAATATTAGACATGAAGCAGGTCCAATTAAAATGTATACTGCCACAAAACAATATCTATTATCCAGTATTAGCCAGGTCCAGTTGTTTTGTCAGCCAATCAGATGCAGGATCTTGCCATCAATATGCATGAATCTTGCTCATAATTTGTACTCATATGATATCTTGATTATTTAAATATATTTACCAAGTCTGATCAAAATTGGATCAGAAACACAGGTTTGGTTGGTTTGGTTTGGTGCTTTTAGGCACAGCAACACAAATAGGTTATTTAGTGTCGATGCAATTGGAATAAAGTGCCTTGCCTAAATAAACACCATGGTAGCTGACCCAGGCTGGTCCAATGGTAGGATTCAAACCTGCACCCTTTCAGTCAAAAGTCTGGCACACTAACCACTCAGCCACCACGGCTCTGCCAAAATACAGTCTCCAAAGCAATGACTGACAATTTTTTTCTTGACCCCTGGGTCCTGATCTATTTTAATCAAATTTAGACCGAGTCTAGACCTAGAGCACCTGGGTGCAAATATTTGACTGAATTCACACAAAGCATGTACTACAGTATGTATCGTATTATGTGCTATAGTACATGTACTATGTGTTTGATGTATTTTCATGTTGGACCGTACTGTTTATGTTCCTTTTCTCTTTACATGTTTCTACACAGGTTCAATTAATATATCACCATATGTCACTCAAGCCCTACCACATGCCGATACTATGGACTGCTGATCAATACTATAACTGACAAAGGTTCAGTGAGCAAAGGTACTTAGCTTTGATTTTTTGTTATGATAAAGCCATTAATGTGTTTAAAGTGCCGTTAAAAGCAACAAAACAAAACAAATAGCATCATGTAATTTAGGGACACACTGGCAGCTTGTCGGACATTTAGGCCCAATGTCCATCACCTATCCGACTGCCACTATATATTATATACAAATTCAAATCATCATAACTTTAAGATCTTTCAACCATTTTTCATGAAATTTTCAGTATGCACTAATGAAGCAACAGTAATTCACATGGGGTACCGTAAATACTCGTGTATAATCTGGGTCCAAATGCAAACAACATAGTTCCTGATCTGCTATCGCATAATGAGCTGGCAGATCTGGGTCTAGGCAGTTTGCTGTTGGTATTGACTAATACGTGATTATATACGGTAATTGTGTCAACATAAAATACTTCAGTTTTATAAGATGTGCTATGCCAATGAGCAGGACTTGGTTATTTCTGCTCTGGCAATCGGTCAATATCACTTTTATACCGTAATTGGGACCCGAGTCTCGTGGACCTTTCAGTGGGAATAATAGATGGATCCCAAAGTCACATTTGTTGGGTCATGGACTTGGACTTAACGAATTTTTAACTCCAGCTGAGTGGTTAGAAACTCTGCCAATCAGATGTAAGATTCCCTCATTAATATGCAAGAGTCTCACTTTTGTCTGAGCTCATGTGAGAACTTTATCATATAAACCTATGTTCCAAGTCTGATCATAATTGGATAAAAAAATATAGCTTCCAGAATGGTAACAAGCTCTGCCAATCATATGCAAAACTGCCTCATTAATATGTATGGATCTTACTCATTATTGAACTCTTGTTAAATATTGATGATCCACATTCCAAGATTTATCAAAATCAATCAAAAAATGACTTCCAGAGTGGTAAGAAGCTCTAATTAGCTGATCAGATGCAAGATAACCACATTAATATCAGCTAATTTTGCTCATTATCAAACTCATCTGAGATTTTTGGAGGATATAAGCCATATTTCAAGTTTTATCAAAATCGCATAAAAAATATGTACTCCAGAGTGGTAACAAGAACAGCCAATCATATGCAAGATCACCTCATTAACATGCATGGATCTCACTCATTACTGAACCTGTCCGAGATCTTGATGATATAAGCCCTAATTCCAAGTTTGAAAACAAATGAATCAGAAATATGGGCTTGACAGTGGTAACAAACTAATGTTGACGGATGGTTAATGGAGGACACATGCCAGGCCATACCATCAGTTTACTAGGACTTACAACCTGTTGAGCTAAAAGCTGCAGGAATAGTTGGATTCACAAGATTGTGTGATGAATGCACAGATGGATGGATGTATGGATACGAGGATTCCTACTTGCCTCTTTAGAGAACAGGGGTATGCAAAGGTTGGTGTAGCAAGGACTACCGACATCTTTGGGAACCTTCACTTGGTGAGAATAATAAAAGACAGAAGGGCAACATATCAAAATTGGTGTGTATCTTTGCAACTTAAAACCATATTTACTCAGAAACATGGCTATGTAAATTTCCAGAAAATATAAATATAAATAAAATATTATGCTGTAGCAAAATAACCAGGTAATCAGAGTTACCTCCCCTGTACCATTAACTGTAAATCATCCTCGGTTATTTTAAAGGAGTTTATTTTTTTAAACATAATTTGTATACTCAGCATGTCAATTAGGCATTCTATTTGTATACTCAGCATGTCAATTAGGCATTCTATTTGTATACTCGGCATGTCAATTAGGCATTCCTTTTTGTATACTCAGCATGTCAATTAGGCATTCTATTTGTATACTCAGCATGTCAATTAGGCATTCTATTTGTATACTCAGCATGTCAATTAGGCATTCTATTTAAAATACAGTTGGAGGATTTGCTGAACCAAAAATCACAGCACAATCAGATCAAAGCCAAGTTGTACACGTACTGCCATTAAAAAAAACGCATCAAGGATTCCTTATGAATCTCCTGTGGTAAAAATGAGCTTTTAATGATTATTTCATGAGTGGCTACACACAGAAACCTAAATAGCTATCTTTCTCATAATTCTTGCTGGAAGAGAATTAGTGATAGGGAATGAAGCAAACATTTCACAGACTGAATTAAAGTGGAAAGGTATTACAAGTTACCTTTACTACAACCCTGTCTATAGCCTAGACAATTTTTTTGCATTAGATGAAGCTTATTTATCGCTATTAGGTCTGAATATTGAAACTTGCCAGATTTAGTTGTCTTGAAAATTTATATATATATATATAAACGAACATCTGCATTTATAAAACACAGATACCCCTCACTGCAGACCTGAAATTCGAAGTAAAAATTTCAAAAATTAAGAAACATAGGAAATATTACTATAATATGCTTCTTTTGTGATATTGGTATTAACTATGAAAAGTTATCTCCCTTGGTCTGAATGCCAGGTGTTATGCATGTAAGGTTGGACAGTGACACCATTGTTTACATTGCCATGTTGATATCATATATATATATATATATATATATATATATATATATATATATATATATATATATATATATATATATATTGCCATCAACTATGATTCTATTCAATACAATTTGGGTAAAATGGAGATACTCCCTTCAATGAAATATGCAAGTTTTATTATTTACAGCCACTTGCATGGTAGGTGTTGATGATGTATTTTGATTGTTTGTTTTTTTACACTGTCGATGAATTTTCATTCTAAGAGCCTTGTGTGGGCAGATATGTATTCTAAATGAAATACTGTGCCTACATGTCTTCTAAATGAAATACTGTGCCTAAATGTCTTCTAAATGAAATCCTGTGACTATAAGTCTTCTAAATGAAATACTCTGCCTAAATGTCTTCTAAATGAAATCCTGTGCCTAAATGTCTTCTAAATGAAATACTGTGCCTATAAGTCTTCTAAATGAAATACTGTGTCTATAAGTCTTCTAAATGAAATACTGTGTCTATAAGTCTTCTAAATGAAATACTGTGCCTAAATGTCTTCTAAATGAAATACTGTGTCTATAAGTCTTCTAAATGAAATAATGTGCCTAAATGTCTTCTAAATGAAATACTGTGCCTAAATGTCTTCTAAATGAAATACTGTGCCTATAAGTCTTCTAAATGAAATACTGTGCCTAAATGTCTTCTAAATGAAATACTGTGTCTATAAGTCTTCTAAATGAAATACTGTGTCTATAAGTCTTCTAAATGAAATACTGTGCCTAAATGTCTTCTAAATGAAATACTGTGTCTATAAGTCTTCTAAATGAAATACTGTG
Source organism: Margaritifera margaritifera (assembly GCA_029931535.1). Taxonomy (NCBI): domain Eukaryota; kingdom Metazoa; phylum Mollusca; class Bivalvia; order Unionida; family Margaritiferidae; genus Margaritifera; species Margaritifera margaritifera. The sequence continues at coordinate 5,962,505 of JAQPZY010001634.1, read as the reverse complement.
TCCATAAGTCTTCTAAATGAAATACTGTGTCTATAAGTCTTCTAAATGAAATACTGTGCCTATAAGTCTTCTAAATGAAATACTGTGTCTATAAGTCTTCTAAATGAAATACTGTGCCTAAATGTCTTCTAAATGAAATACTGTGCCTAAATGTCTTCTAAATGAAATACTGTGCCTATAAGTCTTCTAAATGAAATACTGTGTCTATAAGTCTTCTAAATGAAATACTGTGCCTATGAGTCTTCTAAATGAAATACTGTGCCTAAATGTCTTCTAAATGAAATACTGTGCCTATAAGTCTTCTAAATGAAATACTGTGCCTATAAGTCTTCTAAATGAAATCCTGTGCCTATAAGTCTTCTAAATGAAATACTGTGTCTATAAGTCTTCTAAATGAAATACTGTGTCTATAAGTCTTCTAAATGAAATACTGTGTCTATAAGTCTTCTAAATGAAATACTGTGCCTAAATTGATCATCTACAAGAACTCAGGTACTCCTCATTATTGGTCAATGCTAAACTGTGCTTTAGATTAATTTTCAATACAACAGGACTTCTATAGTACTACATTCCAGTATCTGTGCAGGCTAATACTGTTTTCCAAAACTAAAAAGTACAGAAACTATCCTCAAAGAAGTGTACTGGATGAAAATCTAATTAGGTCATCCACATATGCATAAAAACATGCATACCAAATTGTCTACCTAAAGCAGCTTTTGCTTAATCATACTAACAAGATTTAGTTGTCAAAGTCTAAATCCAAAAAGTTCAAAAATGTGTACAAATACTGAAAGATTACTGTGCTGGCCTGAAAATCTAATCAGGTCATCTAAATATGCATACTAATATGACTAACAAATTTCACTCCTCTACATGAAGTGGTTTTTGCTTAATTGCACAAACGTTTTTCACAAAAGTTAAAAACTGGTTTAAAAAAATTTGAACAGCAGCTGTAATGGCCTGAAACTGATCAGGCCATTTACATATAAATACAAGCAAGTCTGGAAATTTAGTTGTTTTTTTTTTTTTTTTACCTCAACTGGATTTTGCTAAAATGTGCTAAAAAGTTTGTCCAAAAAGTTTTTTAAAATATGTAAAACGTAAAAATTCCTGTAATTGTGTGAAAATCTAATCAGGTGATCTACATATACAGTACAACCTGTATGAACGGTTAACTTTATATAGCAGTCACCTCATCTCAACGACCATTCTAATTCCACACCACCACCCTCGGCAAATTTCCTATATAAAAGTCATGTATATAACGGTAACCTGCTTTCCATGTTTAGCCAGCAGGCATTTCCAAACCAACATAATGGTTTCCCACTGCTTTAAATAGTCACTGGAGCATACTGACAGTGATCGATCAGTGTATGCAAACTAACTTTTGCTTCATGAGGAAGGCATTGTATAGATAAGGGCATATCATGTGAATCAATGTGTAAAAACATTTCATATTTCACTTGTACTCATTGTACTCCAGTTACACTATAACTCAAAGATGTCAATATGTCAAATTCGAAAACGAAGCAGTTTTTATCATTAGGGGAGAGGGTAGAAGCAGTTTGTTTCCAGTATGGTTGGAAGAGCAGTCGTGTTGTCACAACTGAATGGGAGTCACTTTCTGTGCCATTGTAATAGGTATAGTCTGATATCTTCATTTATGTGTCTGTGAATTAAAGCTATCTCTGATGGAAAACAATTCATCTTTAGAGTCAGGGGTCATTCAATATATAAATACTTGTCTGTAAAGGCTTTGAATCATGTGTTGCAAACAATAACCATGTAAGGCTTCTTTTCATTCCCTATTCATCACAAGCCTCTCATATAAGCCTACAGTCTTTTCATCTTAGGAAGTTGAGCAACTTGTTAACTCAAATATTGTTGAAGTATGAACTGCTGTTTGCAAGCATAATGCCAGTTGTCCAAATTGAGTCAGTTCTCTGTTTCACAACCATATGTAAGCTGTCAATTCGTAGCGAAATTTGAGTTTTGTCATGATGCACAATACAAAAAGATCAGTGATTCTTTCAAGAGATGGTGATGATTTAATTTATAGGATGCATTAAAGTGAACAGCATACAGTGATCTTGTATGGAACATAACTTAGAGAGAGAACGACATATACATGTACATGTATTTTATAATAGTGCACTAAACTAAATATGTTGATAACATAATAATAATTATTGGTTATGTAATATATTATTAATAATCATAAAAACAACAACATTAATGGTAATTGGTGCATGGTATTTGTTCAAAATACAAGTTCTAAAGGTGAACCTGCGGTCACTTGTGTACAAAGACCAGTTCGGCCTTTTCCCATGTGTAACGAACTGATGGGCAGAATTTTGCTGAAATCATAGCATGTGGGCTGGACATCTTACTTAGGAGTTACGTGATTTTGTATCTCCGAATTGGCTTCAAAGGTATTTAATCCTTGTATAGCAGGGCTATTGCTGAAGGGCATAGTCAGGCCGGAAAACTGTGGCGCGCCAAGAAGGTGTGAAGAAACCTGGACCCAGGTGGAAAGAAAATCAAATGATAGGTGTGTCAACCAATTAGGGATGAGAGAAGCTAACTCTACCAGTGGGAGGGGCTAATCCTTTAGGTGGGAAAATGCGTCATTCTTATTTGTAAACTCGCCAAGAAATGTTAGCGCGCTGCTAATTCTCGAAGGGCAGAAACGTGTTGTCTGAAGTAGAGCAGAAAGCTTATGTTGAGGAGGAAATTCTAGCTACAAGCCACTCCAATACTTAACTCGTAAAAGAAGGGAATTTGAACAGGGTAAAAGAAGCTTCTAAAAGGCAAGACGGTATCTTGGCCGAGTCTTTGTGCTAGATTTGAATAGATAGTTGAATTTATTAGAGTATTGAATCATAACAAATAGTTGAATTTATTAGAGAATTGAATTATGACATGTACTTACATTTATCAGAATGTAGATTGAGAACTATGTGAAATTAGACTGAGTTGGATTTATGTGTATATGTATTTATATGTATAATTCTGTAATTCTTAGGATGCATGCAATAGGAATGATTACTTATTAATGATGGGTAGATTGCTGTGTCAGAACATATCAACATTTAAATGATGTGTGCGTGTGTTACAAAACTTCACTGAGTAATACTATTTGTACGTAGAGCACAAGGCATGTATAAGATAAGTGGAAATTTGTATGTGCATAGGGCCTGGTAAAGTTGTTCGCCCATTAGTCTGATGGAAGGTCCGTGAGAGAGTGGTAGATTTTTAAGAGTAGGGTAGGGAGACAAGGGTGTATGTCCCTTATAGTTCTTCAGGAAGCTCCCAGGGTGCTCATGAGAGTTGGTGCTGAGAGATTCCCAGGGTGTACATTGTGAAGACACTGAGAGAATAAGAAGGAAGGAGTAAGGATGAGGACAGAAGGGAGAAATGTTGAAGGAAGCTAAGTAAACTCCCAGGGTGCACACAAGAGGCACAGAGTACAGAAGGAGGAAGAGGTATGAAGGAGGAAGGAAGAGAAATTAGTAACAGATGAGTACTCGAGACAACTTACTGAATAGAGACTCTCTCACAATAGGACATTAACTTTCGTGTGATGAATTAAAGTGTTAAAGGGGCATTTGGTTAACCTGGCCAATTATTGTGTCAAGATATTATTGAACTGAAGTTTACATCCAAGTTATTATTGAAAATTTCAAATTGAAGATTTATGTCCAGGAAATTATTTGAATTGATCCTTATATTTGATAAAATTGTTATCTTTTCAACCTTGAGTTGTTATATGTATTTAGAGAGTCGGCATTGCTGACTGGGGGCTCGTGAGTCATTACATTTTAATGCACACCTTCTGCAGTATTATTTATATTACCATAGTGGATCTGCAGTATTATTTATAATACGGTAGCGGGGTTGTGACACCTTGGGTGGCCACCATAGACAGATTTGACTGTACATCGAATATGGTAGGCAGAAGTTAATTTACCAACATTTAGTGATTACTGCACAATCTTGCTAACAAGCTTAGGATGGATGGATGGACAGGTGGACATATGGACCAAATCAAAATGCACCCACTACAAACAGTGGGAACAACAACAGCTGAAATAAAATTACTATGTATACAAGTATATGTACATGTATGAATGCACATGTGTGTGTATGTATGTATGTTTGTATGTGTGTGTGTGTGTGTATGTATGTATGTATGTATGTATGTATGTATGTATGTATGTATGTATGTATGTATGTAGAGGATTTATTGGCACGTCAGCACATTTATGGCTGTGCAGAGCCAATTGAAAGTTAACTTCTAAAAATGAAAAGGAAGAAATTCTTAAAATAACTTAATAAGATAAACCCTTTGAAAAATTCAAATTTATGCAGTCCAAAAAGAAAAAAAATGTCAAAGGCAAAGATGTTGAAATTCTTGAAAAGGTATATAAAAAAAAAGTAAAAACTATGAAATTCTTAAAATATTTTAAAAATATAAACCGCTTTCCCTAGAAAAGTCTAAGATTTTCTCACATCATCAAAAGCTTCTTAATTGAGTTCACATAAAGAAACAATTTCTGTTTCACAGGATGGAAGTCATTTCACTCGACAAGAATGTATTCCACTGTTAATGGATACTAGCAATGTGTGCAGTCTGGTCAAGGTTGTCATTGGATACTGGCAAGGTATGCAGTAAGTCAAAGATTGTCAATAGATACTGGCAATGTATTCAGTCTGGTCAAGGTTCACCCATCACGAGGTATATTATAGGGTCCCATGGCACACCAGCTCAATCCTTGCCACAGAGCTGAGCAAATTTGGGCAACCGAAAAAAGACACAAAACAAAGACAACGGCCAAAAAGGTATATTCCCCCAAATAAAATGCAAAATCCCTGACACAAATCTGAATAAATTTAGACAAATATGAAATGCATCAAAAAAATGAGATACATCACAGATGTCTTAACCAGCAGTCACAGTGGTTCACTTGATAATAAAGACCTTTCGTTTCTGGTAATACAGAGACAGTCTCTGTTTTCAGTACCTTACAAAACTGAAAACTGAACTGCTTCCATAGCTACAAGATTCAGATCACTGGGGATAATTTTAGATTGTCTTTCTACAACTTGTAGTTAAACCTTATCCAGAACCATAATAATTTCTCAGCTCGGAACTTAGATTTAGTACTGACAATGAAAATAAAACATTCTCAGTGGTACTGGGGTCCAGTGTGAGTGTGGGGTCATAGACCGGTCATTTAATTAGCAACAAACTATCTCCTCTTATCACAAGTCCATTACTCTGATAGGAGTTGTGTTTAGAAAACACTAAAACTGATAAAAAGGGAAATTTACAACCTTGCAGTAACCACTTGCAATTTCTTTTTATTTCTCTGAGAAATCTGCTTAAATTTGCCTTCTTATGATTGCCTCAGCAAAAACAATGTCATGGCTTGTAAGGAATTAAAAGTTGTAATTGTAAAGAATCTGATACTGTAACTGATTATCAAGCGAAATGGCTTTTGATGTGCAAATTTTAGTGGCAGCCTGAAAATGATCGATTTTCAAATCCATTAATGAAATGCATTTCCATTTCATTCAGTTTTTGTTTATCTTTCATGATTCTGCAGTCTTCACTTGCATTCATTCTACATTCCATTCTCATTTTACTTGTAAATTTACCCATAACAGTCATCTTACTGTATATACTTGCTTATACCTCAAGTCCAACTGCAAAATGCACAGACCCAGATTCATCATCGCATAATGCACCAGGAGATCTGGATCTATGCAGTTTGTTAGGAGTACTCAGTAGAACAAACAACACAGACCCTGATCTGCTGGTCCATTATGCGATGGCAGATCAAGGTCTATGTTGTTGTCAGTTTGACTCAACTTATATGTGAGTATATACAGCAGTCTATTTTTTTTTTTCTTGATGACAACCTCAGATGACAACAGTTGAGCCAAAGCTTTATAAATCTCCACTTGATTTATCCATCTATTTCTTATTTAGAACAAGACCAAAATTCAATTAATTTCAGGAAGTTATCAACATCCACTTGACAGTGGTAAGTATTTTCAGTGCTCTGCCCCCCCCCACTTCCAAAAAAATTTATCTGAAATGTTACACCTGTTAATGCTAGTATTTATTCAGAACATTTTCTTGTTATTATTGGTAAGTGAAAAATTACTCTCCTGTTGATGTCTGAATCTAGTTAAAGCTACAGTTCTAATTGCTAAATTGCCAACTAATTACTAACTTGCCAACTAATTACTAACTTACAACAATGTTTACAAATCTGTTTTGTCAGGAAATCGACAAGTTAATTACTCTGGCATCTGTAAATAAATGCACATGAAAACACTGGGTTAAAATTGAATTTTATACAACCAAACTGCACAAATCCATGAGAAAAACATTTTTTGAACAGATTTTTTTAAATAGATATTTGTAATACCGTATATATTTGTTCACAAGTTAAGTCCAACTGCAAACTGCACAGACCCAGATCTGCCATTTATAATGCACTGGCAGATCTGAGTCTATGCAGTTTGTTAGGAGTAATCAGTAGAACAAACAACACAAGCCCTGATCTGGCAGAGCATTATGTGACAGCAGATCGGGGTTTATGTTTTCTGTGAGTGGACTGGACTTGTACACAAGTATATACAGTAACTGTGTCTGTTGAACAAAGAAAAAGACCAAACAATTTTAAAATATTTAAAAAATTTACAGAGGATGTGAATCATCCCCACAAAGTTTGATTCATGTAACTAGCAATACAGCAAATAAACTATAAGTATTTTGATTTTATCTTATTATTGAAAGGAGCAATATATTAATTATAAGTATTTAGATTTTATCTTATTATTAAAAAGAGTAACATATTAATTTTTATGTTCCTTAAAGGTGAAAATGATATCACACTCGGAAATACAGTTCATCTCTTATCAACACAGAAACATTACACTAACTTTAATATACAGCTGAACTGTCTAATTTATCTTTATAAATAATTGAGGATACCCTCCCATAGTTTACACCAATAAAGAGCCAAGGAGTGGAGTATCCTAGACAGGTAGAACCACTCCTGAAAAAAATTTGATACAGGTGCCCCAAGCTAACACTGGTGAACTTGCCCTGTATTTCTATTGTTCAGCTACAATTGGTTCTAGATTGGATTTCGATGAGTCTACTGAAATTAATGAGAACTTTTTATAGATGTGGCATGAATTGACTTATTAAAAGAATTTCTTGTGAATTATCAGTTCCTTTTGTGAAAACAATCTCTGCAACTTGAACTGTTTATTCACAAAATTCAGGCATCCAGTAAATGTTTAACAAAGACAAAGTTATGAAATTGAATTTTTAACACTTCTTTTCTTGTCTTTGTTACACTGCTCTAAAAAGACCAACACAAGTCTTTGTATAACAAAAAGTCTTATTTAATGATCTGCATTGTGACTGAAGTTTCTTTGCAATATTTGCTATTAAAGATGTATTAGGTCATAAACTACTCACTAATTGCATAGATTCAAATATCAGAAATTGGTAATAACTCAAATTCCATTGACATAAAAGTATTCCCGATTTGTCAATGACAAAGCTTCCAGGTATGCGATGAATAATTTGCACACAGCCTTTTTCTTCCCTGCTGTGGTTTGCACAATGACTCTTTCATTGCTGCACACTAATATAGATTGTATCTTTCTGCCAAACTCTGATGGAATAAATTTCAGCACCATTGTTGAACGTTCACTGGTGTCACCTGATTATCTCACAACCGAGGTACTATTGAAATTCTAGTTATTCAAGACAACCCACCATAAAAAAAAGAAAAGAAGCCAGCCAAAGCTTTATGAAGTCTAACAAAGTTGTCTACAACGATGGATCTGAAAAATGGGTGTGTGAGATGTACCACAAAATATAAATCTGGCAGATTCAGAGGGTATGAGTGTTAAGAAACTGGGTAGTCATGACCTCTTTTTCCACTAATACACTTTCTAAAACAAAAGCAAACAAAGAGGATAGTAAACAATTTTAACCAAAGTGAACAAAACTTTTTATTTAACAAGAGTCCCTCGAAGGGACTGATGCTCTACTACATGAAAAGAATTTTCAAGAATCCAAGAGAAGACTGTATTTCTTTTTAACTGCTGAGGACTGAAACCATCTCTTATATTCTAGAGAAACCCCAACATACCAAATATGGTAGCAAAACTATTGTTTAATGTTGGAGTTAACATGTTCACAAGATATCGGTAGGTGCAGTACAAAATTCTTTATCATGGCCTCTGACCTTGAACCTGATATAATGGATAGGAAAAATCATAGAACTTGTCTCAATGTAATATACCCACATGCTAAGTTTAGTTAAATCTACAAGTAATATTTTTTTTATGGATCCCCACCCCCACCAAGTTACTAAAGTGGTACAATTCAAGATATTCTTCAGATATATCTACAAACTTTGTTAAATGATAAAAAAATCCATTCTTACTTGTTTGTGTCATCATGCTTGCAAGCCAGTACAAGTCACTGCATTCATAGCCTCACTGAAGTACAAAAAGCCAAGCGATGACCCATAACTTGACCCCAAGGTCAATTAAGTCAGGTTTTTAAAACTCCTTCACAGAAGTGCAGATATATTGGTGGTCAAATATGCACCATTTTCATTCAGAACCACTTAAACATTGCAAGGTTTTAATGAAAACAATGTAAATGCCGTCATTCATGCAAGCTAGAAGTAGTGATAACAACATTTTCAAGATGGCTATGGTGCCATGCTGGAGGTCAGGTGAGCACAATTTTCATTAGAACTAGCTACATATAAACCCTATTTTTTAAAAATACTAAAAACCCTATGTTGATATGACCATCTACCATGGCAGCCATTTTGGAGGTTGTATCAGCATCCTTTTATACAGGAACAAATATATATTGCATGAAAGAAATAGTTTTTTAAAAAAAAGTTGGCAAGGCCATCCATTTTGGAGAATCAGCTTTTACAAGATCTGTTAGCCTTTGGGAGGTCACATTGGCATCATTTTCACTTAGGACCAACTAGATATAGTGAGAAGTGTTTTAGTGAAAACCACATGTCAGTATGAAATTCCCTTAAAAAAGGAGAAGTGACAACAAGATTTTCAAGATGGCGATCATGTTGGAGGTTTGATCAGCACCATTCATACCTATGATCAGTTAGATATCATAAGAAGTCTCTTAGTGAAAACCCCATGTCAACATGACTATACAATGTAAATTCAGGAGTAGCAATAACCAGATTTTCAAGATGGATGCCATGGTGGCCATAATGGATGTCAGATAGTCACTGTTTCAATTTAGGACCAACTAGACATCATAACAAGATTTTAGTTAAAACCCAATGCAGATATAAACATCCATTCTAGAGAAGTAGTGATAACAAGATTTTCAAGATGGCCACTGAGCAGCCATATTGGTTGTCTGTCTGGCACATTTTCATTCATGAATAACTAAACATCATTTGACATTTTTAAGTGAAAACCCTATGTCGATACAACCATCCATTCTCGAGAAGTAGTGATAACAAGATTTTAAGATGGCTGCCATTGTGGCCATATTAGATTTATGACGGACACCATTTTGATTTAGGACCAACTAGATCTTGGGATGAACGTGTTTGTAAAGTTTAATGGCAATCCTCTAAGTAGTTTAGGAGGAGTATTGATAAATTGTGCTAATGGATGCTGAATGAAAGGCTATCACATAAGCTCTATTACCAGTGGTGCTAAACATTCCACTCTTTTGGATAAAATTCATGACAAGCAGGGTAACAATAGTTTTAAAAAATATCCATACTTTTGTTTGCAGTTATGAAATATAATCTGCATTTATGGAAATGAATACAGATATCAGAAGACAAAACACAAAAAGGTGAGGTGCAAATAATGTATACAGTATTTTTCTGAAAATCATCTCACAGCTTGTTTTAGTTTGAACTAAGTTTGAACTAAGAATTTTCAAAAAGAGAAATGAGAAATGGAAAGAAATTGACACTTTCTGGCTATCTGTCCACATAACTGCAACTATGACACCAAAAAATTGACACTTTCTGGCTATCTGTCCACATTACTGCAACTATGACACCAAAAAATCGACACTTTCTGGCTATCTGTCCACATAACTGCAACTATGACACCAAAAAATCGACACTTTCTGGCTATCTGTCCACATAACTGCAACTATGACACCAAAAAATCGACACTTTCTGGCTATCTGTCCACATAACTGCAACTGTGACACCAAAAAATCGGCACTTTCTGGCTATCTGTCCACATAACTGCAACTGTGACACCAAAAGATCGACACTTTCTGGCTATCTGTCCACATAACTGCAACTATGACACCAAAAGATCAACACTTTCTGGCTATCTGTCCACATAACTGCAACTATGACACCACAAAATCGACACTTTCTGGCTATCTGTCCACATAACTGCAACTATGACACCAAAAAATCGACACTTTCTGGCTATCTGTCCACATTACTGCAAGTATGACACCACAAAATCGACACTTTCTGGCTATCTGTCCACATAACTGCAACTATGACACCAAAAGATCAACACTTTCTGGCTATCTGTCCACATAACTGCAACTATGACACCACAAAATCGACACTTTCTGGCTATCTGTCCACATAACTGCAACTATGACACCAAAAGATCAACACTTTCTGGCTATCTGTCCACATAACTGCAACTATGACACCACAAAATCGACACTTTCTGGCTATCTGTCCACATAACTGCAACTATGACACCAAAAAATCGACACTTTCTGGCTATCTGTCCACATTACTGCAAGTATGACACCACAAAATCGACACTTTCTGGCTATCTGTCCACATAACTGCAACTATGACACCAAAAAATCGACACTTTCTGGCTATCTGTCCACATTACTGCAAGTATGACACCACAAAATCGACACTTTCTGGCTATCTGTCCACATAACTGCAACTATGACACCAAAAACTCAACACTTTCTGGCTATCTGTCCACATAACTGCAACTATGACACCAAAAAATCTGTATAATGCAGAAAAAATCCATACATATGGTCAGCCTGGATAAGCCTTCTGAAATGGACCTGCATATTACTTATAGAACAATTCAATACCAATCAAGTCATTCAAGATTTCATCAGAAAGTGGTTTGTAAATGATCCCAAACAGTAATGGCACAACTCTAATGGGAAAAACACATCTTATACATGTACAATGCACGAGGTTCCCATTGCTAATTCACGTATGTAAAATCTAGCTTTCTTGGTGGGTGGCATACATTCTAAAGTAAAAAAGAAAATAATCCTCTGAAAGAAAAGAAGTGCAAGTAAAAGACTACAATTATCTCTATAGAAATAAAATAACTGCTTCAAGTTAATTATTTTTTCTTCACTCATATTTTTGTTTTGCTTGGTGTTTTATGGCACAGCAACACAAACAGGTTCATTACCATATATACTCGCATATAAGCCCATACCAACTGCAAACAGTATAGACCCAGATCTGTCGGCACATAATGCGCTAGCAGATCTGGGTCTATGCAGTTTGTAAAGACTAATCAGTAGAACAACACAGACCCTGATCTGCCAGTGCATTATGCATGGCAGATCAGGGTCTATGTTGTTTGCATTTGGACCTATCTTATATGCGAGTATATACAGCAGTGCTGAAGCAATTGGAGTAAAGTGCCTTGCACAAGGACATCCTGGACTGATCCAATGGTAGGATTTGAACCCACATCCTTTCAAGTTCAAAAATGGGAGCCTGGCATGCTAACCACCAAACCACAATGGCTCATGCCTCCATTAGTCACCTCATGTGGGAGGGTACATTAGGGCTATTCCACATCCCTGTCACCCAGACGGAGAATAAACTCAATCAAGTACATCGTACAAAGATTCTGACAAAAATATTGCAGGTTTTTAAATTTCCATTAATAATGGGAAGTGCAAGCTGCAACCCATGCAGCTATGGTGGATTATAATTACATAACAGAATTCAATTGTGGGAGAGGGAGATGGGTGGGGTGGGGTGTGTTGGGTGGGGTGGGGTAAGACCTTCAAAATTTTTTAAGAAAAGCAATGCATAACCTATGAAGATTATGCATATCCTATGAGGCTAACTAGTGCATGTCAAGCAAGCAAATGAATTTACAATGTCATCATTTTAAATGCTTGTACCTTTAAAAGTATATTCTTGATTTTACAATAAAACATGTATACCTTGCTTGTTTAAGAGAGTAAAATCATAATGAAAAAAAGCTACAATCATACTTTGGTACAATTAATTTGAAAAAAAGTTTCAATTATTGCAAGTATTTTCCAGATAAACATAACAGATATGGTCAACATTCTCTAGTATGCTTTAATTACTCTAATAAGATTAAGTGATTATACTGGCAGGTCTGTTGTAAACTTTTAAATTCAATTAAGATTTTTTGCAGTAGGCCTAGTGCTCTTTCAAAGTCTAAATTAAGTCACACAATTAGGGGTAAAACCTAATAAAAATGTAATACCCAAGATTCTAATTGTAAAGTGAAATTAAAAAGGATTCCTAATGCTTTGTAAGTATGATAAGTATCAGCTGATGTTTTAAGATCTGTAATTAAACATGGGTTATTAGATGTCAGTTGACAGAAGAAATTGAGCAAGTATGTATGCATTAAAAAAATGATACCAGATATGTTGTATACCTGAATGTCCTTGAAGCCGTTATAGAGTGGACCACTTAATTGGAGCCATTTCCAATTAATAAATTGAGGCAGTAAAGATCTAAGCTACTAGTATCAGATGACAGCAAAGATCATGCAAGTCATCATGGCAAAGGGTTCGGTGCAGTGAAACCTGTTAAGAATGAAATTCTTAGGGCCCAAATAAAAATTTCAGTTTTTAGTTTATTTTGGGTTTAATTGAGGTCATCTATTTTAATCAAAGAATGAGATTTGATCAAATTTCCTCTTACATGCATGTTTACATGTTTTGACAAAACATTAAAAAGCCGGTCAATGTTTTATACTTGTAACAGCCCCAAAAGGTCAATCAGGAAAAACACTAACTATTAATACAGTACGTTGCATTTACCAGTATCTCAAATATATCAGTGAGGAGGAAAAGGAAAACAAGAAGCTTTTTTTAAAAGTGGAAATATTTTCATGCAGTTTTCGACAAAATTTCACTCGATTGTGTAAGAGAAAATAACAAATTTATTTATATAAACATGATAAAAACTAAGATATACAAGCCAAATTGTGAACAAGAAATTTGGTCCAGGCAGTTGGAGTGTACAATTGGTGCAGATGAATGGACCTGTTCTTCCGTTTTGGCTGAACTTTTTACCAATGATACATAACTGATTAGCTTTAATTTGAGATATCTTCACAGAAATATTGTCACAAACCATTTTTAAAGAATTTTTTTTTTTTTTTAAATGATAATGATAAATGCATCTTTTTTATGGAGGGAATAGGAAATATTGAGCATTTATTCTATGACTCTTCAGTTATTTAACATTTTTGGAAATTATTTGTGAAATGGATCTGAACATATTGACCCAAATTTTAGAATTACACGAAAAGATGCTTTTATGGGAAATAAAAATTTTAATTAGCTTATTCATTTCTTAATTTGCTTGCAAAACATGTTATATACAGATCATGTTGTGCATCAAAAATCCTAAATCTCACCCATCATCATGATTTCATTTTATCATATAAAAGGCTGGAAAAATATGTAAAATATTACACAAGTCAATAACAGAATTATGATTTTAAGAAAAAGTGGACCCTACTGACAACTTTTGATATAATTCTGAAAAAAAAATCTTAAGCAGTTCACATTTTCATGTGGGGTTTTTTGCAAAGGAAATAAAATTACATTTAAAGAAAACAGGAAATTTAACAAAACCTTCAGGCTCAAGTGTGAGTGTGTCTGTGTGTACAATATTTGTGTGCGTTCAAGTAAGCAAATATATGTTAAAGCCAGGATACAAAACAATTTAAGGTAATCCCCCGTATACCATGTCAGGTGGTGATGTAGTGCAAACTTGTAAAATCTTTACAACTTATGTTCAACAACAACAACAACAAAATGATCTGAAAACATGTTCTAACCAAGGCAACTATAGAATTGCAGACTACCTCTATGCAGACAGAAAACAACAGATTTGTCAAGGATAAACAAAAAAAAAACAAAAAAAAAGGTCCCGTTTCAGGCCATTAAATCCAAATGGTACCTACTTAGTAATCCTTGTGGGTTGAAAGCTAATCCTGGAAGCCTTGGGGGTAATGAACAAGAGGAGGATATACCGTATATACTTTCTTATTAAGTCCGATCCAACTGCAAACTGCATAGACCCAGATCAAGCATCGTATATAATGCACTGGCAGTTGTTTTTTTTAGGACTAATCAATAAAACAAACAAGATAGACCCTAATCTGCCCGTTCATTATGCAATGGCAGATCAAGGTCTATGTTGTTTGAAGCTGGACCTGACTTATAAGCGAGTATATATGGTCCTTTGAAGATCAAGCCACAGTATGCATGATAACAAGTGCATGTTTTTCCATCTATATGTCAATGATCATTATCACTGACATAGTGCATACACATTTTCAAAAAATGCAACAAGACCCACCCAAGATAAAAAAACCACAAATGCTTTATGCATCATAATATTTTCTCCCCAAAAATGAGATAAACTCAATGAAGCATTTATGGGAAAGCCAAAATGTCCAACTGCTGTATTGTCGATGTTGGGTACATGTTCACACTTTTATTTTTACAGGTCTTAATTGGTTTGCACATTAGACACAAGACAAATTACTTAACACAGAAAGAAAGAAAAAAAACAGAAAAAAATCCAAAACCTTATACAGGTAGTTGTAACAATAGATCCCAACCTGAATTTTTTTTCTCCATTTGTTCTGAAAATACTTGGTTGATGTCCAGAAATGTTGTGAATTACATGTATTTAAAATTGTAAGTTTTTTTTGTTGAAAATATGGTGTCCTGAAAATTGGAGGGGTTGACTATCTAGGTTTATTAAGGTACATATAAACCACATCATTGTAAGTACACAGCTCTAATCATGTGTTCATTTGTACTTTGCATGCATGTTGTTCACGTTTTAGGCCTTTGAAAAAGGAATCTTTAGAACCTCGAAGTGCTCCGACTGGGGATAGACATATAGACAGCTAACTAGCTAGACAGACAGACAAACAAACAGACTGACAGGTAGATAGATATGATTTATGCATATCATAGCCTTAGTGCCACTTTTTGCACTGAAAGCAGAATAAGATCCATGCAGCTGAATTTTTTATCCACAAAAAAACCCCAAAACAATCATTTATAATGGATCCAACCTTAGTAAACTAATAATGCTAAATTTTAATAACTGCTAGATGAAATTTCCTAAATTTAATTACTCCATCAACCCATTTCAGATACAGACCTAGTGATGTGCATGCTGTAAAGATTGCAGTGACTACTGATCCACATCTAATTTGTAAATGACATACACAGCTGAAATTAGGCAATGCTTTGATCAAACAGGCTTGTAGGATTCCAAAACATCAGCAGCAATTTATTCCAATTTAATCTTGCCAAACTGTCATAGATAGAGTAATTTGGAAGATGATTCTCTCTGGCATTTTTTACACACCCTTGTCAGAAAATCAAGATATTTACTATAGATGTAGAACCTGTTTGATAAATGAGAAAAGATGCCATTTGTAAGGAAGACCCCAAATCAATCCCAGAATCACTCAAGAGATTTGTCCTTGTCCATTTCAATGTTGTGTAATCAGATCACCGATGAAAAAGAAATAGATTTCTTCTTAGTTACAACTGTCATTATGTCAATTTCTTCATCCAGATTACTGTTTAGATCAAAATAATCAAACATGAAACATCAGTGAAGTAGTCACAAGATTTTATTCCCCTTATTTCCATGATGAAAAACTCGATGCATATCACATAACAATAAAGTAATCTTTCTCCCTGAATAACATTCATGGATGAAAGCATTGTCTGTCACAGTCATTTGGAGATTTACATTTGAATTTACATGACTCATGCATACTTCATTAAAACTGAACTTTGGGCAAGTGATCATGAAAATATGTAATTAAATTCTGAATCAGTTTTAACCAAATTTAACATGCATCATTTATATCCGATATATTTGAAGAGTTCATTAGATTCTGTCATCAATGATGTGAAAAGAATATGAAAACATTTGTCTCTTTTAGCAAAATATTCACCAGAATTTATTTTCAAATCATTTTACAACCAAAAGAGAAAGAGAAAATATATTCTCATCAGTTGGCATGTTTTAGCAAAAGGTGGAATCACACTAAATACATGAAATCAGCTGTCAAAATCTATTAGTTGTCATAATCAAATTGATATGTATCTGATTAATAATAATAATAATAATAAATTTCAGTACTTTAGGCCAACAGTATGTAACAAGATACAGTGAAACCTGTCTTGAGATACCACCCCTTGTGTCAATAAAAAGTGGTCTCTCAAGACAGGTGGTCTTCCATAACATGTCCAAGCAGAAGGACAAGTTTGTACGGTCACAATTCAACTGGGTTTAAGAAGAAAAAGGTCCTATAATTACCGTGCATGTATTTAATTCTTTACTTATAGTTCTTCTTATTTAAATATAACATGTATTCATCTATACATTTGTTTTTATATAGCAATAAAAATACACTGATCATAAATGTTTTAAATTTTTATTTTAAGTTCACACATAGTCTATTAGCATATGAACTGCAAAGTTAACTTAGTTATTCTAAGTTAACAGTTACTTATCCTTTGTGATAAATTGCAATGTTAACTATGATAATGCTTACCCACAAATTTATTTAGAGCCAAAAACCAAAACCTAATTCACCCACCACATAAATAACAAGAGTCCCGCAAAGGGACTGACAATCTACTGTCCAAAAAGAATTTCCAGGAATTCAAGATAAGACCATTTCTTTTTAACTTCTGAGTGTTGAAACCATCACAGACGTTCTTGAGTGATAAGATTTTCAAATCAGCCACTGTTGCAACCATACAGGATGCAAGATCGGCACCATTTTCATTTAGAACAAAACTAGATACAATTACAAAACTTTTGGTGAAAACCTCATGCCAATATGACCATCCATTCAGGAGAATTAGTGACAAGAGTTTTAATATTTTATGGCAGCTATATTGGATGTCTACAAGGCACCATTTTCATCAGGGACCAAACCAGATACATGTATCATAAGAAGTCTGTTGGCAAAAACCCTACGTCAATATGACCATCAATTCTGGAGATTTTTAAAAGCAAAGCCTTTTTTTCCCTTTTAGGTGTAAAATGTATGTGCTACATGTATATCCATCAAAAATGTTTTTGAATATTGAATATGGCATTCTTCGATGTTATGTTAATATGGAAGGAACTTGTGTCAATTTCAATGCTTGTGTTAGTTTCAATGCCTGATCAAATCACCCATAATAATGAGAGGGAGAGAGAGAATGTAGTATCCAAACTGGGTCACAGCTAAGCTGTACACAGGTCTTTGAGTAATCAGAGCAATTTATACTACTTCAATTAAAACTTAGAAAAATAGTTTACCCCTACATGTCATGTATCAATAAAGGTTATGGCAGATTGCAGCTAAATATATCCACTGTTTTTCTCACGGGTTGCTAGGAGAGGGGATAAAGCAGCCAGTAAGATGGCACACAAACTTTCCATCTGGCTCACAAAGTAAATCAGGACGATGGCCTGGGAAGGTTTCAGCCTACTGAATCAGCAACACATTTTTTTAATTGGTGACAAAATTGGCTACCGATGTTTTAGGTTAAGTGCGAGTCCTGGAAAAGGGAACCAATTTTTTCGCATAATGCTCCGGCAGATCTGGGTCTATGCAGTTTGTAAGGACTAATGAGTAGAACAAACAACATAGACCCTGATCTGCCAGCGCATTATGCGATGGCAGATCAGGGTCTATGTTGTTTGCATTTGGACTTGGATTATACGCGAGTATATATGGTAGATTCATTCATTTTAAGACAAAGCTTATGTTAACTTTCATTTTCAAGTCCAAAGCTCCATAGAAGAAATGTAATTTTCAAAAATTGATTTAGGCTGGATTGCAATTTCCTCTTACTACTGATAATGTAAGACAACGAAATGGACAATTTTTTTTTACTGGCATTGATCATTATAAAGCGGGACAATTTCAGTTGTTTTTACTCAGTTGTGTTTACTCGGAGTTGACTGAAGCCATCAGCATCACCTACTGGTATAAGAGAGCATGTGTACCCAGGTATGCAGATACCAAAACTTTACTGGTCATTACTGTTTATATGATTATACTTCAAACATTTCATTCTTGAGAAATAAAACATTATATTTTCAGTTGAATTTATACATGTGGTGTGGCATACATACATGTACATCACTACAAAATGTTTGGTTTCCACTTATTGCATACTACATATATTTGCTGTGTGGGTCACTTGACCAACTTAAGAATGATTGATGGTGAAACCCACACTTGAGTATTGAATATTTTAAAAATCATGTTTTTTTAGACAGAAAACTGAGGGTCAAACAATCTAATTACATGGAAAAATTCATATGTTGCAGCACAGTTTCTGTGGTTGTAACTGACTCGGTTACAATTCTGTCAAAACTAGGGGTCATTACATACTATCTTGCAAAAGTACATTAAATGACACAGTCACTATAATTAATTTACTTTGGTTAATGACTATTAAATCTTCTTATTAAATCCATCAAGAAAATTATAATTTTCTGAATAACATTTTCAGCAACATGTTTATTTTTTTTTAAAAGACTGCTTTAAAAATAATGCACTGTAAGTCAGATGCATCATATAAAGACGTACCATAAATAGATCCCCTTCAGTTTTTCTCAATTTGTTTGATATAAATTATGTATAATCATTAGGAGAGACAACTCTTACTCAAGAGCACAGTTGCGATATATTACTGTTATGAACAAATTGTAATCTGCAGAGATATGACAGAAAGCGATAAATCACACAAGAAAATCCAAATTAAAATATTAATCAGACTCATCAAAACATCATCTAGAAATAAAGGTCAGATGGTTTTTACAACTAATTTGTCAGAGTTGCATGAATTTGCTATCGGTTGTCAGTGTTATGATGTACGAGGATGGGTATGCCGTCTCACTGATTGATGATGATGTCAATTTCAACACAAATTTACTGCTCTTTGAAAAGTGGTACATAAACACAAACCAAGGTTTGATTCCAGTAAAATCTCTGTTCAATTTCAAGAGTTAATAATAATGATGCTAATGTCATGAGACAATTGGCAGCATCTTTGTTGCAACATATTACTTACATGCTTAAATTGATTTTTATTTTTAATTATTCTGTCACATGATGCCATTTTCATTTAGAACCAAGTAGACATAAAAGAAGTTTTTTTTTCATAAAAATGCCATGTTGATATGATCTTCCATTTAGGAGGAGTAGCTATACTAAGATTTTCAAGATGGTAGCAACAGTGGCCATTTGGATGTCAGGGGGCCACCATTTTCAAACAGGACCAACTAGACACTGGGACAGATGTGTATGTAAAGTTTTATGGCAATCCTCCAAGAAGTTTGGGAATAGTTGTGATAACCAATCTGTACTAACTGATGGATGAATGACAGACAACAGGCCATATAATAAGCTCTTCTGGTCTATGACCAGTAGAGCTAAAAATTTACCCAACACCTTGAGCAATTTTGTGTAGGTGAGCTAAAAATAAAAAAGCATACAGAATTTTCTCATTTCTAAAAGGTTTCAGGTTGGACACTTTCTGATGATTGGTGTTTTACAGCACAGCAACACAAATAGGTAGTTCCAAGGCAAATGGAGTAACGTGCCTTGCCCAAGGACACACCATGGTAGCCAACTTAGGCTGATCCAACGATTGGATTAGAACCTGAACCCTTTTGTTCATGATTCTGGCATACTAACCAATGAGATACCATGACTCCTGTCTCCATTAGTCACCTCTTATTACATACATGCAGGCACATTGGGCCGATTCTATATTTCTGAGCATGCATGGCATAGCCAACCAGTTATTTGCAAAAAAATGTATGATTCCAATAAGCCCCACTGTTGAAGATTTAATGATGCTAAAAAAAAATAATTTACAGTAACTCCATTTCAGCACCATTTAGTTCTAAGGAATTTGTCTCCACTGAATATTTATATGACTAACTTCTGACCTAAAATAAACATGAAATATAATATTACTGTGAGGACTCAGAATTGCCATACTAATTTGTAAGAGCGTTGGAAATATAACCCAGAACACACATTATATTAACACTGTCTAGCTAATGGTAGCAAATTGCTTGTGCTGTGAAGCAGGGAATATGAGAATTTAATGAGCTCTTTCCAATCAAGCTGGCTATATAAATACCGACATGTGATTGTAACATTTTGAGAGTCCATGTCTGTCAAGCATGGAAACTAATATGGTAATATAATTAACATTCAGGATATCTCTCCAACAATTAAATTAACAAGCAATAAACTGACAAATGTTGTTTCTTTCCAATCATAAATCTGGGTGTTTTCAGAACTGAAGAATTCCCAGATAAGCTTTTGCCTCCTTAATTCAAGCCAACAAGATTAATTGTCAACAAAATGGTCTAATTGTTATTAAAATATAGTCATATTCTCCTCATCAGGGAGGGAAATCTGATTGATACTGTTTAGGGTCTGAAGATGTAATCTGATTAGTTTCACATGCCTAATGCTGAGGGGCAAATTACTATCCCTCCATTTAACTAAATTGATTGCTTTCTATTTCAGTGACAAATCAGATTTTGTGTTCAAGTATTCTGGCATTTTGTTTCAAGACCGAAAACCAGTTACAGAATTTATACTGTTTTCATACTACAAACTCCTTTACAAAATTATTAGTCAACAGAATGGAAATGGACCAATTTCTGAGGCTTGATCACATATCTACTATTAGCTGTATACCCAATCTAAAATCAAACTATACTCAATCATTCTGTACCTACACCTGGAGTGCTAAGCTTGTCTAAGTCAAGAGCCATGGCGGACTGATGGTTACACATCTAGGTAGTTTTTATTACATAACACTGACAAATCCAAATATTTATTCTAACTTTAGTAACTTTCATCCAATTTTTGTGAAATATTAATACACAAATGAAATTATGAAATGGCAAAATTCTTAAAGGGACAACTTTAAATTGATAGAAAATGCTGTACTAACAAGTACACTAGCTATACAAGATCGAGCGATTTATCTGATCAGTGTCACAGCAAGTCCAAAGTGCATCATATTCATGATCTACAAGAACTTCAATATTCACATTTACTTGCTTTATTCCACTATTGATTATTAATTCATACACATATATACTCACCTCTGCTTTACAATATAATGTTTATACCAACGTATGGTCAAAACTAAAAGTCTCATTTACATAGTTTTTCAAAATGATGTGGGATTTTATTTAAAAAAAAAAAAAAATTATATTTAATCTCTTCTTTAATTTAAATTTTGACTTTAACTTAAAGTCATGTCTTCAGCAGAAAATCTGTACTGGGCCTTTCTCTGATACAGTACAAAAATATATCAAAGTATGATGAAAATGTCCCATACATAAATTCATATGTAAGCAGAAAGAGTTTATAGAAGATACACTAGTTATACATGCACATCATTCATGGAAACACATGACTGAGTTTGTAACTGGCAGGAATTTTTTTTTTAAATTTATGAATAAACGAGAGTAAATATTAACAGTAATCAGGGTGATAGCAGACACACACACATAAACTAAACTCGATCTAGTCATCTTTTTTTTTTAGATTGATACAGATCAAAATCAGTCCCAGAATTTAACATAAATTTCTTTGTAGTCAAAAGGACTAGTAGATTGAGAAATTTAATAGTCCTGCTGAATCTTCACTAATTCTTCCCACAAAACAATGATGGTGACCAACAAAACTTTACAAGCCATTGTACTATTTAAATTATGAAAACTACTAGTTGGAGAGGAAATTTAATAGCCTCAGGCTAGCGGACTACTGCTACTTTTGAACCCTACAAATTAATGTGTGAACGTTTTTTTCTTTTGTAACTCCGGGAATGTATGTGATTTGGCCAGTTGAGTTAAAAATCATATCGATTATAGATTTGGACAGCCCTCTTATCACTCTAATGGGTATGCCAATGCTTCAAAATTGCTATTACTACATCCGGTTATCTAACTGAATTTCCCATTATTGTCATTCTCTGATCTTTTGGCAAATTAATATATTCTTCTTACGATTACTACAAATGCTCTTTTTTTCCGGCATCAAGAGTATATTGAAATTCTCTGCTTGAAACTACTGTGCTGCTGACTGACCTGGATTGGTTTAGGTTGGCCATCAGTAGCTTCAAACACGCAAAACCCTAATACTGATGTTCCACGTTGTTTTTAACCTGCTTTTATCGTATCCAAATTTTAACCTTATTATCTTTCACCTTATTCCCCTTGACCATGAATACACTCAAATGCAATCGGACTGTGAAAAATCCATGTGAGGAGAGTTACAGCAGGATACAGGGATAGACAGGTTCAGAAAGTTTGCCATTTTAAACTTAATTCAAGCAAGACTTGCTGTACATTGCCACCATAATACCACATAAACAGATATTACAGAAAACGACAATGCACAACAGTAGATTTGAAAATGGTTCCAGAATTCATTGCTAACATCCTCCTGTGCTCACTAACGGTTCTTATTGAGAAATCTTTATTTAAACACCCTCTCAATGGTCACTGACTTATGGAAATGATGTATCACTCTGAAACTTTGGCTTTGTCCCACAGGTATAGATGATAAACTAATGATAGTATCAATGAATTATAAACATATTGAGCTTAGAACCAATTTATCGATTTATCATTGTGGGCAAAAACTGAGATATCTGAATATAATATGATAACTGCATCTATTTCTAATATTGACACTATTTTTAAATACATAAGTTTGCATATAAAATTTCACAGGGCAGTGAAATTTACTTAGTTAGCCTGCGAAGTTTATACATTACTGATACTTCATATAGCATCTATTCTTGGCAACATCATCATAATGTAGGCTGACTGTGCTGACAGTATGGGACAGTTATTATATTAATAATTATTAATCCAGTTGCCAAGATATCCATAAGGAACAAAAAAGAAAAATACAAAATTTGATGCATTTTTATGAAAATCTAAATGCTGGGCAAACAAATTGTAGCACTTATCCAACCTTGAGCCATTTATCTGCAAGAAATGTAGATTGTAACTAATGTATACAAACGCACACGCCTACATGGGCAAGATCACAAACGCACACGCCTACATGGGCAAGATCACAAACGCACACGCCTACATGGGCAAGATCACAAACGCACATGCCTACATGGGCAAGATCAAAGATCAAGATCATAGCTTTCTCTAATTAAATAATCCCCGCGGGCTTGCGGATGCAAAACAGGCTTGATGCCCCCTCCCACATGTCCTAAGAGGTGACAAATGGAGGCAACCTTTTAGCCGTAGGATGTGTATAATGTTCCATCTCAGAAAGTCTTGGACTTTTTAAAAACAGTGCAGCCTATATTTAAAAAAATCGGAGTTTTGTATTTTAAGGATTTTATCCATTTCTGTGCTTTATATTTGCTTTCTCTTTTTTTGGGGACACCTAAACTTACTTGGGACTGTATAGGCAGGATTGTGCTGATGTGCCATTAGACACTATACATGCATACATACATACATACTATTTAAATAAAGAGGTGTGGAATAAATAAAAAACTGGAATGGATTTGTTTTTCACTTGGGAACTTGAAAGCCCGATTCAATTAAAATTCCACAAATTCATTTATCCAAGTTTTGTATTTTCAAGAAGAAAGAATCCTTCTTTTTTGGACCCATCCACACCATGTTAATACAAATTGTGGTTTATCTGATCCAACAATTCAGTTCACCCTACACTGCTGTAACAATGGTCAAATTAACCTTCTAAGGATGGATAACGTACTCTAGTGCCAACAAAACAAATCAACTGCTAGATAAATTGGACTTTTTGACAGTAATTCTTGACACAGGTATAACTGGGATTTTAAAATTTAAAAAAAATGGAAATCTTCCAAAGAAAATACTAAATAGTTCATAACAGATCAGGTTTTATCTGAACAAGGATAAATACAGCGGAAACTAGATCTGACCTGATCCCCTGTTGGTCAGTGAATTAACGATTCTCTTAATTGCATCTGCATTCTGCAGGCCACCTGTCTGAACCAGAGGTAATAACTACCTGTCTAATCCATTTACCTGCACCATTACCTGACTAACGACAGAGACAGATGCCATTTTCGGCCCCTAATTGGCACCTTACACCTGACTGGACACCTAACCTGCCAACTTTGTTTGGAGTTAACCACCTTTAATAACTGTTAGCTGGATCCGGTTATATTTTCCAGGAAAAATGTAATATGTAATTTTAGACATTATTGTTGTTTAGGGAGGCTTGTTTCCTTTAATTAATGTTGGAAATTTCAGGTCCAAGTATGAATTAAAATGACCACATGTCTGAAAGTTTAGTTGGATATTTCTTTAACCCTAATTTATTTGAACATAGGAAACATTTTCTCCACTGAACACCATGTTCAACTTTAATTCAGCAATGAAAGCTGCAAGTAAATGAACACAAACTTTTATATCCAACCAATCAATTTTACAGGATCTAAAAATAATTCTTCATATGTTGGTATATAAAAGGTATATATATTTTTTCCCTTTAACATGAAACATACTGTATATACTCGCGTATAAGCTAATACCAACTGCAAACTGCATAGACCCAGATCTGCTGGCGCATAATGCACCAGCAGATCTGGTTCTATGCAGTTTGTAAAGACTAATCAGTAGAACAAACACATACCCTGATCTGCTGGCACATAATGCGACGGCAGATCAGGGTCTATGTTGTTTGCATTTGGGCTAAGCTTATACGCGAGTATATACGGTACACTATAAGAAACATGCCTTACACAATATGTCTTTCAGTTTAACCATGCTAATTTTCAGCAAATTGTGAAATTGCAAACTCGTAGTTACAGTCTAACTGATTTAAAACAAACTGATTAATAAATTAACAATCTTGTAACTATATTTTTTAAAGATATTTTGTTTATAACAATTTATAAACATCAATTTTCAGTGGTTGCCAGGTTTGTATTTTGCTATGAACACTTCACCCTTGCAGTTTGCAAATAGTATTTTTGTGCTCCTATACTGGAAATATTAATTATAAATCAAAGAATGTTTTTGAATCAGTTTAGACATATAACTGTCTGAGCAATGCAGGCTGAATGTTTATAAAATCCATATACCATATATAATGTCTTATAAGTCAGGTCCAACTGCAAACAACATAGACCCTGATTTACCATTGCAAAATGTGCCATTTGCAGCTGGACCTTACTTATAAGAGTTTATACGGTACATGTTACCTTGCAGGCAATCTTTACCTGGTGTCAAATTTTTTTTTTTAAGTTGTAATTTGCGAAGCAGCTCTCTCTGATCTCATTGTGTGAATTTGAACTGCACTATGATGAAATTGGCTGAATGATTATAAAACACTTCCCTTCTTTTTCATTTAAAAGACCCAGTACAATAGAGGCAAAGCAGGGGGTTTCTTCTTTAGAATTCCTAGCATGCAACAACTGAACAGTTAATAAAAATGCACACACACAACACTTTTCTAGGTGGGCTGGGGTTTTTTTTCTTCTTTTTTCTTTCAAATAACAATGTTTGTATTCCCATTGCCACTGTACCATTTTTGCATGACCTATCATAAAGTGGCAAGACATTTACAAATAAACATATTTAATATTTATTGTGAGGCATGAAATGGGTAGAAAGTTTTAGATTATAGCTCACAGTACTTCTTAGTGATACTAATAAGACTTCAGTGATACTCTTGTATGGAAAATGAATTGCCTTAATTAGACTATTATAGAGAAATGCTCTCAGACAACTGCAGAAAGAGAACAATGACTGAGGCACATTCAAAATTATTTCTTTTTTAATCTTAAGAAGAAAACATAGAAACTGCTTTTATATGCAACTCAAAACTTAAATTTGTCCATGTATTTCATTTATTTGATTAAAATTATCATACTGTGGGTCAAATTAAAATACAAAGTTTTTGATCTACAGGACATTTTCAAAATTTTCCATGGAGACTTTCAAATCTGGACAATAATCATAAAAAACATGGAGAGAATTAAAAAGTAATATTCCTGTGTCAAAAGTGAGAACAGAGAACAAATCTGACTTGACTATTATTAGAAGTACCAGCTACCCCCCCCCCCCCCCCACTCCTTTACTCAAAATGTAGAGGACTGGGTCCCTGCCAGATGTACAAAATATAAATACTGTTATCTCAAATAAACAGGAAAGCCAACAATCCACCGAACCTCAAGTACCAGGCTTTTCCTTAGCAACAATTAAAATTGGTGATTTCCCATCCAACTCCTGCCTCAGCTGCTGCATTGCTGAACGCTCCTGTAAAACTATGTCAATAATCATTGCAATTATCTTTACATAAGCAGAATATATGTAAACAAGGTAAACTACAGTCTGGTCTCATTTGTCTGACATCTGCTATAATCCAATTCTCACTTTTAATATGATGTTACAAATGAAAGTCTGATTCAAGCAATGCCCATTTTATTCCATGACTGGTTTTGTCCAATATTTACAATGGCAACAATTTGCATTTTATTCCATGATTGGGTTTGTCCAATTTTTACAATGGCAATAATTTGCATTTTATTCCATGATTGGGTTTGTCCAATATTTACAATGACAGTAATTTGCATTTTATTCTATGATACAATGGCAATAATTAGCATTTTATTCCATGATTGGGTTTGTCCAATATTTACAATGGCAATAATTTGCATTTTATTCCATGATTGGGTTTGTCCAATATTTACAATGGTAATAATTTGCATTTTATTCCATGATTGGGTTTGTCCAGTATTTACAGTGACAATAATTTGCATTTTATTCCATGATACAATGGCAATAATTTGCATTTTATTCCACGATTGGGTTTGTCCAGTATTTACAGTGACAATAATTTGCATTTTATTCTATGATACAATGGCAATAATTTGCATTTTATTCCAAGATTGGGTTTGTGAAATATTTACAATGGTGATAATTTGCATTTTATTCCATGATTGGGTTTGTCCAATATTTGTAATAGCAATAATTAGCATTTTATTCCATGATTGGGTTTGTCCAATATTTACAAAGGCGATAATTAGCATTTTATTCCATGATTGGGTTTGTCCAATATTTACAATGGCAATAATTTGCATTTTATTCCATGATTAGGTTTGTCCAATATTTACAATGGCGATAATTAGCATTTTATTCCATGATTGGGTTTGTCCAATATTTACAATGGCAATAATTATCATTTTATTCCATGATTGGGTTTGTGAAATATTTACAATGGCAATAATTTGCATTTTATACCATGATTGGGTTTGTCCAATATTTTACAATGGCAATACTGTGCATCAGTCTTGAGATTTGACTCTATCAGAGTTATTAACCACCTGTCAAAAACCACCTGTCCTAAGTGTGAGGACTTTCTCTCTTGCATTACTGATTGGTGTATACAAATTTAGTCTTTGGGGTGGAGACAGGAGTATTCTAAATATATATGAATTTTGGGATTAGATATTTTCAACTTCTCATTCAGTGTACTGACCAAGTTTACATGAGCTGAAGGAACTCAGTTTGCAGAACGTAAGACTTGCAATCAAATGGGTTGCGGGTTTGATACCCACCCAGGCCAGCCTGGGTTGGCTGCCTTGGTGTATCTTTGGGAAATGCACTTAGCTCCCATTTCCTCATAATACAGCCAATAGTGTGTTAAAAGTGCCGTAAAAACCAACAAAAAAAACCCCCAAAACTAATACACGTTTAAACTGCTTCGTAGCTAGTATTACAGCAAGAATATTATTACAGTGAGACTGTCCATAAAACTCAAAGGACCACACAAATTTATTATTTACCTTTGTCTTTTATACAGAGGTTAATATATATGTCCTTTATAAGCAGGTGTCCTGTATAATACAGGTTTCACTGTATACAGATCATATAGGAAGACTATCCCAATTGTTCTTAGTTGCAAAGTGGCTTTAGTAATCTGTCTTGATCCATCATCATCTACATTTTTATCCCAGAAAAATCAACGATGAAAAAAGTCAAGTCAAAAGAAAATTCAGTGCTGCCAGACATTGTTCAGACCGCTGGGGAACTGTCACTTCTATCATTCCATGTGAAAAATAAACAATCAGCCATACTATTTCATTCTTTGATTACAGAAAAATACAGATTTTTGTTTAAAAAGCTGGGTAATTTCTTAATATGTGTCTGCCCTTTTTTCAGTGAAAAACTATTTACATTCAAGAAAGAATGTATTAAATTAATAGATCGACTTCTAAGAGAATCTTGAGGATAATTAACAAATTGAGGAAAAATTCCTAAATCAGAAAGCAGATGTTGAAGGGTATTTGTTAGTATAATTGTTACTGATAAAACACAACACATGCTGCTGGCAATTTGAATTCTGGAAGTTCCTATGTTTAGTACTGTACAGCAATCCCATTAACTTTTTTTAAAAAACAAGGGGCATAAAGGCTCATTTTGTACCTCTGAATTATGGAAGAAAATTATAAAGAAATCCTAAAGTTTGGGAAGATAAGATAAAATTTGAGGATAATTTATCACATTTGCAGGTTTCTGGGCACACTGTTGTAGTCACCAGCTTAAAACTTGACATTAGCTCTTAACTGACACCTATGTACTTCCCTTTCACATACTTAGCACTAGTCTTGACCAACACTAGGAGACTGACCATTTAATTTGGAATAGGGGAGTGGGGGGTTGGGATTAAAAAAAACAAACAAAATGAGTGTCCCCCATATAGCAGGAAAAAAATATTCTTGCTCTAATTTGTAAAAGAAAAGAACTAATTGTATCCATTATATTAGCTGAATAAAATTATCTTCAGATAAAAGAAAACAAATATCTTGGATGGAAAGAAAATGCCCCCTCCCCAGTCTCGATTAAATGATTTGTCATTAATTAAATATATTTTGTAGAGTTAAATTTGTATAAGACCGTTTCATTGTCATCAACAATTTGATTTATAAATCTTCACAAACTGCCATTAAGTTTTAATTAATCATCCACTTATCTGACTAATTATTATTTTGGAACAAAAAGCATTCCCAGGAAATTAGATTTTCTGAGAAAGAATCCCATTTATAATCAAAGAAGGTGTGTTGGTGTCCATGTGCTTCTAACCCTTGTCACCAAGTTTTAATTGTGGGTTGAAAATTTCATTAGAGTTGGACCTGGTTTGACCCACTGCATGCCTGCATGTGCAGAAACCAGTCTAATTAGGCAATTATGAATGGCTGACCAGTTCATTTTAATTAGCTAGGGAATCTATTCTTTAGGGATGGTCTTGAGAGAAACAAAGAGATTAAAGATATCCCTGCATTCACTCATAATTGGACCTCCTTCCAATCAAATTCAGTATCTGACTGGATATATGGATATATATATATATATATATATATATATATATATATATATATATATATATATATATATATATATATATATATATATATATATATATCTGTTGATCTGGTTTCAACTCACAACAAGGTGGTCAACAAAGAGTTGCATAAAAACAAGTTGTCAACACATTTTATTGTTGTTGCTGCAAAGTATTGGAAATTGACCTATTCATCTGTCAGATATTTAATGGTGTGAAATAAATGCAAACAAAAAAGTGAGGGCATGAAATGAACATCAGTCCATTAAATTGCCTATTAGTGCTCTTCTCTGACAACTAAGCAATCCATTGCCAGACATCATTAGACATCTTGTTGAATCTCAAGTCAGAATTGGGTGTCAATTGCAGTCTTGCACACTGATGTCTATTTAGCCGCTTCACTGAGTAATTCAGGCACAAAAAACCCTGTAATAAAACATTGCCATTTCGCAACTGGCAGAAAATTCAGTATTACAAAATGGAAAACTGCCCGTTGCATCTTGAAGAACATGGCATACTTCAATACTGTAACGTCTTGTACCTCTATCCTAACTACATAATGCTGACTGCTTCATACTTGGTATCATTTTTGTTTATCGCATTTAATCACACAATAACATAAATCTGTCACTTCACAACACTAGACAAAAAGCTACCAGTTAAAAGAAAACTATTTTGCCATTATTATTCAGTTTATTTGTCAAGTCCCAATTTCTTCAACTTTTTATTCATTCATCAAGTCCCCCCAAAAACTGTGGAATTACAGGTAGGAAGAAATCCTGCAAATATATGTTCCTAACTGATTCCTTCAAATGAATGGGTAAAATTTCTGTAAGAAGGCCAACAAGATTCTTTCTATTCATACACTCTCCTATAGATGCTTAACTTAAGGACATGAAAAATAATACACCAAATATTAAACAATTTCAAATGAACCAACAGCCTTTAAACGGAGTGGAATTCTTTTTCTACTCATGTCACCATAGAACAATGATACTTGCCATCTTTAGAGATCTCCTTAGAATCTGCATCAAGCAAGATCCAAGTTTATCAAAAGAATCTAAATGTCTTGCATTAAAACTTGGAACTTCTGTCCGATACTGTCACCATCTATCCTTTCCTTTCCTCTCAACACTAATAGGCTGATCAATGATGCTAGAATCCCATCTTTCTAGCTGACTCTAAGAATATCAATGATCGATGTAGAATGAAGTGATTCTTTCTACTTTGGGAATTCAGAACAAATCTCAATATTGCCAGGCATCTAATGAGTGGGTGAAATGAATGAAGATATGATAACCCCAGAGACCCCGATAGAGTAGGCTGATGAATAGTAATCACTCTGCCCTACTTGAACTGAGTCGTGATGAATTGTCAAATAATTGTCAATATTTTCCTGTAATAAAATCTATCCAAACTGCAGTGTATATCTTTGCAGTGCTTAAGATCAGGACTGTGATGATAGTACAAGTCAGAAACATTCCGAATTAAGTCAGCCATATCGAAATTGCCATGATTACTCTGCAAAATGGGAATCTTGTATATAATTAATGGTAAATGATGTCCTTAACAATTTCAGATATGGCAGAAATTTTGTAGAATCTATAGGAAAATCAATTCTTACCCACCAATACATGGAGAAAAGAACTACAGCTCTCCCTGATTATAACATGGTAGTTGGGATTCATAATGGCTGAGTGTGTTATGTACCTATAAAGTGGTACAGCAATAACTGCATTATGTACCCAACCATGATATGGCGAGAACTGCATTATGTACCCAACCGTGATATGGCGAGAACTGCATTATGTACCCAACCGTGATATGGCGAGAACTGCATTATGTACCCAACCGTGATATGGCGAGAACTGCATTATGTACCCAACCGTGATATGGCGAGAACTGCATTATGTACCCAACCGTGATATGGCGAGAACTGCATTATGTACCCAACCGTGGCATAGCGAGAAATGCATTATGTACCCAACCATGGTATAGCGAGAAATGCATTATGCACTGAACCATGGTATGGCAAGAATGATTGAAAATTCTATGAATGTGTGTATATATGTGTCAGGCATTGGGGAAGGGGGGAAATGGGTGGGAGGAGGAGGAGATTAATAAACAAAATGCCAGCCAAATGCATAGTAATATTTTAGTTTATGTAAATTAATTTTTTTGACTTCCTGATCTTCGTGCAATTAATTTTGTCAAATACTAATGTTTCAAAAAGGAAAAAAAGACATAATACAAATCTTCATGGTGTTTTCTTTCAACCCAGTCATACATTTATTAGACTAATTAAAGTTTAATGGTTTAATTTTGGTCATTTTACTGCATTATATCTGGAACTGTGTTACATTGAAGGGCAATATAATGAGGTAGAACTGTCTTTAATTTTATTTTCTGAATATGAAATATTTTAATACCTTTTACCAATCTCTCAACTTTGATAATCATCAGCTATGCTACATGAATATATATTACCGTTTATACTTGCGTTTAAGCCAGGTCCAATGCAAACAACAGAGACCCTGATCTGCCATCGCATAATGCACCATCAGATCAGAGTCTATGTTGTTTATTTTACTGAATACTCCTAACAAACTGCATAGACCCAGATCTGCCAGCACATTATGCGATGTCAGATCCGGGTCTGTGCAGTTTGCAGCTGAACTTGATTTATAAGTGAGTATATATGGTATCCTGTCACCACCAGAAAAGTGACATATGTCTGACCATGCTAGTGCAAGAGACAAAAACCAACAATGCTACTATAAAAAGATCAAGGCAGATAACATCACTGGCAGCACCATTCATGAGAACTGACTTCCACTTGTCTGTATTAACCAAAATTTATTTACCTTCTCAGAACTGCATTTTCGCAAAAACTTGTACTAAAATTAGATTCAAATCCTTCGATCTTCTTTTGGGAATGTATTATGAGCATAATACCAACAGCATTTTGTTCTCTGGAATCCTCTACCAAGAGGATTGTGACAAATATAAATATTGTCCCCAGCATATTTTAGAAAGATAATACACACTGCAATCCCTAGCTGGAACCCCACCCTCTCTTGGACACACCCTGCCTTCCTTCTGAAATTCTCCGAGGTTTAATAGATGGTATATGGGAAATATTCAACATGTACATTTTGGGTATTAACTTGGCATCATTAATCTCTATTTTTCACTTGCAGCCAAAATATGATCTTAAATGCCCTCCACAGATTTTACAATGCTTAAAATTACCTGACATGCAACAAGCCCTCTGCCCTGCCAAATGGCATGTTGACAACATTACAAACAGCATATGAAGAGAACTAGACCTATCTTCCTTAAGATATCAGAGTCTGTGATAACAATACAGTACAACCTCATTTATCTGATTCTCCCTCAGCGGGAATATTAGTTTGTCCAAAACCATATGTATGTACCCCTGAATGTGTTGATTTGGCATAACTCAAAACTCCATGATTCATCCAAACTTCACTTTATGAGACATGTTTCAGTGTTTAATAAGGAATTCAGTGTCCCCTGTCGAATTCATTTAAATAAAGGTTATCTGTATCAGGAACTAGGAGACTGGTCACACCATCAGTACCGTACATACTTGCTTACAAGTCGTATCCAACTGCAAACAACATAGACCCAGATCTGTCATCACAAAATGTGCCTGCAGATCAGTGTCTATGCTGTTTGTTCTACTGAGTAGTCCTAACAAATTGCATATATCCAGATCTGCCAGCGTATTATGGAACGGCAGATATTGGTCTATGCCATTTGCAATTGGATCCGACTTATAGGCGAGTACACATGGTATTTCCAGCATACATTTGTTATTGTTTCTGACATTCTGTTCACAAATCGAGTCACTTAAGCACAATGATAAAGAATATGGTACGTTTTTACAGAAATGTATACAGGAGCAGCATGGGAGGATCTGGTATGAGGCTTACATCTTGACAAAATACAAAACTGGACAATCATCAAGTCCATCATTTCTTTTGCTAAAATCACCAAATGACCGCAGTTATATAGGACTTGACAGACAGGAGACATTTTGATGTGCATCTGTTAATGGCTGGGTACATTGCCAGGTAATGAAATAGTAAAAATGACATACAGCATCTAAATTACTTACCTATATTATGGAAAATGCAGAACAGCACATGAAAAAGAAAGAAGGCAACCGAGTTAGATAAAATGCATCAAGATCTGGTAATTTCAACATATGACAGATTATTGGATACTGCCTGACTTTTTTTTACATACAAGAATAGTATGACAAGTATTGTGTGCAGAACAGTTATTTACCATTTTTGTTATTTTTGTTAAAAAATAAAATATTGCAGTTAAATAAAGGAGAAGGAAGGACTTGATCATTGATTTACATGTAGTGATAATCTCACACACTCAAAATATCAGTTATCTGCTTCTTTTCTATTGCAAGATAAATTACTTCCATTCCTGTTTTATTAAATCCAATATTAAACTGCTTACCAAATCATATGCTCCTCATTGAAAAAAAAAAATATCATCTGACTTGTTTTTAAAGCAGTCATTAGAAACAGCTGTGTGAAATGTTTGAAACAAGAAATCAGGCTCAGAATGATGCATTATGTAGAAATTTCTTCCAATGATGTTGATCACATGTTATGAAAACACTTGTTTCAAGGTTTTCTATTTTTGTTTAATTCATCCATATTGGATGGCACTTCAGCATAATTCCTCCAATACTGAAAGGCCTTTGTGCCTGGATGATTTCTGTCAAAACTGGTCAAATTATGTTGAGCAGCTTTTAAAGATAAAGTTTTACAATTTTGTATTTTTTTGGTATGGCAGTTATAATTGGAGGTGGAGTGGAATCACTTGTACAAACTTCAAAGACCTTAATACCAGGATGCTTTCAATAAAACTTTGTATAGTTTTGTCAAGTGCTGTTTGAAAAGAAGTTGTTTCAATATTTTTAAAAATATTTTTAGTAATGGTGTCCATATTTTAAGATGGACAAGCATCACCTGTTAAAATTTTAAAACCATTAAAATACAAGGATGCATTTTGTCAAATTTAGTTCAATTCTGTCTAGTAGTTTTGCAAATTGTTTAAAGGTTTGTCTACTTTTAGTAATGGCAGCCATATTTGATGGTGGATAGGTATCACTCGTACCAAATTGAAAGCCCTTCATGTCAGGATTCTTTCTATCACATCTGGTCCAAATTCTAATGAACACTTTTTAAAATTAGTTCATTTAAAGGTTTTTATATTTTTAGTAATGGTGGACATTTCTGAAGGTGGATTGGCATCATGTGTATAAATCTGAAAGCCCTGAAATCAAGCAAGCCCTACAAATAATGATGCCTTCTATCAAATTTAGTCAATTTTGCTGAGCGATTTTTTTGAAGTTATTTAAAGGTTTTTCCAATTTTAGTAATGGTAGCCATATTTTATTCCAGATTGGCATCATTGTACAAAATGGAAAGCCCTTCATGCCAGGATACCTTGTAATAAATTTGATAAATTTCTTTTGAGCACTTTTTGAAAAGAAGTTCAAGGTTTATCTATTTTAACAACGGCCATATCTGATGGTAGAATGGCATAATCTGTACAAAACTGTAAGTCCTTCATCAGGGTCCATGCTGGACTTGAATTTTATGGCAAAGTGATTTCTCTCCCCTGCCAGAATAGGCCAATGCAGTGGGAAAATAGGGAAAAGTGAGTATAGAAGGGTCAACATTTAGAACATTAAAACATTCACTAAAAAGAGACAATATAAAAATAAAAGAAATACTCGTTAAACTTTATTAAAGTAATAAAACTGTCTTAATCTGAATCAGCAAAAAATTTCAAGTTTTTCACAAAACAGGAACCTCAAAAATAGGTTACTATCTATAAGGGGTTACTATCTCTAAGGGGTGACTATCTATTAAGGGGTGACTATCTCTAAGGGGTTACTATCTCTAAGGGGTGACTATCTATAAGGGGTGATTATCTATAAGGGGTTACTATCTATAAGGGGTGACTATCTATAAGGGGTGACTATCTATAAGGGGTGATTATCTATAAAGGGTTACTATCTATAAGGGGTGACTATCTATAAGGGGTTACTATCTATAAGGGGTGGCTATCTATAAGGGGTTACTCTCTATAAGGGGTGACTATCTCTAAGGGGTGACCATCTATAAGGGGTGACTATCTATAAGGGTTTACTATCTATAAGGGGTGACTATAAGGGGTTACTATCTATAAGGGGTGACTATCTATAAGGGGTTACTATCTATAAGGGGTTACTATCTATAAGGGGTTACTATCTATAAGGGGTTACTATTTATAAGGGGTGACACATATGGAGGCACAAATTTTGTCAACCTACTTTTACAGGATGAAGTATGCAGTAAACTCAAGTTTTCATTTCAGGCTATGCCATTGTGCCACTGACCCTTTTTTTATTTTTAGCAGAAGCTAGCTCTCCGTGTGTTGCTCATAGGGTACATAAAAAATTTACCCCAGAAAATAAGGATAAAAAGATAAGATTTTAGACTGACTGAATTGAGTGCATCCCTAGCTGGCTTACTGAATAGAGTGCACTCATTGCCAAAGATGCATAATGTGATCAGTTTCATTGGCTGACAGAAAAGTCTTACTTATTTTGATTAGTTTGGGCACCAATTGAGTGCACATGGTCGATGAACATAGATAGAAAAGATAAACAAAAGCAGATGAAATCTTGAGCAAAAACACTTCTTCATTTGTTTCCAAACTCCAAAGTAAGTGTACAGTGATGATAAAATGTAGATTCAAGTGTCCAAACTCCAAAGTAAGTGTACAGGGAGGAAAAAAAAAAGTAGACTCAAAGTGTCCAAGCTCAAAAAAAAAAGCATACCGGGAGTGAAAAAAATGTAGACTCAAGTGTCCAAGCTCAAAAAAAAAAAGCATACCAGGACGGAAAAAAATGTAGATTCAAGTGTCCTAAATAAATTCTAGAAGTGAATTGTTACTCAAGCATGAGGAATTAAAATCCTGCTACAGAAGGCACATGTCAGGCTGATAGCGAGTTGTGCTCCATTTTTTTGACATAAACAAGAAAGATATTTGCAACCCAGTTTTCCTCTAAATTACCCCACTTTTTGATATTGTACGGTCCATTGGAGCTTATTTTTCCAATTTCTGGAATCAACACTGTAAACTTGTTTAGCTTTACTAATAAATAGCATATAAACCTCCACAGTATGTATGTATGTATGTATGTATGTATGTACGTACATATGTATGTACACTGTACATGTATGTCTGTATGTATGTATGTATGTATGTATGTATGTATGTATGTATGTATGTATGTATGTATGTATGTATGTATGTATTAACATTTAATGGCACCTCAGCACAATAATGACTATACGGTGCCAATCAAAAGTAAAGTTCTGAAAATGTAAAAAGATTAACTCTTCCAAATAAATGTAAACATGAAGTACTATAAAATAAAATGTAAAAGGTTATTATGTTAAAATTCTGTAAATTGTGTATCAAACAAAATATAAAAGGTCAAGACTTTAAGTTTCTGTAAAATGTATATAAAACAAAATGTAAAATTCTTAAAATAAACGGTAAACCTCCACAGAGTAATAATTTACTCTTGATTTGGCTACAAATGCCTGCAATTGGACTCACTTCTTGAAGCTTCATGTTTGAATTTTTAATGGGAATCTAGTAAATCAAAATGAAATTGCAAACATAAATAATCATTAAATTGGCATAAAGTTAAACAAAATCATTAAAATACTATGTTTAAACTGTTTTACATTGGTCTCTGAACAGGGACACAAGAGTTGATATTGTGCTCGGAACATAAAAACTTTCAAATGGCAAAACTGGCCGGGGAGGGGGGTTGTTTGGATGTTGACTTGAGAAACGGTTAAGTCAACTTCACATTTTCTGCTTATTTGGTTGAAATGAGTCACTGGGGCGACTTTTTTGCCGGAATTATACCATAGCATGGATGCTGCATCATGCCATGATGCTTTCTATCAAATTTGGTCTAATTCTGTTGCTAAAAAGTTGTTGTGTACAGCTGTTTCTATTTTTAGTAAGGGCCACCATATTTGATGGCAGATTGGCATTATTTGAAAAAAATCTGAAAGGCGTTCATGTAGGATGCTTTCTCTCAAATTTGGTCTAATTATGCTGACTGTTTTTTTAAGAAAAGCTGTTTAAAGGGTTTTCTATTTTTAGTAAAGGCCAGAATGCTCCCTGTAAACTCAGGTGCAAACTGGTCAAACAGTTTTTGGGAAGAAGTTGTAAATAACAATTATGAACAGACTGACTCACCAGGGAACTCACAATGGAGGAAGGACCGAACCATAAGCTGCTCACTTCGCCTTATGGCTAGGTGAGCTGCAAATTTTCAAACCACTAACAAAGATTCAATATAAATATCCGGATAGTCAAACCAATTTACTTGTGCAATAAATCTACTTAATATCCTTCCTTCACTCTAAGTCATTACCATAACATGCTATAACTGACAAAGTCTGTTTGAAAAAACAGAATACTTTAGCAATTGAATTATCCCAACAGCTCTCCTTGGAACGGAATTACAGTTTCACATCAATTGACATCCCTGGAAAAACCATTTATACTCCACTAATTCAGGATCAATCCCACAGAAGGATAATTGTTGTGAAAAATTAGCTCATGCAAGGGAAGTATAGTACAAATTTTCAGTTTTTCAAGTGTTTATTGCATTATATAGTGGAGGGACACTGGTCTGTTTTCAAGTGTTCATGGCAAGAGAAAGTGGAGGAACATTGGTCTTTTTCTTAATATCTGACATGCACATAATCAGGTAAAATTCCAACTGGAATTTTTATGGCAAGCTACAGTTAGCCACCGTATGTACTTGCTTATAAGACGAGTCAAAATGCAAGCAATATAGACCTTTTTCTGCCATTGCATAATGAGCCAGCAGATCAGGGTCTGTGTTGTTTGTTCTACTGATGACTCCTAACAAACTACATAGACCCAGATCTGTCAGTGCAGTATGCAATAGCAAATCTAGGCCTGTGCAGTTTGCAGTTGGACTCGACTTATAAGCGAGTATAGATGGTACCAACTTTTAATCTCATGTTTGTTCCTATTTGATGAAATGCTTCAATGACAATAGCAAACTTGTTTTCATACGTGTATACTGTATTTTTACAGTGTCCAAAATCAAGCAGAAAATACATCAACTAAGGCTAAGGAAATTCAAAGGTGTGGAAATTGTCTTACACAAAACCAGTAAAATAAAACGGTAAAGCAAGAAAATGTTCACATTTCACATCTCTCCAAAATCAAAAATCATTGACGTTGCTAATGAAATGGAAATAAGTGTAAAGAATGATAATAACTGATAAATAATTTATTAAAAAAAGCAGAAACATGATTAGTCTATGGATTGTATCTACCAGTAGTTGAAAAAGCATCTTTTTTGTCCAAACTGTGTATTAATTCCAAGTGTGTATAACAGTCAAATTGGTGTATAACAACCGTGCTGTGACCATCTAATAGAGAAAGTCATTATGAAAAGGTAGTATTTATATTGTACCGGTATGTGCTGTATTAACTTTTATATAAATGGAACCTTTGAAACTTGTTCTTATTACAGAAGTGTTCTCTATATACATGTGGTAACTATAGCAGGTTGAACTGTTAATCTCTAAGGTTAATTAAAACCATTATTATTTAATGTCAATGTTATTCCGGACAACATTCTTGGTCAAATACCATACCCAACATCTATATTACTGTCACTGACTCCAATATCTATGTAAAGAAAATCACACCAATTACAGAAATTTGGTTGATCGCTTAAACTTATCAGAGCAAAAAGTCATCTTTCTGCCAGAGCTAATGTTTTGCTGGGGAATACAGCCTGCAGAATACTGAAACAAGGTCTTCATATGTCACGAAACCATACATCAAAGAGGGCCCCACTGCTCAAATCTATCCACTGGTATTAAATCAATTATTTAGCTACTACCATGCATTTTATAGAAATAGAAGCTCAGTCAAAAGGTAATCAAAAACTGATAAAAAATGCGACTGAGGCTATGAGAATAAAGGTTTGAACAAATTTCACAAAAAAATTATACATGCTTTTGTGTTGTACTGGTCAAGTGCACATGATGAGGTTTTACCCAGGATGATATCATCTGAGCA
The DNA here is from genome assembly GCA_029931535.1 of Margaritifera margaritifera. Classification (NCBI taxonomy): domain Eukaryota; kingdom Metazoa; phylum Mollusca; class Bivalvia; order Unionida; family Margaritiferidae; genus Margaritifera; species Margaritifera margaritifera. The sequence continues at coordinate 5,922,551 of JAQPZY010001634.1, read as the reverse complement.
ACATTTATTTGGGGCTTGATGAGTCTTTAATCTGTGGCTAAAGACTTTAATCCAGAGGTGTCAAACTGGTTTGCTATGGTGGGCCAGATTTGATATAAATAATAATTAATAATAATAATAATAAATAATGAGTCTGGTGGGCTGTATCCGATTTGCGGGCCCTATGTTTGACACCCCTGCTTTAATCTGTGGCTGGGAGATTTTTATCTGTGGCTAGAGACTTTTATATGTGGCTAGAGGGGAATTTAATCTGTGGCTAGAGGAGACTTTAATCTGTGGCTAGAGGAGAATTTTATCTGGGGTTAGAGGAGACTTTAATCTGTGGCTAAAGGAGACCTTAATCTGTGGCTAGAGGAGACTTTAATTGGTGGCAAGAGGAGAATTTTATCTGCGGTTAGAGGAGACTTTAATCTGTGGCTAGAGGAGACTTATCTAGAGCTAGAGGAGACTTTAATCTGTGGTTAGAGAAGACTATTTTTGGGCAGGAGGAGTTTAACAAAAATAAAAAGATTCTGAGTAGTTTTTTGAGTCATATTTATTTCATTATATCCAACAGGTATTACTCTGAAAACTCGTATGACTGAAAAAGCAGATAAAGTGTCCAAGGATGGGTAAAATCTTCATCATATACTTAACTCACTCATCCTTGTTTTCCTTATCTAATAATATGCTTTATAATTTTCCATGAGAGAGAGAGAGAGAGAGAGAGAGAGAGAGAGAGAGAGAGAGAGAGAGAGAGAGAGAGAGAGAGAGAGATAAATTCAGTGAACTTGAGTATGGTGCTCATTTTTATCTAATATAAACAAAACTGTGGGACACATACCCATCTTTCATTAATTTGAGTAGATAGAACTTGCAACTGTTAATATTGAAAACATCTTTGTTACAGTTTAATAATCTGCTTTTTAGAATCCTTTACTCTGGGGAGTTCTAAATTCAAAGGGTGTGAGATTGAAATGGACTTCACCAATGGCACCTGACAAGCTGTCTGTAAATGTGAAGGATCGACTTTAATATCGCTATTCATTCGGCCAAATTAAACTGCATATTATATTTTTCAAACAGTATTGAGTCAATTTCTATTCAACATGTCTGAATGTCCTCAAAATCTGTTCTATGTGATTAAAGGGTAAGTGAGATATTGAGCAAATATCTCCACAGCATAATTCTTTCTTGCACAATTCATGAAAGATGTAAAGAGTGTTAAAAACTGTGGAGAGGAAATCAGAATAAACAGAGACCCATCAATCAAAACAAAAAGCACCTTCAACACTTCCACAGGTGCTTGATACAAATGTATGGCACTTGAGTAAATGTGGCTGCCTTTTATACTGCAAGCATGAGCTGGTGGAGAAATTCAAAACTGCAGACATTGTATGCATAACCTCAGTCAGCTTGAGAACTTGGGATTTGCAAAAGACAAATTCTTCCTGCTATAATTTTGAACATGCGTTACCTAAATAAATCTTTGGATATACAGCTGTAAACTCTATCACATCGTATAAATTTTAATTTCAGAATGTGGGTACTGGTGCATTACCCAGTGGCACTAGTACAAGGTCAAAATCTCATTTTGGGATGGGGACAGGGAATCACTGTGGAAAACAAGCTAATAACCATAGTACATACACAAAATGAATAATATTAAACAATCAGTTTTTATGTCTCATAATATGACTGTAATTACTAGATACTTTTGAGAGAGAGAGAGAGAGAGAGAGAGAGAGAGAGAGAGAGAGAGAGAGAGAGAGAGAGAGAGAGAGAGAGAGAGAGAGAGAGGGAGGGATAGAAAAAACTTGTAGTTTTAGTATTCCAAGTCTGTAAATGTTGTTATAGGTTTGACTTTTCAGTCATTTAAGTCACAGGCAGAATATTTTTAGGTTTTATACCTGAACTGAGAAAATCATTTGAGTGATAAATGATGGCCAGTATAAGTAACCAATGAGCTATTGAAGTTAAAGATTACAAAACCTAACTGCATTTTTGTTCCTTGTGTGTGTGTCTATCTGTCTGTTTACAATCACAATACACTTGAAAATGGAGTATCTGGTATATGATGGACTGTGAAGATGGTTGTAAAAGAAAAGCAAAATCCCCGATCGTATATTGAGTACAGTGACGAGTCAAGACATTCACTTTTCTGAGTATGTCCTCCTTCGTTTGTTCGTTAGTTGGATTAACGACGTGTGCGGCCATTCGGCCATTTACGTCGAAGATATGTCCTCCTGTTAGGGCAAGTGTATATATACTGGCCCAGTCTATGGATATATACAGGCCCATTCTATATATATTGGCCCAGTCTACAGAGAGACAACTAGGAAGAGGGTGGAGTTGGGTGCAAGAGCATTAATTGTATCACATTACCTTTGGTCAAATAAATAACTTGGAGATTATTTCATGGTCTCAAGCTATGCAACACTTGTAAACATAAATGGGTGAGTTATATAAAATCTGGGTATGAAAAGAAATTAATTGAATTCTGAGACTAGCTTATTCTGGGAAAGGGATTCAGACTGAGATAAGCAAGGTATTTTAAATCCTCTTATGACATTAATCCTGAACTGCCGTATAATATATATGATGTTCATTAGGTGAAATATCTCAATCGTTGCTCTGCTGGAACCAAGGAGCTGTACCATCTATACTCGCATATAAGTCGGATCCAACTGCAAATTGCATAAAACCAGATCTGCCATCACATAATGTGCTGGCAAATCTAGGTCTATGCAGTTTGTTGGAAGTAATCAGAAAAACAAATTACGTGTTGGCAGATCAGGGTCTATGTTGTTTGCAGTTTGGACCTGACTTGTGAGTATATACAAAGTACAGAACAGAAGTACAAGTAAATAAATTGGAAATGGGGGAGGGGGGGGGGGCATTATTCACAAACACTGCAATATACTTAAGTCTTGTGGACTCTGCTTTAAAACCAGGAGGGTTGAGGGTGGGAATAATAAAATTCAATTGGTGTGCATGTCTATACATCCCCATCATAAATTACAAGTTTAAAGGGTCTATCTTAAAAGGTGAAGAAGGAGCTGCTTGACATTAAAAAATACCATATATACTCGCATATATGCCGATACCAACTGCAAACCACATAGACCCAGATCTGCCATCGCATAATGCGCTGGCAGATCTGGGTCCATGCAGTTTATAAGGAATAATCAGTAGAACAAACAACAAGACCCTGATCTGCCGCCACATTATGCAATGGCAGATCAGTGTCTATGTTGTTTGCATTTGGACCTGGATTATATACAAGAGTATACGGTACACTAATGCATGCATTGGCAGATGCTATTATGTATTAGATACAAAAATTTGTATATTAATTGTTACATTTTTTCAAATGTACTATTTTTCAATTTTTTTTATTTGATGACGTAAATAGTTTTGCTTCTTTAATTTCTATGAGGTTAAATTTGTGCACATTTTACCTGGACTGTGAAAGTTGCAAAACAAAAAGAAATTTTGACATTTATGACAAAAATAACAGAACCAGCTGACTGCCTCTATGGGACTACATACAAGTAATCAGGAGTTTATGAAATTATGAAGTCACCGGTAAATGTGTGTAGACAAGAAATTTTCCTTGGTGGTGTGTTTGGCTCTTTAAGTGACCTGAAGAGCCAAACATACCTGATAATGCCAAAGATGCGTTAGCAAAAGAGACACGGCAGGCACATGGGAATTAAAGGAAAAACTAAACCTTGTAAAGCACTAGGATTTGTCACGAAGGTGGCTACTGTAATCCTCTAAGATCAACTTTAGGAAATCTGTAGGAGATAACAAAATCAGGACATCTGTCTAGGGTCTTAGACTCGAGAGGTAATTTATATCAATAATCAACTGGATCCCTTTACCCCTGCAGTGTGGATAGAAATTCACTTTTTAAGGAGACAGATCAATAATTCAATGTGTTGTTCACATAATACCACCCCAACAATAATGCCTCTAAATTACGTCAAGTGATGCAAGAATAGTTGAACTAAATAGCAAACAGTCATGCAACAAAGTAAAAGAACTCGCAAAGGAACAGGACTTTTGACATCATCATATTTCCTGTCATTTTCTGTATGTACACTTTTTATAAATTTACTTTAGGGTGTATTAGTAATTTATAGGTAAAAAAGTATTATTGAAAATTGATCTCTCATTTTTAACTGAACAATGTGCAAAGTGTCATAAAAGTATTCTCTGTATGAATATTAAAAGTATTAGAATACTGATAATTAATAATTAATGTTTGATATTAGTATTAATAAAATATTAAATATAAATATTAAAAGTACACAAAATAATTATGATTTTTATGGAATGATGGTCTACAAAAACTAATGTGCATGCCACAATTGTGTCCTGTAATATACCCTGCTCATTCTCCAAATCTCCAAACCGTTTATGTGGCACAGCGAAGTGCATACTCCAACAAAAGTTTATTAGGTGTCAAAAATGTAGAAAAAAATCTGATTATTGAATAGGCTGTACAATAGAATGTTCATGTACTTCGCTGAATATTAGGACATTATCTTTACATGATGCATTGTTGATAATAATGCAAGGTAGATATTTAAAATTCCACTGATGAATCATAAACACCAATAAAAGTTGTTGCACCTGTTTATCAACCATGGCACTAATAAACAGGAATAGTAATAATTGCCAACAGGAATAGTAATAATTACCAACAGGAATAGTAATAATTACCAACATTTCTGGATGTGAAAGAAGACCAAAGACATATTAAGAGTGGAAATTGAATGTATTTTATTAAGTTATAAATGAACAAACATCCTAGACTAGAGTACAGAATAGAAATACTTTGAAATTTGAAAATGGTCATAAACATGGCATTGTAAAGCAGGCTTGTACCAATGTTTATTGCCAGCAGAGTTGAGTTAGTGCCATACATGTTAGTTTAGACTTAAGTGGAGAATTTGGCAAGGTCTCTGGTATTTGGCACTACTCTTCTTATTAAAATCTTTGTCCTTCCAATGCTATGATACACTCTGATGTGATGCCAAAGCCTAAGGGGTTGCTATCGAAACTGATACCCAATATATATATATATATATATATATATATATATATATATATATATATATATATATATATATATATATATATATATGTGTGTGTGTGTGTAATTTTCACATTTGTCTTTGTTGTCCTTTTCGACAAGAATATTGATAATTCATAAAATATTGATCATTAGGTAAAAAATACCCGTGCAATCACAAGTTTACCATCATACTCCAGTGGCCTGTAGCACATTAAAGATGATATTTTGTCAGCATTTACGAACAAAACATTTTCTTATTCCAACTATCCATTAGATCTGTCACTATGCAAGTGCTTACAGTATACCCCACTACCATGATCACAAGATATATGAAGCATAAATACAATTTTCAAAAAATGGATATATAGCTCTAAACTAAAAGTACTAGCTCTAAAATTACTAATCCGACAAAGCCCAATCTTATGTGACACAATCTCTTGTCATGATACAAATGACAAATTCCAATCTTATGTGAGACACAAACTCTTGTCATGATATTAATGACAAATTCCAATCTTATGTGAGACACAAACTCTTGTCATGATGTAAATGCATACCAAGTTTCATGAAGAATGGCTCTGAAGATATTAACCAGACAGATTGTGACAGATGGATGGTCACAATTTGTGATCAAATGGGAATAACTCTTGAAATTCTAACCAGACTCTCGTTTTCTTACAGGATACAATTTCTAGTCATGATACAAAAGTGTACAAAGTTTCATGAAGATATCTCAAAGGGTTAAGGAGATATTAAGTAAACAAAAATGTGACAGATGGATGAACAATCTAACTCCAGGATACCCTGCTTTCCTTCTTCCAACAAAAAAAAATTGTTTACAGGGGGTGGGATGGGGGTGAACATAATGAATTCTAGGAACATACCTCAGCAGAAAACGTGTCTACTTCATAACAACAGTCTGTCATAATACTGCATTCAAGCAAACAATCTGTTCTTCATTTTAAGGTGATAGTTTGAATTGAGTCTGACCGAATAATTCAATAATTTCACTCCTTTAATAGAAATATCAGATCAGGAAAATTGTAATATTTACCAAAAACATGGCATAATGAGCAGTTAGCAGCTACTGAGTATAAAGGAATATATCATCATATTATTGTAGCTAGAGGTGGTAGGCTACATGGGGAATAGCTAGAGGTGATAGGCTACATGGGGAATAGCTGGAGGTGATAGGCTACATGGGGAATAGCTAGAGGTGGTAGGCTACATGGGGAATAGCTGGAGGTGATAGGCTACATGGGGAATAGCTAGAGGTGGTAGACTACATGGGGAATAGCTAGAGGTGGAAGGCTACATGGGGAATTTGAGGTAGAGCAAACAAACTTCTGGCTACAGTTTTGATTGCTGTCTTTCATTAAAACAATCCCACTGATAACCTATGCTAACCTCTTATGAATCAAGCTAGTGGACTTCACAGAAGTCATCCTGATATCACATTTCTCTAACTATCTGATTCCTTCTGGTAGATAAATGTGTTTCCTATGTTAAACTAAACGTTTAATTTTTCAAGAATGATTTGTCTAGAAGTTGATTTATTAGCAAGTGAGTGATTACTACATCTCTAATAACAGTCACTTTCAATCTTTGCAACAAATTATAAATGTGATGTAAATGTGCTTTAGTTGTAGAGGTGCAGCAAAGATTTTTAAAGTGTAAGTATAAAATCTCTATTTCCGATAAAGCTACATATAAGTTACTATTGCTAATTAGAGTCAATTTATCTACTATATTGTCTCTAATACCATCAGCAGTTTCATCTTGTAACGCTAAGTACTGTCAATAACTGTTTAAGTAATATACATAAACACATATACATGCTGTTTGCACCAACTACCAGGCCAGAGGTGAAACATAGGAGCCTTGATATCCATAGAGCAGGGAACCTGTGGGATGAGTATGCAGTACAAAATCCTGCTTGTATGTTTTAGACCAGTGGTTCCCAACCTGTGGGCCATGGGGTTATTCCAAGGAGTCCGTGAATTCACATAGTTTCGCAGCAAGTATTGCTCCTCCGGCCAGCTTTTGCTTTCCTCTGTTATCCCCGCCACTGAGAGCAATGCATATTCAAATTTAGCACGACAAGCTGCTAAATGTTGATCCCCGCCACAGCCTGAAAGTACAACTATTAGCATGTGGGGGTCCTTGCAATTTTTTGAGGTCAAAGAGGGGTCCTCGTACTCAAAAAGATTGGAAACCACTGTTTTTCACAACAGAAGCAGCAAATTTCTTAAAATGTGAATTCTAATCAATGTGACTTGTAAAAGACGAGAAAAATTGGAAACTGTTAAACCACATCAATTGTCCCTACAACAAAATTCCTTTGCTTGATGCAGAGTGACTTCTAACTCTTTCATTGCCAAAATATCATAACAAGTGATTCACTTGGTCTGATTTGTAAGTAATTACATAAATCTGCAACTCATTTGAGAATAAATAAAAAAGGCAGTATTAACAGCTGTTACACCTTCCCTTGGGAATGGAAAAATATGAATGTCATTTTTAAGTGTCTGTTTTGAAAACAGATACAAATACACAAGACAGTCATGAAACTATTGAACTGACATGGGAGAAATACTGTCAGATAAACATAGGTCTGCAAATCATGAAGTGCACAACTGGTTAGTCACCTTTCCAGGTTTATTATCATACAAGAATTTTTAAAATGCCATTAATTGATATAGTCAACATTTTAAGAAAGTGTGCACAAGCAAGAATCAACAAAGACTTCATTAACATCAGATACATCACTATCCCATTTCTTTGATATAGGGGTGTGGAGGTGTGGGGTAGGGTGGGGTGGGGTATCAAGCAGATACTTTATTGAATACTGCCAGTATGCTGGTAAATATGCAGTGATTTTAGCAGTTACTTATCATTCCTAAGCATAAGACTTTTATGAATACAAGATTTGAGTACTGTTTCTGTTTATACAATCTGGATTGAAACTATAGTACCAGCCATCCATAGTCAAGAACCTTCCCTACACATATACAAGTACACTACATGCATGTTATAGCTCTTATATATATACCGGTATATGCAATTTCTTCAAATGCATGATTCCCTTGATGAAATATTACACAAGGAAAATATCACATGAAGTCATTGCTTTATATGATTTTTAATGCTTTAAATTTTTTGACAAATGAACAACATGCCTAATTAGTAATTCAACATAAAATCACACAAAAATGAAATTATGCCATGATCTTCTTTGTGACAGAACTGTTGAGTTACTGGCAGGCATGGAAAGTAAGTTTCATCACCCACTCTCAAAGGACAAAGGACTCTCAAATGAAAGTGTACTGAAAAATGTGAAATACTGAACTATGACATTAACCTTGTAGATGGGAACCCCAATGTGGCATTTGAAAAACTTGCTGATGATGACATGTAAGTAAACCAAGATGTACCCCTTAATTTCAAATGGCTTTAAAGTTATAGAGTGTAAAGGAAACTGTGGCGAAACATTTAAAATATTAAGCCTTGACCTTGACCTTGAAGATAGAAACCCCAATGTGGAACACACACTTGCTGATGATACTTTATAAAAAGTTCAATACTTAAATCTCAAATGGCTCTAAAGTTATAGTGGAGAAGTGGGATGGAAATCTTTTTTAAAAAAAATACTAACAATTACCTCTGAAGATACCACCCCCAGCTCCAACTGTTGTACATGACACCATCTTGAGGTGACAGAGAAGAAAACCAAGTTTCATCCCTGAATTTTAAATAGCTCTAAAGTTACTGTGCTAAAAGGTTAGCGTTTTATGGAAAACTTAAAATAATAAGCCATGACCTTGACCTTGAAGATATGACCCCCAATGTGATTCACAACATAACTTTTAGTATAAAATTTCATCCCTTAATCTATCTCAAAAGGCTATAATGTTAGAGTGGACAAGAAAATATGAAAGAAAACTTAAAATATCGAGTCATGACCCTGACCTTCAAGATAAAACTCCCATGTGGTACCTGATATACCTTCTGATAATTATGTACAAGTATACCAAGTTACAGTCTTTATTCTCAAGCAGAGCTAAAGTTATAAGAATGAAAAATCAAAATACTGAGCTGTGACTTGACCTTGAAGATAAGAACACTAATGTGGTGTGCTTCTAATGATGATGTATAAATATACAAAGTTTCATATCTTAATCTCAAACTAACTACACACACATCATGTTTCAAGTCTTCAGTCTAGTGCCAATTCTAGATGTATGAGATAAAGTTCCTAAAATTTCTTTCTGTAAATGGTGTTCCATGCAATATCACCCTCCATTGCATAACAGATATTTTTACATACTTTCCTCACAGCCTTATCAATGGGACCTTACCTTTTTCATAATGATGAAAAATATGATTAGTTAATCTGGATATAATATAGGATTAGTTAATCTGGATGTAAGAAAAATTTTAAAATATAAAATCTTAGATTTAATGTTAGACTATGATTTAAGTCATCATGTTTTTTCATTTCCTTTTCTGATAATATGGCTTGATATTTTACAACACCATTAAATCTCAACAAATGTACCATGTGATACAGAACTCATGTTATTGCGCAGAAACAATTTTTCTTCTTTCAGTCACAGCAACCTTGACCTTTGATCTATTTACCCTCAAAAATATTTTCTTGACAGCTGATGTCAATGGAGTAATTATGTAACACTTCGAAAAGGTAATATTAGATGAAGTTAACATATAAGCAACTACACGATGTATGAAAGTAGCAAACTTAGATTAGCTAGTAAGTTATGAATTTCAACATTGTAATCATCTGCTTATATGTACACTGTATTATTGAATGGTACTTTCTAATATGTTCATATTACTGGCTATATGTACACTGTATTATTAAATGGTACTTTCTAATAAATTCATATTACTGGTTATATGTACACTGTTTTATTAAATGGTACTTTCTAATATGTTCATATTGCTGGTCATATGTACACTGTATTATTGAATGTTACTTTCAAATATGTTCATACTGCTGTTATATGTACACTGTATTATTGAATGTTACTTTCTAATATGTTCATATTGCTGTTATATGTACACTGTATTACTGAATGTTACTTTCTAATATGTTCATATTGCTGTTATATGTACACTGTATTATTGAACGTTACTTTTTAATATGTTCATATTGCTGTTATATTACACTGTATTATTGAATGTTACTTTCTAATATGTTCATATTGCTGTTATATGTACACTGTATTATTAAATGGTACTTTCTAACATGTTCATATTGCTGTTATATGTACACTGTATTATTGAATGTTACTTTCTAATATGTTCATATTGCTGTTATATGTAAACTGTATTATTAAATGGTACTTTCTAATATGTTCATATTGCTGGTTATATTTACACTGTATTATTGAATGTTACTTTCTAATATGTTCATATTACTGGTTATATGTACACTGTATTATTAAATGGTACTTTCTAATATGTTCATATTGCTGGTTAATTGTACACTGTATTATTAAATGTTACTTTCTAATATGTTCATATTACTGGTTATATGTACACTGTATTATTAAATGGTACTTTCTAATATGTTCATATTGCTGTTATATGTACACTGTATTATTAAATGGTACTTTCTAAGGTCATATGTACACTGTATTATTGAATGTTACTTTCAAATATGTTCATATTGCTGTTATATGTACACTGTATTATTGAATGTTACTTTCTAATATGTTCATATTGCTGTTATATGTACACTGTATTATTGAATGTTACTTTTTAATATGTTCATATTGCTGTTATATGTACACTGTATTATTGAATGTTACTTTCTAATATGTTCATATTGCTGTTATATGTACACTGTATTATTAAATGGTACTTTCTAATATGTTCATATTGCTGTTATATGTACACTGTATTATTGAATGTTACTTTCTAATATGTTCATATTGCTGTTATATGTACACTGTATTATTGAATGGTACTTTCTAATATGTTCATATTGCTGGTTATATTTACACTGTATTATTGAATGTTACTTTCTAATATGTTCATATTACTGGTTATATGTACACTATTATTAAATGGTACTTTCTAATATGTTTATATTGCTGGTTATATGTACACTGTATTATTAAATGGTACTTTCTAATATGTTCATATTGCTGGTTAATTGTACACTGTATTATTAAATGTTACTTTCTAATATGTTCATATTACTGGTTATATGTACACTGTATTATTAAATGGTACTTTCTAATATGTTCATATTGCTGTTATATGTACACTGTATTATTAAATGGTACTTTCTAATATGTTCATATTGATTGTTCTGAAAGACTTCAAGGTCTGCAATAGTAGTACTAAAACATAAATAACTGAATGATGTTTTTCCTCAGTATCACAACATAAAACAGTTTTTACATTTGCTGGTGTAGCATAAAATGATTAATAAAGATCGTCCATACAAATTAATGATAAAAACAGCAATTTAGATGGGACATGACAACAATACATAGAGACTGAGATAGAGTGATCCATGCACTTGTGGCATCTTACACAAAAATGTGAAGGATGATAACAGGTGTAGCACATCAGTATCATAATGCAGTATTGTACAAATGTACATATTGGTTCCTAGAGATGAAAACCATATAACAGAGTCTAGAAGGGATTCATTTTCATGGGCCATATTACCAACTCCAGATATGTAGATGAAAAACTAATTGTGACCATGTGAGTAAATAACATAAATGGGTAAGAAGGAAGGATTCACAAATGACCAAAAAATTTAACATTTTAACTGTAAGTTTTTAAATTTTAAAAGCTGGAGGAGTTTCATGAAGAATTTTGTTCTTGTTATCCAAAATCTATTATTCTTGAGCATTAATACAACTTTCAAGTGATAGATTTAGTAAAAGCAGCTTAGAAACTATAACAATTACATATGGCTTCACATTTTATTCCTCTTGATATAATGTAGTAAATTTGGTTGACAAAGTCACTCAAGTCAAAACTTTAGCACTTCATTCCTCACTGCCCCCCTCCCCCAAATTACTACTCCTTCCAGCACTGACACTGTATTCTGTTATGAAATTTAGTTGTAAATGGTCTTTAAAAGTTTAGCTAGGTTTATGGCCAGTTGCATTAATTAGGAGTTTGTAGGAATTAATACTGAGCTTCTGCAAAAACTCTGCTATTGACAAATGACTTAGCAATCTTCATTTCACCGGATGAATTTAACATTTCAAGAACTTTTATGGAGATATATCAGAAATTTTTCATTCCATAAATTCTGAAAATCTGACCGGATTTCAAACACTTTGATCCCAGAAGCCTGAATGCTCTGATCCAGAATTTAAAACATATTAATAAAGTGACACGGTGTAGCATTGCCAGGTCTCCAAGTTCACAGTGGTCAGCCATGATAACATGCTTTTCAAATAACAGTTTATCATCATGACCTAAGCACAGTGAAGTACCCCTAAGAAAACAGATCTTACTGCTTGCGTACTTGGTCCAGACATATTTAGAAGATATGATCAACATAAGCTTAGAAGGTACTTAAAATTCCAGCTAAATGACACAGTAATTATTGACGGGGTTCAAATAGCCAAACCCATGAAGCTCAGTTGGTTGATCAACTGACCCATAATCCAAGGATCGAAGGTTTGATATCCACCCAGGCCAGCATGATTTGACTGCCTTGGTGCATTGTAGGGAAAGGAACCTAATTCACATTTCATACACATGATAAAGCCAATAATATGTTCAAAGTGCTGTTAAAACCAACCATCCAACCCTATAAAAGGGATATTGTTCATTCATTGTAAGGCGTTTATTTCACAATATACCCTGAAATGGACAAGGAAGAAGAAGTCCATTTCAAGGCCTTCTTTAAATATATATAGGGCACACAGTTGAGTAGGGCACTGTACTAGTCTCTAGACAAATAAAACTTCAAAAAATGTAAGGAAAATAGTGTCATTACTCAATATATACCGTCTGTACCTGATTATAAGGTGTGTCCAACTGCAAACTGCACAGACCCAAATCTGCTGACGCATTATGCAATTGCAGATCAGGGTCTATGTTGTTTGCAGTTGGACTCGACTTCTAAGTGAGCATATACGGTACCAAGACTGGATACCATAATGAAAATAATATAGGTGCAATTAATGATCCTCAATAAATTGTGAAATCCTAGAGAAATCCTAGAGTAGGCTTAAATGTAAGTGAAATTAGACAATTCTTCCTGGGAGTGAACTGTTTCTCCTTCTGGAGGCCTATCAACTCAAATATACAAGTATTTTGACGTAATTTACAATTTAATTACACATAAAGAATTTGTCATGATAATTTTAGTTCTAACCTCTGTTGTTGTTTGGCCAAGAATGGCTCGTAGTAAATACCTGTATTATGCAAACATGGTATGCTAACTTGGGTATTTACTAGGAAGGTAATAGAAATATCTTACATAATGCAACTGAAACAAATGTCTGTCTCCTGGGCATGAATTATGAACATGATTAAATAGCATTGGTTCTTCATGTAAAGTTAACCTCTCCCCCATCCACAATATTTATTACATAGTTAAATAGACAAAATATGTTAAATGTATCTCATATAATACCACAACACCAGGACTTTGTTTTGCCTTAAAGGGGATGTTGGAAAGAAAAACAAATAGTAACCTAAAACTAATAAGTGGGTAAACTGTGATGTCCAAGGCAAAGACTTTTTTTTTGCAGAAGTCATTGTATGTGACATAATTAATTCATTTTACACCAAATTAGGTCCCCTATCTAAGGCTGCAACATTTACCAAAATGAGGTTCCCTATCTAAGGCTGCAACATTTACCAAAATGAGGTTCCCTATCTAAGGCTGCAACATTTACCAAAATGAGGTTCCCTGTCTAAGGCTGCAACATTTACCAAAATGAGGTTCCCTATCTAAGGCTGCAACATTTACCAAAATGAGGTTCCCTGTCTAAGGCTGCAACATTTACCAAAATGAGGTTCCCTGTCTAAGGCTGCAACATTTACCAAAATGAGGTTCCCTATCTAAGGCTGCAACATTTACCAAAATGAGGTTCCCTGTCTAAGGCTGCAACATTTACCAAAATGAGGTTCCCTATCTAAGGCTGCAACATTTACCAAAATGAGGTTCCCTGTCTAAGGCTGCAACATTTACCAAAATGAGGTTCTCTGTCTATGGCTGCAACATTTACCAAAATGAGGTTCCCTATCTAAGGCTGCAACATTTACCAAAATGAGGTTCCCTGTCTAAGGCTGCAACATTTACCAAAATTTCTAAATGTGTATACGGTTTACAATAACTGAAATAATGCTGCTTAACTGAAATGATTAGAAACTCAACCTTTCACTCTATGTTTCTGTTTGACTTCGGCCTACTGGACAGCTAACTGCTATTGGAATGTGCATGCTGTACCTCACTCAACTTGAAATTGTTTCATTTGATGAACTTCTTTTACCTCTTATTATGACAAGATCCAGTACGGTATATACTTGCGCATAAGCCGCATCCAAATGCAAACAACATAGACCCTGATCTGCCATCGCATAATGCACCGGCAGATCAGGGTCTATGTTGTTTGTTCTACTGATTAATCCTTACAAACTGCATAGACCCAGATCTGCCGGCACATGCGACAGCAGATCTGGGTCAATGCAGTTTGCAGTTGGTATCGGTTTATATGTGAGTATATACGGTATGCAAGAGATGATTTTGTTTAATATATGACAATTTTGGTAAAACATCTCTAGGATTGTTGTGATATTGTTTCCTACTTGTAATTACATGTACATGATGAAAAATATTGATAAATGCAACTGGACGTAATGTGTGGACATGCACATGGGATGCTTTTGTAGGATCTATAAAGACTAAGAAACTGCAGTGACTTACAAACTTGAGACAGTGTTTCTTTAAAATGAAATGTTACTAATCAAAGGTTCCAATACCAAACATGTTTTTCAAACGTAAATAATGAAGTTTTTAAAAACTGTATCAGCATTATCAGCCTGATGTGTTGTGTAATGTCTAATGTGTAATGTGTAATGTGCACTACAACCAATTCTCATCAACTTTGACTTTTTCCTAGCAATGTGAAAACCACACATACAATAAGAAAAAAATTAACAGAAATATCCTACTAAACAGTCCTCCTTAGCAGAGATGTGGAAATAAATAATTTAATTGAAACGGGTAGTAACTAAACTAAGCTGTTTACATGTGTCAGCCTTACTCATGTCTACTAAAAACAATCAGCATGGTAGAACTTTTCTTTACTGAACTGGATTTATTGTTCAGGGTCTGAAACAGCTATATGCTCAATAATGTCTTAACAATCATGATGTATTTGTAACAGAATGAATCATCCTAAACCAGCTCTATATAAGCAGTGTATTTTATGCAACCAAATTAACTTAAAATGCATTAAGAAATTTTTTTTATTTTTCAAATTCCATAAAAACAGTTTAAATTTAGGCATGTAGTCCAGGCTGTTAGCTTACAGCTCATGTCCTAAATACACACCATGTTTTATTACAGCACATTCGATCAGTATAAACTATGCTATTGGGACACATTCTCAATGTTTCATAAATGTTTGAAATGATAGTATTTGATGACTGTAAGAACACTCACTCAATAGAGCAATATAATAGTATGCACCCTGAATTAGTCTCAGTCACTAAGCCACTTTACACATTCTAAAAGGCATGATTAATGTCTTGATGATTCAGATTCGGACTTATATCATAATCAAAAACACCACATCGAATTTTTAAAAAAATGCAATTAGTTCCAAACCAGGAAGTAAATTAACAAATTCATGACAATCTTATCAAAACTCTGTAAACTTGCATGTACTTATCTCCTTTACTGCTGTCTTATAATGTGACTTATAAGATGTCCCAATACACCTGACACTTGTTTCATCTCTTAAAGGTTGCCAAATCCTCTTAAAGGTCGCCAAATCCTCATATCTAAATTATTATAAGGGATAAAAAGTACTGTAAACGTCCCCAAGACAGCTTAGTCTGTAGGTACAAGACAGCTTAGTCTGTAGGTACAAGACAGCTTACTCAGTAGGTACAAGACAGCTTAGTCTATAGGTACAAGACAGCTTAGTCTGTAGGTACAAGACAGCTTACTCAGTAGGTACAAGACAGCTTAGTCTATTGGTACAAGACAGCTTAGTCTATTGGTGCAAGACAGCTTAGTCTATTGGTACAAGACAGCTTAGTCTATTGGTACAAGACAGCTTAGTCTATTGGTACAAGACAGCTTAGTCTATTGGTACAAGACAGCTCTATAGGTACAACACTGCTTAGTCGATATGTACAAGAAAGAACTGGAAGGAGGATGGCAACCAAGAATTTAGTTAAAACTGAGAAGACCTTAGCTCTGAGTAACCAAATCGATACATAATAAAAACCAAATTTTCTTTTCCACTCAAGAAAAATATTTATAGCATTCTTTGTATCACTTTGATATATATATCTGCCTTGAAACTAATGTTGACTTTGGAAAATAAAAACTCATCTCCTATTCAATATAAACAAAACCTTATTAGGATTGAATGTTAAAATATGAAATATTAAATACAAGATATACTAATGACTTTAAAGAAAAGATGAAATTTACAAACACACTTATCTTACATTTTCTCTTATAAAAATTAGAGTTTATATTCTCAGATCTTAATATTCACATAATTTCAATAAAGCTTGGTTGGTGGAGGGGGTGGGGTGCTTTCTCATGAGCTGTAGTCCTAATGCCAGTGTAATGCTACAATACTCATCAACTGTGTAGTCCTAATGCCAGTGAAATGCTACCATACTCATCGACTGTGTAGTCCTAATGCCAGTGTAATGCTACCATACTCATCGACTGTGTAGTCCTAATGCCAGTGTAATGCTACCATACTCATCGACTGTGTAGTCCTAATGCCAGTGTAATGCTACCATACTCATCGACTGTGTAGTCCTAATGCCAGTGTAATGCTACCATACTCATCGACTGTGTAGTCCTAATGAAAGTGTAATGCTACCATACTCATCGACTGTGTAGTCCTAATGCCAGTGTAATGCTACCATACTCATCGACTGTGTAGTCCTAATGCCAGTGTATTGCTATCAAACTCATCGACTGTGTAGTTCTAATGCCAGTGTAATGCTACCATACTCATCGACTGTGTAGTCCTAATGCCAGTGTAATGCTACCATACTCATCGACTGTGTAGTTCTAATGCCAGTGTAATGCTACCATACTCATCGACTGTGTAGTCCTAATGCCAGTGTAATGCTACCATACTCATCGACTGTGTAGTCCTAATGCCAGTGTAATGCTACCATACTCATCGACTGTGTAGTCCTAATGCCAGTGTAATGCTACCATACTCATCGACTGTGTAGTCCTAATGCCAGTGTAATGCTACCATACTCATCGACTGTGTAGTCCTAATGCCAGTGTATTGCTATCAAACTCATCGACTGTGTAGTTCTAATGCCAGTGTAATGCTACCATACTCATCGACTGTGTAGTCCTAATGCCAGTGTAATGCTACCATACTCATCGACTGTGTAGTCCTAATGCCAGTGTAATGCTACCATACTCATCGACTGTGTAGTCCTAATGCCAGTGTAATGCTACCATACTCATCGACTGTGTAGTCCTAATGCCAGTGTAATGCTACCATACTCATCGACTGTGTAGTCCTAATGCCAGTGTAATGCTACCATACTCATCGACTGTGTAGTCCTAATGCCAGTGTAATGCTATCAAACTCATCGACTGTGTAGTCCTAATGCCAGTGTAATGCTACCATACTCATCGACTGTGTAGTCCTAATGCCAGTGTAATGCTACCATACTCATCGACTGTGTATCATTATACATCTTGCTTTCAACTGTCAGCTTTAGACCATCACCTCAAGTCACACATCGCCCTAGTCAGATCCAATCCAATTTTCTTTTCACCTCCGACATGTTTTATTTATGCCTGGACAATTCAATATAGTCAATATAGGCCACATTTTCCTCCCAAAGAATGGGTCATGAGATAACACTGTAATTAGCTGAAGGCCTTTTAACTCCTGGGAGAAGGCTGAACACCCCTGAGGCATTGTGTAAATGTTGTATCAAAAGAAATATTTTATATAGAAATCATATATGGTTCAGTCTTCAAATCATGTACACTTAGCAGCTTGCACTCCATTCATAAGCTCTCTAAATAAAACAGCAGGGTGTCAATTCAACTTTGTAATGGAAATGTTATCTTTCATACCAGATTACCAAGCTGAGGTAAATCTCACATAATAAACCCCCTTTTAATTCATACTTCAATGGTTAAATTACACAAAAAGAAGTGGTTATAATTTTGCCCTTTTTTCAGTATGATTTCATCTGATTAGTTTGTTTAATTGCATGGTAGTAATCTATATGATTTTCTTTCTCCCCTCAATTACTGATACAATTCTAAATTTTGAATTATTTAATTTATTTCAACCAAATTTTTACAAAAGAACAAAATTATCAAAGACTCTTGCCTTGTTAATCATGCCAGCTAGAATATGTCATAATATTTTTACCTTCACTTTTGTTAATATATTCTTTAATTCACTAATTCAGTCAAATTTGTGTACAAATAAGTAGGTACATAATTAAATATATAAAGAAACAGACAACTGAATCAATGAAACAAGTAATGAATTAAATAATGTATTAATTAATTGATCAATAAATAAAATTCTGTTCTGTACGCTGATAAATGTAAAAAAAATTTAATGAACTGAAGACTCTAAGCTTAAAAACTATTTTATCTATCCAAAATTTTAGTTTATTCACAATAATTTTGTGATAATGCCAGAATTTTTTTACTGTACAAGGAATTAAATAAATAAATAAATAAATAAATACTGATGATTTCATAAGGAATGAATTTCAGTATGTAACTGTTCATTATGACGGAACTAAAAAGTAGGAAAATTAAAAAGTGCAGACGATGAAAATACTTGTGACCTCAATATTCTATCTATATGATCCTTTCACTAAGTTTTAAAAAAATATTTTTTAATTATTAATCTTAATTAAGATTATGGTGTACTTATCATAAACAGCATGAAAAACAAAAGCTATTTATTTCCCAAAATAATTTGTACAACAAAATTTTAAAAAATGTCCAAATATTATTTTCTAATGAGTGCTTTTTTTAAAATGTTCAAGAAAAGCAGAAAAATATTTAAAATGCCCATATTCATATTTTTTCCAGTTTGTGATGATGCACTGTATATCAAAGGGGAAAGAAAATGAAACCATCAAGTGTCTCAACTGGGTGATTTTGTGTTGAGAAGCATTTGTCTAATTTTTTGACATAATTTATGGAACTTAAAATTTGATAGGTTCTTATAATAAATTAAAAAATCATTGAAATGAAAGGGATGATTGGATTATTGCTACATTTTCCTGCACAATGATTTTTCCAGATATATGAACAATGAAATTTAGTCAATGTAAGTACTATGACTAAAGTGACATTTTTTCATTTGGTTACATTCTGCTGTAACTGTCAATTGTAGTGTTCGACAGTACAAATCTGAAGATTTCTGCAGAAATAAAGTTTATTAATTGGCATAAATAAAAACAGATGTTTGCAGTGTCATCAATTTTTATTGTCTTTCTCAGGTTAGGCATACAGTGCATTTTTATAATCAGTACCTTAATGGCAGCAGCAAGTAGCGACATGTAGTGGACAGAAAGAGGTAAATATAGAAGAACTTTCGATTGTAAAGGTCTATAATTAGGTATCACATATAATTATATATTCTAAAACTTTGAAAGTGTCTTCTGAAATCTAAAGTTTGGTTTCATGTGTTGTAAAATTCACAAGAGCAAGTTGTTGTATTAAGAAGCAACTGTATATCAATTTGACAAAAACTGCATTATCTATCATATCCCATTGTTGTTTGGAATGAATATCCCACTATGATCTTGACCTGCAGATCCCTGTATTATTGGGGACCAACCATGCCCTATATGTGAACTTTTCTGTCTCTACTGAAATCATTTCCCACCCTGTCTCAAAGTCCAGTGGACAAAAAATCCAACATGGAGACCTGTGAGCCTCACACTGACAATGCACGGAAAGCCATCTTAAAATGTGAAATATTGTGCTTTTTTCTATTAAAAGAAATAAGCCAGTCACATGTAAGTTTACTTGCCCAACAAAGATTATGTTCTTGAATGGGTTAGTTGTGCACTGGAATCGTTGTCCGCTACAGTCATATGGATATTTTTATGTGAAATTCCATACATTTTGTAGACTAACAAAAGCAAATTATTACTCTTTGTACATTTATAGGCTGACTAGTAAAGGTAAACAAGTTGATTTAATACTTCAGCCTGTAAATTTAGGAAATGAGGAATCGTACCCCAGTACCTATCCTCCATTTCTGATAGTAACCTATTTTCAAGGTTACCTTCGTTTGCAAAAACAATAATTTTGCCGACTCTAATTAAGGAAAAATAAAATATTTCCCCACCATTTAATATTTCCTTGTTTTTAAAACTTTTTATCTCAAAAGGTTTAGTAAAGGGCTGTTTGAACTGACCAACTGCAAGCTGTACAGACCCTGATCTGCCATCGCATAATGTGCCAGCAGATCTGGGTCTACTGCAAGCTGTACAGACACTGATCTGCCATCGCAAAATGTGCCAGCAGATCTGGGTCTACTGCAATCTGTACAGACCCTGATCTGCCATTGCATAATGTGCCAGCAGATCTGGGTCTACTGCAAGCTGTACAGACCCTGATCTGCCATCACATAATGTGCCAGCAGATCTGGGTCTACTGCAAGCTGTACAGACACTGATCTGCCATCGCAAAATGTGCCAGCAGATCTGGGTCTACTGCAATCTGTACAGACCCTGATCTGCCATTGCATAATGTGCCAGCAGATCTGGGTCTACTGCAAGCTGTACAGACCCTGATCTGCCATCGCATAATGTGCCAGCAGATCTGGGTCTATGCTGTTTGTTAGATATAATAAGTAGAACAACACATACCCTGATCTGCTGGCCCATTATGTGATGGCAGATCAGGGTCTATGTTGTTTGCAGTTGGACTCAACTTTAAAGTGAGTACATATACAAGATAAATCATTTCTCAGACAGGTGCCCCCTTACTTTGGTATTGCTTCTTCTTGCCAACTTGTGTCTGAGTTTTTGCAAAGGATACACATTAACAACAAAAACTTTATTTAGGTCTGATGCCTTTTTAAAAAAAACAAATGACAATAATGAGTTCCTGGTGCCAATATACAGGAGGCAGAGAAAAAAAATTGGTGGAATTTGTAAACACATCCATCAAAAGGATCTTCCAGATACACAGAAAGCTTTTACTGCAAAGCATGCTTATGCATCAAATGCAAGCCATTTACTAAGTTGGACACAGTATATGGTGTACAAGTTATTGTGTGGAAACAAAATCGGGGACAGACAGACAGTTGGACATCATAACAAAATATCTCATGGCAGGTGTATATAAATGGATACTTTGGAGTTCCTTATTTTCTTGATGTACACAAAAAGAGCAACATTCCAAATTTCTGGAATGAAATCCATCAAATTAGTGTATGCTAATTCTTTAAGAAATCAAAGTGTATTCCCAAATAACTGTAAAGTGATGTTATGCATTCATCATTTTCTATTAACATGACTAATGTACATCTCTAGACAGACTACAGACAAGAATGTAAACAAATGAATCCAGTCTGTATTTGTTGGGGAGGGCAGAATTGAGAGTAAATACCAGTAATTGATGTTTACAAATTGTCAAAATTAATGAAATAATCTTGTGAAGCAATCCCAGTTATCCTCTCTTGACATGCTGATATGTTAGGAAGCAAGACAAAGAAGCACATGATAAAACTTCAATACTACCATATCAACCCAATTGTAAACTCTTTCCAGTCCATCCTTTGCCATCAGAAAACGAATGGTTTTTCTTTTTGTTTTATTGATTAATGTCTATGCATTTATAATGACAGGAGAGAGGTTAATTGTTCTTAACTTATTGCCTGAAGGATTTCTCAGTTGCAATCAACTCCATCTGCAGTAACTATTTGGGTCAATACGGTAACCCTAACATTCTAATTAGTTGGGTGCCTGTCTGACTGCACTTCACACTCAATTTCTTATCCCAGATAAGGTTAAAGTAGAAGGTCTCTCAGATTCCCTCTGTGAAGAAAAGGGGCTTCAATAGTGCTATAATCCCCTGGTGGGTCCCAGTGGATCCTGCATAATTAATCTGGCTGCAGATTTGATAATCTATTCAGAACAGGGTGTGCAAAAGATGCCAGTATAGCTATTACCATACTTATTTTAATTTAGGCACCACTCCAAAAGTTGGTGTCCTTCCGCATAAACTTATTAAAATTTCCTTTAATATAGGCACTCCCAAATTTTAAAAGTTGCTAGTGAAACTGAAAATAAAAGTCTAAAAAAATGTACCAAATAATCTATTACCAATTATCTGTTTAGGTTTTTTTCTGTGAATTCTTTCTTGAAGTATCAGTGACTTTTATGTCGAAATGTCGCATCGCTAGGAAAAACCCAAAGCTGATGAGAACTGGGTGTATCACACATTACAAAATGCATCAGGTTTATTTACCAACAATGCTTGCACAAAACGTCTTTGAACTGGATAATATACCTTTGGAAAAGAATGTTAAACATAACAGAACATTCAATGAGTAACTTTATATTTAAAACAAACATTGTTTTAACTTTGTAAGCCACTGCACAGTTTATCATCACTTTAAATCATACAAGAAGAATGTACGCAGTTATGCGATAGTTGTGAAGATATGAAACTTGGTAAATGAGAATGACAAGATTTAATTGTTATATTTAATTGTTATTATTTATTTGGTAAATGAGAATGACAAGATTAAATTGTTTTATTTACAATACTTGAAATACACAGTGAGTTCATCTTCATTTTATCTTATATCTAAAAGAATTAAGATATGAATATGAAATTTGTTTGATGCCTTATTTGGTACTTGGCATCTAGCATGAAATCGCCTCCTTTATCCTTATCATTGTTTAGACCGATTGGAAATCTGGCAACATGTGCTTCCTGTCAATATGTTTTGCATACAGAAAGTTAACACCTTGGACCGATTGATAGTAACAACCCGTAACACTTCAGTGAGAAAAAAAAAGGATCTTAATTTATGCTTCAAGTAAAGGTAAGATAATCCTTTGCCAGAGTTATTGAACAACAAGTGTAATAGGTCGAGACAGTACATGTTAGTTTGGTGACACTTGGATGGCATTGTTTTGAATACATTGAGCATGAGGAGTAAGCAGATGGATAAATGAAAACTACAAAGAATCATGGTCAGTAACTTGTTTTTCATGCTATTGAGATGGAAGTAATGCAGTTATCATCATTTACACAACTCAAAAGTGGTACTCGTCGATCTCTGAAAGCTGAAACCTCCCAAGTTAGTGCCACCAATACTGAAACCTTGTAAAATTTACCTAATACAGTATAGGTGTTTCCAAATTTGAAATAGTTAGAAAGATTTCTAAATTAGAATAAATATGGTACATGACAGTTTTGTTCCTGTTACCAAATAACATCAGTGTCCAATAATATGTGTATACTAAGAGAGAAAGAGGGGGGGGGGGGGGGTATTTTTGTCAAAATTTATTGCTCAGGGGGCAACTGAATTTCATATTTTTACTTGCCCATTTAAATTTTCACTTCTTTTACCTAAGCATGTTTTAAGTAGTCTTTCATTTCTTATTTTCCCCATTAGTTATCTGCATCACGATATTTTTTGCTTGCATGTCTAAAAATAAACTTGCCCTAGGCAACAGGAATTTTCAAAGGTGCAAGAAATATTGAATCATACAATTAGTGGAAAGCAATTTACACAGCATGTCAAATATTACCCCTGTAAAGTTATTTATCTTACATCTGGTGTAACTCATCAAAAATGACTCTAAATGAGGTCCTGTACTTTGCCAACATTCTAGACAGTGATGGGTTTTTTTGTGACTTGAAAAATGGGTTTTGTGATCCCAAAGGGGGTCAGTCCATGTGATCAAAGTAAGTGATGATGTACAGTTAAGAATGCGTTATCTAGTCATACAAGCCTGTAAAAAAAATTACTAGAAATTCAGTTTTGAATAAAAGAAAATAAAGTATCTGTTTTCTTTGAAGAATTGAATACACTTCCAAACAAAACTAGCAGGTAAACTTAGCATTTTCATATACTAGTATCACACCCACCCACCCAAACCCACATCCATACTCAAAAAGACAGACATTAAATAAAACTACAGATATGTTCATGGAAAATGGATGCCACACCACAGTGCCTGAAATGGCCTATAGATAAAACTTGTCTAAAGTGTGATGGATGTACAGACAGACAGATGGACAAGGGTAGGATTATATACAACTAACATGGAAGGACATAACAATAGACCAAGTTTTTGTCTTTAAAATCCATTATCAAACAAAATCTGAACTCAGTTAGCATCCACTTTCCATCATTTATAATTTAGTCATGAATTATTTCTAATTGTCACTATTCATTGAACAATGGATTATGGCATTAACCTGTAGATGCAGACTCTGCTGCTTGCAATACACTGACCTATCACCACTTGTCAATCACACTAATCAATTAACCAATCAGGAGCATAATTAGACACACCTCCTGGCATAGTTTACATCCACCAGTTTCTTCCGAAAAGCTGACTGTCACAATATTGAAATGGTTATCATAAGAACAGGGTTAGAAGTGAAATGAAGTTTTAAAATTTGAGTTTTTTAAAAAAGTATTTTTCAACGTTTTAAATTTTTGGTTTACATTCAAGACACAAAGCAGTTAACAAGATTATCTCCATGGTAAGCAAAACATTTATTAAACATCTGAATATCCCCATGAAGAGAAAATGTACTCTGTTACGGAGTGGTGAAGCGACCATTCCATGAGGACTGTTTTGTCTGACCTGGACAGACTGTGAGCCTCCTTGACATAGGAGATACAATACGATGGATGTGTTGTCGGAGGATACCATGACACAATGGCCCCTTACTCTGTCAACACACCCTAAAACACTTCTGGTAAAAGAATCTTAATCCGAACAAAGGTTGAAGCAAATGGACTTAGAATTGTGCAAAGACTGAAGTGAACGCAATGCTAACACTGTTGATGATCTGACAACTATATGCTGTTTAGGGTCTATCAAATGAATGACAGAATAAAATAACCGGATGTCTACAAATTGCATATTTCGGGCGCTTTCTCGACAGCTAGGTTAGCCTAACAATAAACCATGTGCAAAAAAGCATTTTTTGTGGGGTCGGGGTAGAACCATTCATAAATTTGTCAAATTCTGAGTATTTATTATTTATTTAGGTTTCCTTCAGGGGTTTTTTAAGTCTTTTTTTAGGTTTCTTCGGTCATAATGAAATGTAAGGGTTTTCAAGGTTTTTCAGTTCCGCTGCGGACCCTGTAAATATTTACAACTTTTGCAATGGTTCGTCACTTTTTCGATTGATAATACTGAAAAGGGGTCAATGGGGGCTTGTAATTCAAACAGCTGATATCAAAATCGCCTAAATTGAGAAGTTAGATTTATTCCTTTCCTGAAACCTAGAGGAAACTTGGATGGATAAAGGCTTGTAGTCACCCGCACAATCAGCTAAACGTGGACACAATTGATGGCAATTACCACGTTTGTTTGCGCAAAAAGTATGTAGAAAAGTACAAACTGTTGATAGTTTGAAGAAAAAAAATAATAAGAAAATTGAAATTGAAAAAATATTAAGAAATGAGTGTGTCTAGAATATGGTTGGTGAAATATATTGATCATTCTGTAGATAAATAGTTGTAAAACATCACATTTTGTAAAGAAAAATTTCTACTCTACATACAAGTAAGGTAACTGACCATTTAACCTGTTTAGCAAATAATGAATGTGTACATTGTCTCCTGTCCCATTCATTTTCATTAATTCCACCATGCACCCCAAAAGCTATCTCAGTTGAAGAATCATTCCACTGTCCTCCAATATACATAACTCCCATCTTATTATAACAATTACTTTTATCAAGGTGAAACAGATATATATGTTCTGTCTTAAATGTAATGCTCTTATGGATTGAAATTTCTATCATGTAGGCGGTGTTTTTTGCAAGATACTTGATTGCATAAATCCATGTAAAATTTAACCCCCCCCCCCATGAGAAAGCGTGTGAAAATGTGCAGTTGATTTGCCACGAGCATAATGAAACCTATAACATTAATTAATATTAGGAAAGTTTGATCTGTTTGTGCTTGATATTTAAGATCAAACACCATAATTAAGTGTTTTCCAAGTGACATTTATGCAATTTAGCAATGAGATGCTTTCATTGACTGTCTAGTTATTAAAAGCATTTTACCAACTGCACTTGGAGCGCTTGTTCAAGGATGGACTATTTGGAGCAGTTGTTCAATGGTGGGCTAACAGTTTTCGGTATTCTGTGGTAATATCTCTGCTGTTACATGCAGTTCTAATGCATGTGTCTGAATGCCATTGTCATAACACTGCTGCTCTGCTGATAATGAAGATAAATATTTCTTCATTAAAATTTATTTATCTATTCTAGAACTGAAAATGTAGGGGGAAATTCCCCTCCCCCATTTAAAACAAAGAGTCCCTGAAAGAGACTGCTGCACTGCTGGCTGAAAATTTTTCTTCCCAAAAATCCAAGATAAGTCCATTTCTTCATTTTAGTGGCCGAGTGTTGAAACCATCTCTGATATTTTTTAGCGATAACAAGATTTTCAAATTCACCACTGTGGTGGCCATATTGATTGCAAGATACCCTGGTAAGCACTGTTTTCACTTAGGACCAACCAGACATCGTTAGAAGTCTTCTCATGAAAACTCTGTGTCAATATGATCATCCATATATATATATATATGTGTGTGTGTGTGTGTGTGTGTGTGTGTGATGGCAGATAGGCATCATTTACATGAACTTGAAAGGTCTTCGTGCCATGATGCTTTCCATCAAGTTTGTTCATTCTATTCAGTGCGTTTGGAGAAGTTGTTTAAAGGTTTTTAAATTTGTAGTAACAGTGGCTTTTCTACTTTTAGTAATAGCAGCCATACATTTGTATAAATTTGATAGGTCTTCCTGCCAGTATGCTTAGCCCCCCCCCCCCCCCAAAAAAAAATGTGTTTCCGGTCGGCCGACCATCCCTGTTTCACATTGCCGACCCTATCACCCCCCCCCCAATTTTTTCACATTGCCGAAATTGATTTGTGCATCTAACTGATCCAGTTTTGCCCAGTACTTTGAAGCCCTTGAAATTTTATTTGATTTATATATAATGTTTAAAAAAAAAAAATGGTTTTTGTAATTATAAAAAGAATCACATTGCTGAAATTAATTTGTGCATCTAACTGAGCCAGTTTTGCCTGGTACTTTGAAGTGCTTTAAATATTATTTGATTTATATATAATGTTTAAAAAAAAAAATACCTACCTGCCTACCCTAATTTTAAAACCAGTGCAATAGGAAACACATTTTTGCTGTTGTCCTTACTGTCAAATTTAATCAAATTCTGTTCAGCTTTTTTTTTGTCAAGTCTTTTAAAGGGTTTTTACTATATTTAGTAACAGTGCATATATTTAATGGTACATTGGCATCAATTGTATACCAGGATGATCTGTGCCTTGTAAAAATAGCAAGGCACTCTAACAAGATTATTTTGAATCCAGTCATCCTACTTGTAAATTCCTCATTTCATAAACCATATCCCTTTCAGATAAAAACAAAAACAAAAAAACAAAAAAACATTGAAAATATCAGTCATATTGGCCCTTGGCAGCCAGAACAGCAAGTATTACATAGTTTAAATGGAAGAAAGTTGTACATTAAATGGTGAAATGGATGTCAAACAAAGGGCACTTGGCTGTTAATCCTTGATGTCAGGTGACTGCCTGACAACATCATTACTTCACCTGAAGAAACCAGTCTATGTTGACAGGAAAATTGATCACTTCAATTCTTGATGATCCTTCAATATGTCACCCAGTCAACTATGGCAAAAGGATCAAAGGCTTGTACTTATAAACAAAAGGTGATTTCTTTCATGATTGTTGTCTTATAGGTGCATTCAGGTGTAGACATGAAATGAAAGTTGTTTCAGGGTAGATTAATTTGACTGATAGTGAAAAGCTGAAAATCTATACATCTATGAATAAATTGTTCAAAGCAACTAAATGATTCATAAGGGAAAATTTTTAAAAAAATTAAATGTATCAGGATGGGGACAAATGATTGTGAGTATACTTAATACAAGAAATTTCACTCATTTAAATTTAGTTCTTTTTAGCTCAAAAATTTATGGCACTTTTTTTACTCTATAATTCTGCTCAGATCTGTTATAATGTCAATTCATAAAAAAGGTGCTAACATATGCATTCATTTTCTAAACTTTTAAAAATGATAGAATTATTTTTATAATGCAAATCAAAAATTGCTGCTGCATTTTGACCTTCTGTTGACCCATTCAACTGAAAACAACATTTTGTAAAGTCCTATTTTTTTAGTAAACAGATGTAGGTTTAAAAAAAAGACACATTACATGTATAAAAGATATAAATCTTAATTTCATTCTACCACTGGTGACTACAGAAGAAATCTGATGATAAACGATCTCAATATTTACAATACAGTAAGCACCATTTTGATCAGAGCTCTATAGATGCATTAAACCAGTTTACAATATAAAGTCAGATCTGGTGAGTCCAGGTAGTGAAGGTTTATTAGAATAATGACCTATAACAATTCCTTTATCACTGTCTGGTAGAAATAAATACCTCCCTACAGACCACCAGACATGCAAATATACAGAATGCTCATGTAACAGACATTGATCAACTGAACATCAAAGTGGTAAGCCATTTCATAGAAATAGACCAACATTCTAGTAACAAGGGAATAGACCAACATTCTAGTAACAAGGGAATAGACCAACATTCTAGTAACAAGGGAATAGACCAACATTCTAGTAACAAGGGAATAGACCAACATTCTAGTAACAAGGGAATAGACCAACATTCTAGTAAACAAGGGAAATCCAACACAAAGACCTCATGCATCATATTTGCATCATGGAGTAAAAAAGACCCAGGTTGAGCACTGTAGCCACGAGACTGTCTAGGGTCTAGATGTTTTAATCAGATTGCTTACTTTGAATTCTGATATCCAATCTTGCAGCCAGTAATGATAAATGATGTATATGGTAAGATGCACCTGCCAACCACACACTGATCTTGTATATTGTGAACATAATTTGGGGTATTCTTCCTTCGGACACCTACACTACCGCCATCTCCAACAACAGATTTTTGATAGTTTCCATAGAAAAATAGCTAACTATCCCCTATCCCCATGGAGAAAAAGATCATTATCCAAGTTCCCCTAAGGAAAACAAGAGTACCATGAACAGCACAGTATATGCCTGTCCCATGTTTTAATAAGTCTATGTGGAGAACTGAAAATTTGTATACATAAAGCACTTTTTCTTCTTTGTCAATGACCTTGACCTTTGACGTTTTTACACCAAAATCAATAGGCTTCTTCCTTATCCCAAGTGCAAGCCATCCACAAAGTTTGGTCCAGGTATGTTATGTACAACTAATATTACTGTGCACAAACAATCCATCTTCATTCAATAACAGTGACACTGACCTTTGACCACTGGACCCTGAAATTGATGGGCTAACAGGATAACCAAATACTTCTAAACTGATGACCTGCTAGTAATTGGTAACTCTAATTCAGCCTCTTCCATTTCAGGTTGCTTCATTTGATCGGATGCAGGACTCATCTTGGTCACCAACCAAGTCATTTGTTTAGCTTTGTGTGAACATGACAAACATCTTAGTAACTAGAATTAATTAGTGACTATTAGTTCTATCACCGATTCCATGCACTTGCTGCTACATAAGCCTTCCTTGCATGGAGAAAATGTCGTTGCTTAATTTAGTGTGACAAATTTGAAGAATTTTTTTTTATTAAACTATTGTAAGTAGCGATTTCATGTGTTCTATACATTTTGGAAGGAAGGCAATATGGTATTATCATAAAAACTGAAGAATGTACAATTTCCTCATGAAAGGAAAATCTTATTTAGAACGGGTCCAGGTGCAACAATTGCCGTGATGGATCACTCTGATGAATTCTCATTTTAATTAATAAGTAGTGTTTTATGGCACCTCAGCACAAAAGTGGCTATGTAGTGCCAAAGAAAGGTAAAGTAAAAAAAATGCAAAAATGAATTAACAAATAAAAAGGCAAACAACTAATAATTATTCATGACCTTTGAAGATTAAAATAACTTTTATAATAAGGTAAGAATTGTTTTGTATCTAATCTTCATCTTTTGTATTGATATGTGTATCAAAATGACTGATGCATCGATGGACTGTTTCCTTATTTAATTAAAACGAACAAATTCTATCAAAATCAGCATGTACTGTAAACAAACCAAAATGTTCCTTGTTTAGAGGACTTGTTGAAACAATGCTGTGAATACTAGCATTGTTTCTCTCATTAGGAATTATGATAGAGTTGATGAAGATATATAGATATGACATCTATTGCAAATAGCGATTTTTAGGATCATGTTCTCTCTGAAAGCTTATCATAATGAACAGGTGCACAGAGAGGGTTTCACAGATTTGTCAATTTCATGTTCTACTAAGGCAGTCTGCACTCGATCCGAAACAAAAGTACTACTTGGCATGTTTAGATGGCTACACAGTGTTCATGTAACACTTTTCAACCCAAAATACATAGAATAGGCTAGAATGATAAGGAAATACATTAATGAAAGTAGCACTTGGTAATCCCAATTACATTTGAATGGATTCAAGATAGGTTTTGCTGAGTTGTATCTGCAACAATCAGACATGGTCAGTTTTTTGGGGGATGATTTTGTTTAATCTCTTCAGTTTTTTTTTTTAACAAGTTCATCATGCAAAAAAAGCAGAGCAGGCTTGGCCTGTACTGCATAGCTGACACTAATGTGATAAACTTTCTCAATGAGTTGATTAATTCCTCAAAATTATTCATAAGATAAGATATAAGATTGCACACATACCCTGGAGTAAAAAAAAAAAGCCTTCGTAAAATAAATCAATTAACCATTCATATGGCCAAAGCCTTACAAAACTTGCAGTACTGTGATTGTCATCCTGGCAGGTTGAGGTGGGGATGCCAAAAAGGGTTTGCATATATTTGGATGGGGTGGGGTGGTAATTTTTTTAATGGTTATGATATACAACAAACCCTGACAAATTCAGTTTCACTCTGGGCAGGTAAAGGGTACTTTATACATTAGTCTATGTGGACACTAAAGTAACTGTATGAAATGTCCAGCACCATCTTACCTAGTCACCCAGGAATGACTCTCTCTCCTGTCCATGCTTTATCTAGGTTTATGTTAAACCTTAATGACAAATCATGGTAATTTCATCCAAACTACATACATCACAAAGTATCCCCAATCAAAACTTGGACAAATTCTTACCAATCAAATGTCATGTTCATACATACCGTTTATACTCGCTTATAAGACGAGTCCAACTGCAAACTGCACAGACCAAGATCTGTCATGCATAATGCAATGGCAGATCTGGGTCTATGCAGTTGTAAGGAAATAATCAGTAGAACAAACAAACAAACATAGATTCTGATCTGCAAACGCATTATGCGATTGCATATCAGGGTCTCTGTTATTTGTGGTTGGACTTGACTTAAAACCAAGTATAGATGGTAATAGATGTAATAAAATTCTTAACATGTATACTCAAGATACCCATATGCAAACTGAAATCAAATTAAAAACTAGAAATGTATTCCTGGAACACAAATGCCCAATTGCATTTTTTAAAAAAAAACCCTAAATGCAGAACTTGTATTGACGGGTTTGGTGTTTTACAGCATAGCAACACAAGTAGGTCATTTAGTGGCAAGGTAATTGGAGTGAAGTGCCTTACCCAAGGACACACCATGATAGCTGATGGTAGTATTCAAACCTGCACCCTTTCAATCGTGAGTTTGGCCTGCTACCCACTGCTCCACCAAAGCTCATGACGGACTAATTGAAGGAAGTTCATATGGTAACACTATATGTCCCATCCCCATTTATAGCAGGACACCTAGATTAATATTATTGCTTTTATTGTTTTTATTAATTATTATTAATATTATTATTATTAAAGAAATGCTTCTCGATTCCTTCCTAACATTTATTGTGTATTTAATTAGTAATTAAACAAATAATCTGACATACCACGTAGAGTAGTAGACGTCTTAGACCAGCATTGTCCAAACTTTTGGCGTGAGGGGCCACATTGGAATTTTTCACTATCAGTCTGCACAAGTTGTGAAAGGTTGGCAGGCTGGATAGAAACCTTAGGCGGGCCAGATTCTGGCAAGCCATATGTTGGACAACCCTGTCTTAGACTTTATACTACAATAGCATCAAATATTCAAACTGTAAGAAAAAAAAAATTTAAAAGTGACTGTGGTAATAATATCTCATTATAATATCTAAAAAAATTTGTACTGTTATCCTTAAACATGCATTAACAGATTATCAATTTCCCTACTGAAACAAACAAATTTTCATGTAAATGTTATGTTGGTGAACAAAGGATCTTAATGACTAACTTGCATAAAAGACTGGATTTCAAACTCTATTTCCTCTGCTCATGTCCCATTCAATTAAATTAACTGAGTGCCTCAACTCATCTAAAGCTAACCCTAATGTAAGCTGTAGAAAGTATAGGAAAAGCATATGTTGGGGGGGGGAAAAACACATCTAGGCAATAAATAGACTCTTGCAAGGGAGGGCAATATCCACTGAAATCTAATTTGCAACCCATTCCCATCATTAACTCAATAAATATCGGAAGTAATTGAATTGAAGTGTCTGGAACGGGGATATTTTTCCCAAAGCCAGTTAGGTACAATGTGGGAAAGTATGAAACCCATTCAAAAATAATTAGCTAAGAGTCCAGCAATTTTCACAACAATCTAAACAAAATATTTAGAATCTCTTGTAACACAAAAACACACTTTGAGGATCTTGTTTAGCAAACTGATTAGGAATCCAGCTAC
The DNA here is from genome assembly GCA_029931535.1 of Margaritifera margaritifera. Classification (NCBI taxonomy): domain Eukaryota; kingdom Metazoa; phylum Mollusca; class Bivalvia; order Unionida; family Margaritiferidae; genus Margaritifera; species Margaritifera margaritifera. Next base: position 5,889,237 of record JAQPZY010001634.1, on the reverse strand, counting down.
TGGTTCTGGTGAATATCTGCAACTAAAATCCTCAACACAAAAACAATTACCAAGTGGTAAAGCTATTACTGTTTTATCTCTGTAGACACATCAGAAAATTTTCAGAAATCTTACATAAAAACAATACTACTGTGAATTGTACATTACACTGTACAATCACCCAGTAGTTAATAGTCATCTATGTAGGCACTGGTTGGGATTGACTGACTCCAAAGATTATTCATCAAATTGGCTCAATGACCTTGACTTTGGTCAAGGTATGTGAACTAAACTTACTGTGCAGAAACAATTATTTTCCTATTAGACTTACCATGACCATTTGGACTGCAAAATCCAAATGTTTCTTTCTTACCCAAAGTGCAAGTCATCCACAAAGTTTGTTAAAGGAACTTACTCCAGAACAAACGTTCTTGTGCAACACCCATTGTTCTTTGAGTCACAATGAACCTGACCTCTGGCCTCTTGACCCTAAAATCAATACTTCCACGGCTTCAAAAATCAGGTTCTCAACAACATTTGGTCAAGATACATGGTCTAGATTTAAAGTTATTATGCAAAAAAAACGTTTTCTTTTTTTTCTTCTTCTTTTGACCCCAATATCGATAGGCTTCTTTCTTACCTTAAGTGTAAGCCACACCAAACTCAAGTGAAGGTACACAGACTGAGAAAAGAAATCATTCTGCAAAAGCATTTTTCTTCTTTCTGCTACAGTGATTCGGACCTTTGGTCTTGTGACCTCAAAGTCAATGGGTTTCTACCTTACTCTATGTGCAAGAAATCCATAAAGTTTACATCAGGACTGTAATGTAGACCCAAGTTATTGTACAAAAGCCATTTTTCTTCTTTCAGTAGCAGTGACATTGACCTTTGGCCTCTTGACCCTAAAATCAATCAGCTTCTTCCCTACCCTAAGTGCAAGCCATTCTTCTTCTTTCAGTCAAATGACCATGACCTTTTATTTTTTTTAACCCTGAAATCGATAGGTTTCTTCCCCAGGCCAAGAGGAAGCCATCTACAAAATTTGGTCCAAATCTGTGATGCAGTCCTAATGTTATTGTGTGGAAACCATTTTTCCTCTCCAAGTGCAAGCAATATACAAAGTTTGGCAATGGCAGTTGGTGAAAAAGTTGAAATATTGTGTGGAAATGAAATATGGAGCAAATGGATAGACATACTGATGGAAGGACAATGTGTCATAACATGATCTGCTCTGCTATACATGGCAGTCCTATAAAAAGACATCTTATAGGCAAAACTTTCAATCTTTCTGAAAATTGTATTGATTTAAAACCAAAAATTAAGTTCAGTCTACAGTCAATTAAATAACCTTGTTACAGTTTGGGAGAAATCTTACACTTGTGCATAAAAATACATATATTTTGGAAAGTGATTAAGTTTAACATCTTGACATCTGTCCAATCACTTAGCTGCAATTGATAAATATATCGGCTTCAAATTCTCTGTCATCTAGTGTTGTGAATATTTAACAAATGTCATTATTGATGTCAGTTTCTTCTGCCTGATCAGTCATCATATAATAATCAATTAATTGTCAACATTAATACTTTCCAAAGCCAGGGATTTTTCTGAAGTCCTACTTTAAAAGACAAAAGTCTTAAAACCGTGGGAATGGCATGTAACTGGACTTTGACCAAAACTGATCACATAAAAAGTAATTGATTAATTGGTCATTACATTGAATATGATCAATGCCCAATGAACTTGAGTGATCCTAACAGCATTTGTGATATCTGTAATGTAAATGTTCCATTACTTGAACACATAAAAAGAAAACCTTTTTTTTTTTTTGTTGGTTTTAATGGCACTGGGTGTGTCTTGAACCCGCAACCCTTGGATGAAGAGTTTGAAGCTCTATCAACTGAGCTACTGCAGCTCCTATATCTCCGATTATCATAATTAATGACAATTTTACACCATGATATAAGTGTGAACAACTTAAATGAATGAATGAATGTCTGAAATTATTTGTAAGCATGTAAGACTGATGGAAAAATCCCGTCTCCAGCAGCCTGAGACAAGTTAACAATTTGCTGTGCAAGTAAAATTGTCTGTAACTTGCCCAGAATAAAAAAAAAACAAAATCTAGATTTTGTGCAGTTGTATGAAAATCTTGACTCCAGGCAAGCAGACCATAGATGGATATTTTCCACCCCTGTGATAGTAGCATGTATCTGTTATTTTGAGAACAGAAATGGTTTCAGTTAATTTGAGACCCACTCAACCCAAGAAAACTGGAAGAAAAAAAGTGAGATGCACCTATGAATGCATATGATAACATGAAAACAATATATATGGCAAAGAAATTATTTATGGTGGGTTAATAAGAGGGGGAAATAATGCCAAAGCATGAAATTACAACAGGTTCTCCTCTGAGTGCATGGCAATTTTCCCCCCATAATAAGCAGGGCAAATCTTTTCAACAACACAAGGAAGTCGGGCCAAGGTAAATACATCTAACCAATGAAAATTTCTGCTGAATGTTGTTCTGGTAATAATCCTATATCAAAAGACTGCAACTAGCAAGATCATCAACTTTTCCATCTGTCAAGTCTAGTGTACAAACTTTATTTTAAAAATAATGCCCTCAGTATGAGAGTTCATAATATTCTGGAATCTGTATAGGGATATGATATTCATGATAAATAATATATACAGCACTCCCTCACTATAACTCCCTTCATTATAACAGTTCCTGTTGTAAAGTATGGTCAAGAATCCCATTTCAATAAGTAATAATAATAATAATATATATATATATATATATATATATATATATATATATATATATATATATATATATATATATATATATATATCACTCCCTCACTATAATGCCATTCATTATACCATGTTTCCTGTGGATCCCATTTCATTAAGTGGTAGTAAAATTATATGTATGATGTACTTCATTATAAGGCAGTCTCACTATAAGGTGGTACACTCTATGGTTTCCATTGACAGCATTATAATGAGGGAGTACTATACGTATAATGTACTTCATTTTATTGCAGTCTCACAATAAGGTGGTACACAATGGTTTCCGTGGACAGCATTATAATGAGGGAGCATAGCCTAGTGTACTTCATTATAAGGCAGTCTCAATATAAGGTGGTATACTGTTTTCCATGTACAGTATTATAATGAGGGAGTACTGTATCATGTACTTCATTATAAGCAGTATCAAAATGAGGCAGTATAGTTTATGGCACTCACGGACAGCATTATCATGAGGGAATACTGCATTCACTAGGAAGGTGAAAATCTTTTGTTCTGTGCACAAACCAAGAACAGGTTCCATGTTTGCCGAGGTTAAATATTAGGCAAAAAAAAAAATGTATTTCCTATTGCACTGGTTTGAAAATTAGGGTAGGCAGGTAGGTTTTTAACATTATATATAAATCAAATAATATTTCAAGTACTTCAAAGTACTGGGCAAAACAAGCTCAATTAGATGCACATATCAATTTTGGCAATGTTTTTTTTTTTTTTTTTTTTAAACCATGGGGGAAAAAAGTGCAAGGTCGGCAATGAGAAACAGGGATGGTTGGCAAACCGGAAACACATTAATTTTGGCCTAATAAGAGGAGAACCAAAACAATGGGACATTAGTATATATTTTGGTAAATTTCTATTGAAGGCAATTACAAATGAAAAGACTTTCCAAGTCCTACAATTAAAACTTTACAAAATAACTATATAATATTTTCATTTCCAAGTACACCCCTTACCACAGCATTCTACATTCCATCCCAGACATAAATATCATTAAATATTCTATCTGCAGCAACCCTGGATTCTGATTTCTGCCTAACATTCTAACCATGTGAATGATTATTTTCAAAGGAAATCAAAATCTGATTAAAGTGGCTGGCTGCCAGCCATCGGAGTCAATGAAGGATTTGCACGAAGAATCTTCTTACAACTAGAATGTTGTCCATTTCTGTCTCTATAGTAACAAAGCAAGATGCAACAGGAACTGTTGGTGTAACGGCCGAACATCGACAAAGAAAGATATATCTTAGAAAGACTATCAACATTCCTGGGTTTCATCCATATACAAACTTGAAACTGTACTTCTTTAAAATAAAATGTTGCTTATGAAAGGTTCTGTTAACAAATACGTTGCTGAAATATAAATACTGAAGACTGAATACATTTTGTCATCATTTTCAGTTAATGTTTGCTACAACCAATTCTCATCAACTTGTTTTTTTCCTAGCTATACCACATTCAATGTGAAAATTACATATATGTACATGCATTAAGAAGAGAATTAACATAAACATCCTACTAAACAACCCTCTTAGGCAAAGATGTGGAAATATACAATTTAATTTCAAACGGTAGTTCCTGCATCAATGACAGCCACATGATTGTTCATCTGCACATTCACAGATTTTGTAAACATCTACAGGCAGTAAACTAAACTAAGCCGTGTAAATGGTGCAGCCTTACATGTAGCCAAGATCTTGATTTAAACAGTTATTCTGAATCTTGCTTACTGTACTTAGATGAATATCTCAACATTCTTGTAATTTTTCTCACTGTGCTTGGACGTGTATCTCAACCATAGTTGTCATTTTGCTCACCGTGCTTGGACGAGTATCTCAACCACATATGTCATTTTGCTCATTGTGCTTGGACGAGTATCTCAACCATAGTTGTCATTTTGTTTATTTCATCAGATGAAGCTTAATTACTACTGCTAAAATCTATCCACTATTGAGTGTAAATGAAACATGTTATTATAAAGACCAAGTTATCACCATTAAGTCATCAGTTATGAACATTTCTCTATGTTGGTTGTGTTCATAAAAGGGAAAAAATCAAATTTCTGAAACACCAATGTTAGTAATGCCCAACCCATGCGTGTAATTCTGTCAGATTAAAATTTATCTCGGACTGTCAACAATAAGTGTCATTTGACCCACTCAACAGGCTATCAATAGGGAACCTCTTCATGATCCCTTCTGTTTATTTAAAAATGTAAAAGTGCTTAATTCCTCTTCGACTTATTTTGCATCAAAAGGGCCTATTTTAGCTTGGCGGTTTAAAGTGTATTGACACAGTATTTTCTCCTAAAATGGAGTGGTCATTGCAGACTGACTGGCCCTTCAGGTCGAAAAGCTACAGTGAATTGACTACCTGACTCGAGTGTTAATAGAATTCCTTGCAACATCTGTTTAATCCTGCCTCAAAAGGTTAAATGGAATTTTGATGGGTTTATCTATTGTCTGGTCTGTTTGTGGCAGATGACCCAAGTCTCAGTCTGAACCTGACAATAATAGATCAGGGTGATATATTGGAAATACTTCAATCATCTGGACCAAACCACCATCCGCATAAAATAGCCATTATAGGTCAATAATTGATGGTCATTTTAAAATAAATTAAACATGCGTTAATGTGTTTTCAAGAGAGTTTTTGCTACAATATTATTATGATAGACTCTTTGTTTTCAAGAGAGTTTTTGCTACAATATTATTATGATAGACTCTTTGTTTTCAAGAGAGTTTTTGCTACAATATTATTATGATAGACTATTTGTATTTATTAGGAAGATTAATCCTTAAGAAAAATCATTCATTAAGTGTCAGAAAAGACACACAAAAAAAGATATATACATTTTTTTAAATAGATATTTCCAAATTAAAGCATATATAGGAAAATTTTCGTTGATGTGGTGCATTTTTATCGAGATGGAATTATTGTCTATAGAGAGAGGTACATTTATTCTGATTCTGTCAAACTGGAATGAATATATTCCTGTCACAACTTTTTTACATTAAAAATAATGAGGCTGACAGAGTAAAAGAGATAATTGTACATAAATATAAAATTACTAAAAAGGCTGAAACTGCAAATATGAACATAGAAAAGTGACATATCATAAACAAAATACATGTAGGTAAAGGAGAGTAGACAGTTAAAACTGTAAACTGACAAAATCTGACATTTATAATTCCGAACTCTATTCAAGTTAACATCTATTGTACTCTATGACACTATTTCTTATCTGGTCTGCATGTTGAATGAATCTCACACTGAAAAAGCACTAATGATTCTAATCAAACAGAAACATCACAAACTATATTTATACCCTATCTGAAAGACTTTTACTTACATAAAGGGGTGTTTTTTCTTCAATCCTTTTTAAAACCAATTGGTTTTGGACAATCACTTTATCTACAACCTTGACAACTGGAGTTTTAATAACGATAATAACACATCCCATTCTCCTGTTGAACATCATAATAAAGAATATTATTTGGTATCAGTGTAAAAACTAGTCATGAAAAATGCAGTTGCACACCAGACAACAGTCTGATTTTACAAATATATAATTATGATTGCATATCTCCATGTCTAAAAAGATCTTCACGTCATCCATATATTACTTTATCAATCTTACATCTTCCACCTAGTATTTAAAAAATTTCTAATTATGAATGGAGATGTCCCTGGTGATTTAGTTCCAGTGAGTGACAGCTCGTGACCCCTGCTCTCAAAAAGTAGCATTATTAACGTTTACTAATAATCCATTAGGTTACAGGTCATTTCAGCAGGTATTTGTTGACATCTCATTACTAATTTGAAATACTGAATATGAGGTACTGCACCATTATGTTCTTTGAGGTATTATAACATTTTCGTCTAAATATGTTCTAAAAGGCAGCCCAGACAAAATGCCCTGCTACCTGATAAGTGCTCTATTTGGATTTAACTGTGTGAATGACTAATAATGGCCTCTGACCTGAACCACACAAGCAAACAGTACAGGGAGAAGAACTACCCAATATAATTATCACCTGACATGCAATACAGTAAGATAAAAAGTCAAGATCAAAACAATTAGGTTTAATATATAAATTACATTCCTACAGGTGTATCAAGTAGCAAAGTCTTGTCTTATTAAAGATAATGATGATACACAGCAAGATGCAGAACACAGTTCAATTTATTAAAATTTATGATTTTTACTTCTGGAGCCAAGTCTAAGAATTTCCATTGTAGTCTTTAGTTTCTTTTTATTTTTACCTGTTGGTTTGGATACAAGGCAAATGTTTCAATGTGAAACTCGAAGATGGCTTGTCGATGAGCATGGTCTACTTGCTAAGCTTGATTCAATTTTTCATTTAAAACTGAACTCTGTTTAAAACCTTCTGTTAAAAAACAGCATACTCGCTTACTTTTGATGGGACTCACGATAGAAATTAAAATCTTATTCTTCTTACAATATCCAGTACCGTATATACTCATATATAATCCGATAACAACTGCAAACTGCATAGACCCAGATCTGCCATTGCATAATGCGCCGGCAGATCAGGGTCTATGCAGTTTGTAAGGACTAATCAGTAGAGCAAACAACATAGACCCTGATTTGCTGGTGTATTGTTTAAGTTGGATCAACTGCAAACTTCACTGACCCAGATCTGCTGGCACATTATGCAATGGCAGATCAGGGTCTATGCTGTTTGCATTTGGACCTGGTTTATACACAAGTATATACGGTACATGTATTGAATTATTTAAATAATTTCCCTGATGTTATTCCAACTGAAAAGACCAGCAGGCTCAGTCTTGATGACAGTAGTAATGGTTATGATGAACTTTGCAGATGGTCAGAGATGAGTAATGAAAATGTGAGATATAAAATAATAAAAAGCATTTACCAAGAATAGTACATGAGAATATATACCATATATACTCACTTATAAGTCAGGTCCATCTGCAAACAATATAGACCCTGATCTGCTATCACATAATGCGCCAGCAGATCTGGGTCTATGAAGTTTGCAGTTGGATCCAACTTAAGCAAGAGTAACGGTTTAACATAATTGGTGTGACTTTAGTTAAATACAGAGACCCAGGGATAAAGAACAAAATAAATTAAGCTCCTGCCTTGAAAGAATCCATAAACCACAATAAACAATACATTAACCACTTGCCCATTTATTGATGTATTACCATATGTACAAGAAATATTACATGTCCTGACAAAAGGTGGATCACCTGTCATACCTGACAGGTTGGCTCAGGTAAAAATACAACCAGTTTTACCTCCTGATGACATGAGGACAGTCAGGAAACAACTTCATGTTAGACATATGACCTGTACATAGTACAAAAGGACCTCAGTTCTACTGGATTTACCACAAAAGCTGTTACTGTATGATACTACATGTAAGCTGAATACTGACATGAATTAACAATAAATGTACACTTTCCATCACATACTAGAGTGAGTGGCTTTAGAGGCTAACTTTCATTTAGACCAGGGGTGTCAAACATATGGCCTGTGGACCGGATACAGCACGCCAGACTCATTTTTTATTATTATTATTTATTATTATTTATATCAAATCTAGCAAATTTGTTCGACGCCCCTGATTTAGACCCAAGGCAACAATCTGCAGTAGCTCAGCCGATACAGTAACTATGTCGGTGTACAATAACTAATGTATTTAATAAGCTTTTTATCCAACCCTAAAACATGTTAATTTTCAATCTACTACTTATCTCTCACTCTAAAACATGGCAATTTGCAATATGTTGTAGAAAGTTGTGTATATAAAGCTTTTACATGAACAGTCTCGAAACTTGTCTGAGTTATTCAGGTGACTTTATATGAAAATAAAGTGAGTACAACCTTATCTTGCATTCTCTACAATGATAATGGCATACATACATGCTGAAAATTACTATGATTCTTCTTTTTCTTCTACTGCATTCTAACACCAAACAAACGGCCTCAAATGCATTTAAGTTTACAATTGGACTAATTGAAAGTGGCAGCTCCCCTACACAGTATAATGGGTAAAGTTGACACGGAGATCATTCTATTTGCACCAGAATGCATTCACAAATACTCTAGGCTGTCTTTTTAAGCCATGTCAACAGTGTGCAATATTTGCATTGTCATATTTATTTAACATAACATCTAGGTTTATTTGGAAAAACTTTTGTTACCATTATAATTTACATCTAGCAGACCAGTTGTTCTACTTGTAGAATCAAGGGTTTATAAGTAAACCCATTATATTACCTAAACTATTTTTTGCTAAATGTTGTCAAAGCAGAACTCAACATTCTCTTTCAAAGTTCGTTTCCTTGGGTTTAATGTATCTATCCTACTTAAAAAAAAAAAAAATTTAAAACTAAAAGATGCTCGAAGCTAAAATTATATCTCAGATGATATGACTAGTCTCGTACAAGTCTGAATCATGCATACTAACTTTTGTCCTGTCATTAGGAAAGAACTGACAACTCATGACAAAGAGAGACAGAAAAAGGAGTTTCTTAAATTAGTCCAAATATGAATGGAAGGATAGATCAGGAAACTCCTTGTCCAGCAAACCATGACAAATTTTTTAAAAAAAACATAATAATAGTCAAGATTATTCCATCGCATACCCAACAGTGAAGATTCAAGCAAAATCCATTCAAAACTTTTCCAGATATTTAAGTTTAAACATTTAGGGGAGATAAGTTTAACATTATGGGGAGATAACATTTGTTGAGCTCATTCATATTCACGAGTTTTGATGATGTCATGCAAGAGATTCAAATTTTTAAAAGGTTTAATTGTCCCTTTTAACACAACATAATGTTACATTTTTGTACAAAATTTGGAAGTTAAAGGCTTAGAACATGGAGTTACACATTTCCAGGATTATTTTGGTAATTTCAGCAACTTTGAAAATTAAGTTTTAAATGATTGAAATAACATTTTAATTTCTTCAAATCTCAGCATTATATATGGTGAACAGTATTCATGTTTTCAGACACTTTTGTAATGTTGTGCTTGCAAAGAAAATATAATTAAAATTGCACATTTGTCTTGTTTTGCTCTCTAAAAAAAACTTTGTAAGGCCAAAAACAAAAATATGTGTTTCCTGTTGCACTGGTTTTAAAATTTGGGTAGGCAGGTAGGTTTTTTATATTTTTATTTTTTAAACATTATATATAAATCAAATAATATTTCAAGCACTTCAAAGTACTCGGCAAAACTGGCTCAATTAGATGCACAAATCAATCTTGGCAATGTGATTTTTTTTTTTTTTAAAAAAATCTTTTTTTGGGGGGTGGGTGGGGTGGGGAAAAAGTGCTAGGGTCAGAAATGAGAAACAGTTACTGTTGGCCGACCAGAAACATATTTTTTTTTTTGGCCTATATAGCATGAAATTTTCATGGTCAAGAAGAACTATCTTTTCATGAATTTCAACTGTCAGTTTAATCAATTGGGTATTTAACCAATTCATCAGAAGCTAGATCTGTAAAATAGACTTGCATTTTGTGAGTATTCAAGCCCTTTTATATTTGTGATTAGTTACCTCCCCTGAAAAATACTGAAATGCTCATCACTTTAAATCTATTTGCCTGATTTTGTTCAAATTTTGAGTGTTGTTTATGTCAAAATGTCTACTTTATTTTAGAAATGTTTATTTCTAGACTTCAGTGTTACTTTAACTATCTGCTGGGACAGTAAAATGTTAAGTTATTTGTATAGGGTATTTGTGAAATATGCAGTTAAAGTTTGTTGAAGCCATCTTTATTCCAGGCAAGCTGACATTTTCGAAGGAAAAAAAAATGGGGGAGGGGATAGCCTTTAAGGCAGGACTCAGTTCTACTGTCCGAGTATGAGAAATTCCAATGCTATATAAGCTGAGAGAGAGAAGTTCAATGCCATGGAATTAACCACTACTGACTACCCAGGGAATCGGAAGAAACAGATAAACACAGCGGTTTGGTAGTCTTGTAAGAAGGCTATACCTACAAGTAAGTAAATAAACTGCATTACATTATCACCTTCCTGTCTGAAGCTTATCAGCACATACTAGGAACAACTGACATTGCATGTTGTTGGAAATTTATCCACATCAATCAGTTGTAAGTTTCTAATGTTGTACTGATTTCCAGGTTGTTGTGTCCTATCTTGCTGATCTACACTTCAAAACCGACAAGTCCCCTACTCCCCTCCCTGATCAAGGTAATGAAAGGAAATCAATCCAACAATGAAGCTTGCATATCAATGAAAACAAGCCTGTAAAATCATTTTTTGCCTTGCATACTAATGTATTACCATAGATTCCAAGCTCATACAAAATACACAAGACTTTCTTCATGTGTAGAGTGAATAATTAATCATTGCTGATACTGCCAATCTATTTCAAATACAATCTGGACTTGTTAATCCCACTTCTGTCCATGTATTTCACATGAGGTCATGAAATGGACATCTTCGCTAGCCAGGGGGATGTCTAAGGTGTCTATCAACATCATCATAACGTACAATGATACAGTTCATGTGTGGAAGTGTTGTCATATGATTTTGCAGCTGTATTATTGACAAGGTAGGTATGTTAATTACCAATTATAAAATTACTTTATATATATATATATATATATATATATATATATATATATATATATATATATATATATATATATATATATATATATATATATAACTTTATAATACATTTGTAAATCACCAGTCCTTTTGATAATCTGCCATATTATGTTATTCTAAACAATCACAGCGAACAAAATGCTGAAGCTTTTCAAGTGGACCAAACAAAAAATCTGACTGGTTGAAGTAAACCACTTGGACTGATTTAGTGATTTGCACAGGCATTTGCTCTGTGTATGCCAAGGACTTGGCAATATGTAAAGGTATTTGTCCTGTGTATGCCAAGGGTCTGTACTGATGTGGCAAGCTCCACATAAAACTTGGCTTGCTAAGATGTGAAAAGGAATGAACTACTGACAAGATTTGAAACTTAAACCCATTTATCCAATGGTTCATTTAAGATGAAAAAGTCAAGACTGTATATCACTGTTAACTGTCTCTAAGAAGTCTAGACTGTATCTCACTGTTAACTGTCTCTAACTATAAATGGATTTAGTTTCATTTCTTTAGACTTCTCAATATAATGGAACCTATAAGATCTTATTGCTCACATGACTGGTTCAGGAAGAAATGTTTTTGAATGCAAGAAAAATTGGTGTAAAATTATGAAAAATGTTTAGAAAGCTGGAAAACTTTATGTTTTCATTACCATTACAATCCTGGTACAATTAAAATCATAATACTCAATGATTAAAATCATAATACTCATCTTTTTTTTTTTAACTATGCAAAAAAAAGTGTTTCACCTGTTTATGACTGTGTTGCATATGAACTCGTTGCTAATGTTAACAGGAATCTTTTTCAGTGTGTTTTTATTAACTGGCTTTGAAAATATTTGGAGAAAAAAATAATTTGTATCGGTCAATGTCAATGTGAAGTTAAATCATATATCAAATTTTGAAGAAGTCACTTGCTGAATAACTGGCTGACCTAATGACTGGTCATTATTTAACAGCCTAGTCTATCTGTTTGCCAGTGACAGCTGTTGCCCATTTTGCTCCATTATAGGCTTAGCAAACAAAGTGCACAATGAGTGTCAAGGAAAGATAACTAATGATCCTTAAACAGCAGTTTCTAAACTGTCCCGACACTTCCTATCCATCCCTTATGCAGAGAGAGAGAATTTTATTTGCAGCATGTTAAGTTGATCTTATCAATCTTTAATAGTACCTCTGCTCGTTACTCATCTGAAAATATGTTGCAAAGTAGGAGAATGTAAATGTAACAAATTTTATACTTACCTATATATCACATTCAGGAAGCCAAAAACAGGACATGGAAAAGAAAAAGAAGATTAAAATTAGCGAATAAACCAGGAAACAATTTTGTACACACACACACACAATCATCGAACTAAGAAAGGTTCCAATTATAAAACTTAAATTTGACTAATGTGTGTTAATTATAACACTATAAGAGACTGGATTTTTCTGAATTAATCAAACTCCGGAAACCAATTCTGAGTTGGCCACTAGTAAATAGCCATTGGCTACTAAACTTTATGAAATAATCTATCTTGACTACTGCTTTTTCTTTCTTTGTCTACTGCAAAAAAAAATTAAAAAAAGAGATGGTTGTGATAATCAACAAAAGTTATATTACTGAAATAATTCTGGATTCCTAAAGATGATTTTTTTATGGCAATTTTGTTATCTTTCCATTTTTAGAACATCTTTTAATTGGCACTATATATAGCCAGTATCGAGTTGACAATATTTTTATAAAACTTGGAATATGGGCTTATATCATATCAGATGAGTTTGATATTGTGCAAGATTCATGCATATTAATGAGGTGATCTTGTATCTTATTGGCTGAACTTCTTACACTATGGAAGCCGTATTTCTAACTGGATTTTTATCAAACGGGAATATGGATATATATCAAGATCTCAGAAGAGTCTGATAAAGAGCAAGATTCATGAATACTAATGAGGTGATCTTGCATCTGATTGGCTTAGATTGTAACCACTTGCATCTGATTGGCTTAGATTGTAGCCATATTAGTAGATTTCTTTTTTCTACCTTTGACTTTTGAATCCCTATCAGCAATATAAAATGGATGGTTACACTGATGACAGGGGCCAAATTGTATGTATCTCTGGCTTAAGTACTGGATGGTGACACTGGTGAGAGGGGCCAAGTTGTATGTATATTTTTTTTCTCAGAAATATCCCAAGATTTCAGGCACTTCTAGTTTCACTGTCCTACAATAAAACTGAGTATGGATGAGAAAATGAAATTTCCTGCCTGAATATCAGATATTCTACACCACAAAAACAGTTACAATTGCATATTTATTAAATATGTTTAATCTTGAATTCTGAACAAGATACCCTCAGCAACAAACAAAAAAAAAAAAAATTTTAAGAGATGTGGTCAGCTGTCAATCAAAGGCAGTAAACTGGTCCACTTTTTTTCTCCGCATGAAATTCTAAAATTGTCATTCAAATGATAGGGAGATTGGACACATTTATTGTGTTGTACGTACAAGATCTAAACCCTAATCCACTTAGCCAGTTAACTGGCGAGAAACTGAATAAGAGTCACAAAGATGCAGGAAATTAAAATGGTTCTAGATATGCCCAACAACTTCAGATACATAAAGCTTTATCGTCCTTTCAGATAGTAACATAATATTACTGCACTCCGACAACCTCAAGATGATCCAGATTCTTTGGAAATCAAACCAATATCTCCAAGATAACATCCATCAATTATTGGTTTTTATACATCTTGTACATATATTCACAATGGATGAGATGCTGACCATATTAGTGTCAGCTGGTCCTGTACAAAACAATACCCTTTTCAAGCCTGTGTGAAAACAGTGAGACCTCAGTTATCCAGACTCAACTGATTAGAAACATTAGTCCATCTGCGCCTACCACTGATGCAATAATAACTGAATCACAATTTCTGATTTGTGATGTACAATATCTGATATTGTTTTTTTTTGTATCTCATTAAAGTTCAGTAAACTGTATTCTGTGATGGCATCCTAATTTCTGATTATCTGAGCTAGTTTATGTCCCACAACAAATATGGCTGAATGAGGTTATTGTAAAATTATAATTCCTTCAAAAGTCCTTTGCAAGTTATCGTTATTTAAGCTGAAAAATTGCTAACATTTCTAGCATTTACTTAACATGTGACAGCTTTTTTTGTGTCTTCTTTCAAAACTTCATGCCCACTCCCCTTTCAAAGAATCCAGAATTTCATGTGTCCCGTCTTAAAGTCTATCTCATTATCTCTGCATCAAAATTTGTTTTGTCTTTGTCAAATTTCTGGTAGGATCATGTTTACAGTGTTCAAAAGTTGCTAGACAAACTGAAACGTTGTAACAGTCAGCCATCTTCTCCAGACTTCGGATTTTATTGTTTGTCCAAGTCGGGAGTTGTGCATCTGATATCATTTACCACCTGATGTCCATTTATAACACCAGTAACCTCCAGTCTTTCTTCAAATTTGACATCAATTGACACAATACTATCTACCTTATTTACCAAGTATTACAAAAGAGTCAATCTTCCATTGTTTACTAAATGACTACATTAGTCAGATACTATAAAGATGGACTTGCTTCAATATCCAGTAAACTCCTACCCCTATCCTTTATCCAGTTTGAAACTGAATACATTTTGCTTGTTTGGAGCTGTTAACATCTGATGACAATCTGAGATAAATTAGTCTGTGGAACTACCTGAGTTTATTTCAGGTGGAAAATGCAGAGATCCGATTGCACTATGACAAAAAGCCCTACTTTCTTAATAGGTCTTTTTGAACAAAAGAGGCCCCTGCCTGTGCCGAATTTTTGTAGTGGGGTTCGACACCTGTAACATAAGATGCACACACATTTTTGTGTTTAGTGGTGTCCACTCAAGCTAGAAATGATGGAGATGGATAAATAAATGCTTTTGTTTCACCACAGAAAGGGGTCACTGTGCATATCTAAGCTAACACATGGGGGTCTCAGTTCTACGGGAGATAAGGTATAATACATCCACTCAACTAGTAGCTAAAATGTCAAATTCTACTAAAGAATAAATGAATTAAAATAAATGTTTTTCTTTGCCTTGATTAGTTTGTACCAAGATTTCTAGATTTTCTACAATTGTTTGGTAAACTCACAGTAGCTCTGAAATGAATTCTAAACTTGTACAAAGGAACCCATTGACAGCTGCGCTAACAAAATGCAACTGTCTTATAGTACATGAACTCAACATGGTTATGAAATGACATGCAGTAAAACTTTTTTCTGATTTTCAAATTAACTAATTTTCCAGAATTTTAAAATATTTTGCTTGTTAAAGCTAGTCTACAAAAAAAGAAAGAAAAAACCCCCCAAACTTAATGTCTATCCCCTCCCCCTCAAAGATTTACAGTACAAACTATATCTATTTCAGATTATGTAACCATTTTACAGTTTTTCAATCGATAGAATGTGCGTTTATACATGTGTAGCGTATTTTAAAACTTAACAAAAAAGACCCACTAGATAATAACACAAACCTTTCTGGTCTAGTTCTGTTGCCATCTCTATCATCATTTAGTATTCGTATTAAGGTAATTGACAGTTCTTTTAGAAAACAAACTTTGATGCTTACAATATAAGTTTCATTGTTGAATTGGCAAGGAAATACTACCAAAAGTTTTGACTGGTTTCAAGGTATCTTTTTATAATATGATTTACACCCTCAAATATCCATACACCAGTCTGTATTTCCAATACTTCAGTTGTAAAACTTCTGGTATAAAATCTAATTCCCTTCCAGAAGACAATCTGATTAAAATCAAGATCAACTTATAACAAGTAGATCTGACAGGCATGGATCAAGGTTAATATTCTGCTGAACTTTGAAATTCCTGGTCCACTTATTTTTAGCAACTTATCACAACAAGCACTGCATTTCATATTAGGGTGAGTTATCATTTGAAACGATATGTTCTGAATTAAATTTCTCACTTTCAAAAAGGTGAAAGCTGTAATTTGATTGGTTAATAGAAATGTCAACAGAATATGACCTCGTGTCAGTGTCGGTCATATCTCCATTATATCAGAGATATTGATTTTAATCAGACTGGTCTGGAAAGGTTATGTGAAACATACTGGATTAAGCACCCAGCAGTCATCAAGGGCAACACAGACCTCAAAGGTTTGTACATTTTTTCTCTTATTACCTCTTCTTATATTTGTTAAAATCGTAAAATATATGTAAGTTTTATACTGAAGAAAACTACAAATAATCTTTCGAAAATTAAAATTTTAGTTCCAGTCTTCACTTGTGGACACACTTATTATCCATTTTGTATCAATATTATATCTTAACACATTTTTTTTGCATTGTGTGTGTGTGTGTGTGGGTGTGGGTATGAACCTGCCATATATACTCGCTGATAAATTTGATCCAATTGCACAGACCCAGATCTACTGTCACATAATGTGCCATCAGATATGGGTCTATGCAGATTGTTAGGAGTAATTAGTTGAACAAATCAGCATCATTTGTACAAACTTGAAAGGAGTGTTTGCCTTGATGTTTTTGGTCAAATTCCGTTCAGCAGTTTCAGAGTGTTAAATGTGTTTTTTTCCGTTTTAGTAACAGTTACCATATTTAATAGTGGTTTGTCATCATTTGTACAAATTTAAAATGCCTTCAATGACAGGATGCTTTCTGTCAAATTGGGCCAAATTCTGTTCAGTGGTTTGTGAGAAGTTACTTGAAGGTTCTTATATTTTTAATAATGGCAGCCTTATTTGATGGTAGATCTGCATTATTTATATCAAACTGAAAGGTCTTCAGACAATGATGCTGTCAAAATTGGTAAAATTTTGTATGTGGTTTTTGGGAAAAAGTCATTTAAAGCTTCTTCTACATTCAGTAATGGTGTCTGGACATAACCTAATGGTGGAGGATTGGCATCATTTGTAAAACCTTTAAAAGTCTATGCCAGTATGCTCTCTGGCAAGTTTGGTTGAAATTATTTCTGGGGTTTCTGTTTTGTTTTTTTTTTAAGTTGAAAATAGCAGTTGCTGACTGACACATAACAGACACTGCACGTTGTACACTGGGCCATACCATATAGGACTTTTGCCTTAGGGCCAGGTAAGTTTAAAAGAAGGTCACTGTAATAACTCGTTCAAGTTAAACTAGCAATTGTTAAACATTTCCTAACATAGTGTTATTTTAGGGTTATCAGGGGTAAATTATTATACACCCAGTCCAAATGTAAATGGGCCCCAATTCTAATGTAAAATATTTTTAAAAAAATGATGCAAGATTCTCAACATTATCCTGAACATTTTATTTCCAAATGATCTTTCTTTCCATAATAATGGCCCCAGGCTCTATTCTGAATCAACAACAACAAAATCCTTACAAGATAATAAAAATAAGTACAATATATATATATAATGGATAAGTGGTAATTAGGACACAATGAAAGAATCCATAATAACTCTATGGGCTTTAGTTAGTTACCTGTTCATGTGTGATAAATTTCTCTAATACATGTGATTCATTCACAATGCCATTCTAATTGATTGAGAACCTCAAATGAGTACATGAGAATCCCTTCTAACAACAAAACAATGGTCCATTATGGACGTTACTTTCAACAGATTAATGGCCAGCTTGTTTGGGATTAAATAATGCTTGTTTTCTTCACCTGGCCCAAAAGATACACAATCTGAATTTTCAGCTACATTGATCGAAGAATCAGGAAAATGGATATTATTTTATGAGAAAAGAATTAATTATACAGAAAAGACTTAATGACATAGAAAAGACACAAACAAAATCAAAGTGCAAAAGTCTATAAAGTAATGGTATTTTTAAACCAGGAAAATAAACTCTCAAATCAAAGGATTTTAATAAATTATTTGTTCAGTCCTACTGCAAACAACATAGACCCCGATCTGCCATTGCATAATGCATTGGCAGATCAGAGTCTATGCTGTTTGTTCTACTGATTATTCCTAACAAACTGCATAGACCCAGATGGTCCAGTGCATTATGCAATGACAGGTCAGGGTCTATGCAGTTTACAGTTGAATCTGTTTTATAAGTGAGTATATGTGGTATGCTTTAACCGTATTTTAACTTTCAATAATAACGAAAGTATTAAAACTATACAATTAAGGTTTTACATGGATCAACTTGTTTTTTTAGGTGGGAACAAATAAATTGAGAACTTTCCATGGGTAATGTTAGATATATACCATATCAGATTTTTACTTCAAAACTTTAATTATTGCAACTAATGAAATTTCTTGACACTTCTGGATTACAATTTTGACTGTGGTATGAAATCCATTTACACGCTATATTCAGAAATTGTTATCTTAACAACATTTTTGAATTTCCCTTTTGCAAGGATAATAAGGTCTTTTTGCAGAATAATGCCAAATTAAGCTGCCAAAACAAGGTGTTAAACATATTTTACCATGTTCAACCTGCAGTAGGTAAATAATTGAGGTACAGTGTGATTTCTACCAAACAATACAGACTCAAAATTGTACCATTTGGACACTTCTAAAAGTGTTCACAGCTTGCACAGAAATTTAAGTTGGTGTTGACACCATTCATCAATTTCCAGTTTTTATTCAGGATGTTAGACTTGCATAAAGGAATAATTTGCCACATATAACATTTCACTGTATGCGAATTGAAAATAGAGAACATAATTTAATAAATATTTGCATTATTATGACATGTATATGAATTGTAAATGTGCATGCCTTGTTTATTTTGTCATATACAGATATGTATTTGCATGTACTTAAGTTTGAATCTTTTTGTAATCAAAACATGTACTAAAGTTTGTACTTTTATTCACTTCAGATGCACACTAAGTACTTTATTAGCTGCAAACAACAAAATATGTTTAATTAGATGTAATCTAAAATTGTTTCTAAGTACCTATATTTTGATTTCAAACAGGTTGTGATGTAATAACCTGTAACTGAACAATTTCCCCAAAGCTGTACAGATACAAATCTGGTTTACACAGCTATAGGAATTCCTGTCAATGATCATGTTCCCCTAGGGCAAGGTTTGTTATATTGCTTTTGGATAAATTTACAAAGGTGACAACATTAGATCAGGCAGCCTATATTAGACTGCAAAGATGTGCAATATAAAAAGTATGGGTGTTAGCTGAAAAACACCTAGCAATATCCCTGAAGCAAATAAATTTAAAGGAAGATAAAAAGAATCAAGAAATATTCTGTAACGAATTCAATTACCAAAATTCTCCTATCACACCTAACAGACAATTTAGATTGCTGAAGAATGAAAAAGGATTCCTAATTTTGCAAATCTGTACAAATACCAAATGTAAATAGATCAAGATGAGAATCATGAAGGAAATCTATAGATTGATGGTGCCAAATTGCTTTGCGCATTGCAAGGCAAGTGCAACATGTGTAATTAGCAAAAAGAGACGTGCACGCGCCTTGACGAGATTGAAAAATACATGTCTGTTATCAAGGCACAGACCAATTGTCATAATTGGGTACAAATGACCCGCAATCAACATCTTTGCTGTCAGTCTGTGGTGTACACATGGGTTCTTTTGCAGATAGTGCTATATGTGTCGTTAGACAAACACCTGAAAGGCTAAAATAACACAGCTTAATTACTGACGACAACAATTACTAAACCTAGTATATAGTTAAAATTCTGAATTATTTTAAATGTTCACAATACTTCGTTTGTCTTTTCGATACTGAGGCCCTTTTATTTTGATAATCCTCTTTTTCCTTTCCCCCCTCAGTTACAAGGTTAAAATCTGGCATGTTTTTATCTAATGGATTTTTGACAGAAATAGCAGGTATTACTGTCAAATAAAGACCTGTGTTTACAGAACTTTGAATGCATTATTTCGGACTCAACTGGAACTTGCCTAAGCGAAGCTAATGTACAAACATGATGGTTTGTCTACGGAACCTGGGGCTAAAAACACCTTTTTTTTCTCCCCCCGACAAGCTTGGCGTCTTGGACAACCTAAACGACATCAAAGCCCTAAAACATCTTTGATTAAGTGTATGGTACACTGATTTGGACACAGCGATCAACCGAAGGACTGAATTATAATAACCAACAAACATGGTACACACTGAAGCATGCAAAAACAGTAGTCCGTTAAAAAATAAACTATAGCGAAGTTCTTAAAACTAAGGATTGCGATAAAATAGCATGCATGTCGAATTAGAACGATATAAGCTTGCATACAATCAATCCAGCAATGTTTCCAGAAAGCGTTTTATTTACGCAATAGACATATAATCCTGCAAGTCATTTCCTTTTCTAAATCTGCAATCAAAATTATATATAGCACGTACTATTTTTGCTACTAAATTCCCTCTTAAAACTTAATGCCAATCTATTCGCATCGTGGCGCGTAAAACCAACACGCGACGGCAACTCGTCCTGACGATTCAAGACTTTTTTCTCATCCCCCGCAGACACCAAAAAAAAAAAAAAAAAAGTACTTCAAACCGTTCAGAAGATTTTGCTTGACAATAGAAGGCAAGCTGCGTCCCTAGCGAGGGAATTAAACAAGAAAAAAGGAACATCCAGTTGTAATGACCGAGCCGCCAGGGTGTTTGACATATACAAACCGCTAAGGTCGAGACAACTATACCAGTCGGAAGTTGATTTGTCATACATATGAATCTTTATTCCCCAACACACCCGAAATAGTGACTGCGCATAATTGTTATTTCATTTAACGTTAACTTAATGAATCACAGAACTTGATGATATAAAACTCTCTCTCTCTCCAATTACCATTATACCCGATGGTATGACACGTAAACCGAATATTTTGATCGCCACGCACAAACATTCGAAAATATAAACTTCAACTCAAATCATGTTTGTTGCCAAAAATAAGGTATCAATATACAACTGTTAAATGTTGGCACAGAAATAAGGATAACAATTTTGAATATTGTAACTTATTACAACACATTAAATTAACATTCTATCCGGAAAAAATTAAATTATTATCTACTAAATGTATTAAGTAGCTATAATTATCATTACCTGTAGATTATTTATTAAAGTTGCAAAATTTGCAAACGCCTAAATTATTCTACGAAATATCAGAAACTGCCATGGCCAAAAATATTTATGGGCAGTAGGGACGTTGTTTGTCACAAAATTACCCCCACCCCCCAAATATCTGATCCACTAGGGAAAATATATCTATTTATTCACTTATATATTCACAGCAAAAATAAATTTTTGGAAATACTGTTGATGTTTAATATCCACTTTAATTTTGTCATTTTTAACGTATATCTCTGTACAGTAAACATTGTTTTATCTTTCTGCATTTTTTGACATTGATTCATGAAATAAGTTTTAAAAAATCAAACTAATCTGATGTTTATTCATCAAGAATAAATTGCATGGATATGACATTAATTATGAGAAAGCTGTAATAATCAGGGTCAGACTATAAACTGTATAAGCTTCAGGGCTGTGATCGAAGATAACAATTAGAAAAATCTTAGCTAGAGCTACAAGCCATACACGGTTTTATGTACGGAAATTCACACTTTAAAATTACAGATAACTAGTTTCTTACCTTGCTACCCCCCCCCCCCCCTCCATACAAAAAAAAAAAAAAATAGAAAAAAACAAACCTTTACTAATTTTTCCAAACTAGGGGACAAATCAAATCAAAATAACAACCCTCCGGGAATCAAGAATAGATTAGGAAATGATAACGTGTTTTAAAGCGTCTCTGTGCTCTTTTTTCTTCTTCTATTTTCATGTTTTTAATTAAATGGTCTCCATTTCAAAACAACTGCCACTGTTATAATCGCTCTATGTCAGTAACTGCATATGCTTTTTTTTAAAGAAATCAAATTATTCAACGCGGATTTAAAATAATCATCGTTTTTTTTTTTTTTTTTTTTGTTTTTTTTTTTTTATACTTTAGTAAATACTTCCAAACAACAGTGGCAGCGATGAAAACAACATTACTACTACAATTATTATTAGTATTAGTCACAACTACTGTACATGGAGATTGCAGGTATGCGCTCAGGTAATGTACACTATACTAATATTTGCCGGGGAAAAAAAAAACAAACAAAACAAACCTTTCATGTTCATATCAGGTATGTATTGCAATGTCCGATACAGTCTGTCAAATACATATTTATACTATACTTACAGTGGATTTGAAGAATTCCAGTGAATTTCTACTTTTTTCTCTGTTTCCACCACTGTCACCATACACATCCCAAGTGGGAATAATAATGACATGTAGTGAATCAACCAAGGCATGACTTCAAAATATCGCCGGAATTTTGTTTCAAAATACATAATCGCTCCACACGAATGTCACAACATTGTTTGGGATTTTAACTTAGACATTCAGAATCGTAACTTTCATTTAGAAATCTCCAAAAATCGCTTGAAACACAAGAAATACCACTCCACTACACGTCTGCGCTGCTTTACACTTTGTATTGTACTTTACAACTGGCCGTCAGTCAATGGGGAAATTAGAATTGAACAGAGAGGAGTCACGTGACCAAATACTCTCAGCGGGGCTCCTTGAAGGGGAAATTTACTTGTCGACAAAACGCTGCAGGACAACAAGCCTAAATAGAAAGAAAGCACAAGCTGATATGATTGAGTTTCATTGATCTTTTTTAGATAAAAGAAATATTCTCATTTTAAAATGAATATAACTGTTGTCGACCGGCGTTCTTTTTTCAATCCTTTTTATTTATTTATTTATTTGTTAACTCTGTGTAAAATTATACGAATCGGTAGCTTGTAGATCACACAAAATGAATTCCGACGTTGTTACGGATGAATTTTTCTTTCTGCTTGGTCGTGTATGTTGATAAGAGAGAGAAGAGGGGGACATCTCCATATCGATCAATCTTTATCTTTTTGTAAGTTACATCACTTGTAATGCTCGAGTTGCATACATAAAGGTATTTAGAGAGGTCGATCTCTCTTTGGTATGGGTTTTATACTAAAGGAATGAACCTAGGTACCCTCTGCCATAATTGCAGAAATTTTGACGAGAGATAAATAAAACTTACAGTGATATGCACGGAATTGTGCAGTGCGTCGCAAGCACTTTATCTTATCATTCAACTCGCGTGGTGATAAAAGAGAAGAGCTGAACCCAAGAGATCCAATTATTTTCCTGAAATCCGCTAAAAGCGTTTAATAAAAACTCGTACTAGAGATAACGTTACCTCTTTCTTTATGGTGTGGTAAAAAGGTGTTAATGCCCCCGAGGGGAAGTGGAGGTGAACACTCACCCCAGGGCAAAGAAGATTATCTGCATCGATTAAAAGATTATAGCAGATAAGATCATTTCTTTTGTTAATCTCATAGTCGTAAAATTACACGTGAAAATTGAAAAAACCATTTCATCACCCAAGGTGTCAAATTCATTGTACGTTGTCGGCTGCCTCTGTGTGTCCTTGAGAAAGGTAATTAGCCAATGTGTTAAAAGTGCCATTAAAATCAACAAAAACAAATCATATGACCTCAAGAACTTTTAAACCTGAAATTTTAAATAACAAGTTTGAATTTTATACATTTCTATTTTAGGAAACAATCGACGTCACGGCTTATCGGAAATATTTTTGTCTTTCGTCTACTTTTGAATATTTTGATCAAATAATACTTATAAAAATATAATATAAAAAATAGTTGTTCCGTGCAGAAATCACATGCATGCATGAAAAATGTGAATTATGAGATACATAATCACCCCTTAATATGAAGGTCCCATACAAGATTGAAAAAATTGTCAACCATCGCCTTTCTTTTTAATATACTTACCGTCTATACTCGCGCATAGGCCAATACCAACTGCAAACTACATAGACGCAGATCTGCCGACGCATAATGCGAATTATGAGATACATAATCACCCCTTAATATGAAGGTCCCATACAAGATTGAAAAAATTGTCAACCATCGCCTTTCTTTTTAATATACTTACCGTCTATACTCGCGCATAGGCCAATACCAACTGCAAACTACATAGACGCAGATAATGCGCCGGCAGATCTGGGTCTATGCAGTTTGTAAGGACTAATCAGTTGAACAAACAACATAGACCCTGATATGATCAGGGTCTGTGTTGTTTGCATTTGGACCCGGTAAATTCTGACTGTATGATACATTATTAACCCCCTAAGGACTTGGGGAGAATAGATACCCGATGCGCCCTCCTGCATAGACTCGGGTCACGATTATTTCTTTTGGGTCAGTATCCGACGAATGTAGTCCCAGTCTATTTTTAGAGCATTTATTCCTCTCTCGTTTTGGTGGTGATACTTGAATTCAATTTAGGCATTATTGGTATTGATTTAAAGGAAATTGTTTATTTTTTAGAATATGAGCAGTATGGTGTGGTTGTGTGTTTGTGTGTGTGTGTGTGTGTGTGTGTGTGTGTGTTTTGGCGACAGTGCACAGTGATTAATGAGACAATGATGGGTGCCCCGAAGTGAAATCTGTGACCTATGGCACGTTGTTTTGTATCCAGTTCAGCCTCTCAAAAATATGCCGGTTAACATATCACAAGAAGTTCACCGTGAGTTCTTATTTGAAGATACACACGATCCATTAGACTGGACACACAGGAAGTTCAGTACTGACAAACAAATGTAGATACTATATAGCGAACATAATTGTGATCGGAGTCCGAATGTAGTAAGAGTCGACTAATGGCGGCATGTGTCACGGTGGCTCAGTGGTTATCGTGCTGGACTCGTGATCAAAAGGGTGCACGTTCGAATCTACTAAATAATCAGCCCGATTCGGCTACCGTGGTGCGTCCATTTGGCATGGCACTTTATTCCAACTGCCTCGGCTGCTTGTGTTGATGTGCCTTAAAACAGCAAACCAAACCATATTACATCATAATATCTGTATGTAATGTTTGTGTCCACAACACGGCAAAAGCTGCACTAGAAGAGCTGGCTGTTGTTTGGTTTTTAACGGTACTTCATTTGACTATATAATGCAGAGGAAATGGCAGCAAAGTGTCCTTCCCAAAGAAATACAGAGGGAACCGACCCACGCTGGGCTAAGGTGGGTATCGAATCCATGACCACTGGATTAAGAGTTTGACGCTCTACCAAATGAGCTACTGGGATTCCAACTAAAAGAGCTAGAGAAAAGTATATACTGTGGAAAATGTATGAAACTTGACTTTACTGCAAAAACCATCGATCATTCAAAGAAAAATATAAAAAAAATTAACAATTATTTTGTCCTTTCTTTTTATTACAATTGAGTATACCTCGTAATTGGTATTAAATTTGCACTGAAGTAATTAGCAAAATCAACATAACTACCCAGGCAATTAGTTTTGTGCTATTTTGTTGTGAGGAAAATTTAAATGCAAAAAAGAGAAAGAAAGATGGAGGTGAAGAGACAACAGAATCGACTAACATACCAAAAATAGTAAAGGAAACTTGGTTACAATGCATACAATTCAACAACTGTATTTATAAAAAGGACATTTTAATACGTTCATGTACTTTGTCACTTAATAACACCAACTGAACAAGTTTTTAAATAGTTAAAGGAAAAAGAGTAGAGATTTCTAACTAGCTCATGGAGTCATCTGATTGGTTGTCGAAAATTTGGCAAGGAAAAAGATTGCAGATTTCTAACTAGCCAATAGAGTGATCTGAATGGTTCATTAGATGTCGAAAATAAAGCAACAGAAAAACTAATATTGGTTTAAAATAAAGTGAGCCATTGAATCGTATGAACCTTTGATTCGCAACTGGTATTGCATTGCCAGAAAACTCCAAAATCTCTTTTCCTTAGTATGCAAATTCGAGTCATATATCTCAGATGATATAGAGAGACGAAATATTAATTTCTTACGACACATTATCTAACTCATGTTTATGTCAATAAAATCAGCGGTTTCAGGTAAAAACAAGAGCCCTGTGAATGGTACATTATACGTCCGCCCCTCATTTAACACCGTTTATACTCGCGTATAAGTTGATACGAACTGCAAAATGCATAAACCCAGATCTGCCGTCGCATAATGCGCAAGCAGATCAGGGTCTATGTTGTTTGCATTTGGACTATGGTTATACGCGAGTAAATACGGTTGTCCTCTACGTAGCCATTAGTAGGTAGGATACTGACCAACGGGTTTCAATGGCCTACACCTTTAGTCAAGATATGTGGTTCTGAACTAAACTTACTGTGCAGACACCAAACCATTATTTTCTTATTAAACTTACCATGACCGTGACATCTGACCTTTCGACCCCAGAATAAATAAGTTTCTTTAAGCGTAAGCCAGTCACAAAGTTTGGTCCAGGAACTTACTCTAAAACAAAGTTATTTCGCAAAACCCATTTTTCTTTGAGCCACAATGACACTGACCTTTAATTGGTTTTTTTACCAACATCAATAGGCGTCCTCCATATCTAAAGTGCAACCCCTCCGCAAACTTTGGTCAAGGTACGTGGTGTAGAACAAAAGTTGTTATGCAAAAACCATTGTTCTTCTTTCATGGTGACCATGACTTTTGATCTGTTGACCCCAAAATCAATCGGCTTCTTTCTTATCCAACGCGTAAATCATCCACAAACTTTGGTGAAGGTACATGGTCAATAACTGAAGTTTGTGTGCAGAAACCATATTTCTGTCACAGTGACCTTGACATTTGACCCCAAAAGCGATAGACCGTAATTGCAATCCATCCACAAAATGTGGTCCTGGTATGTGATGTAGATTAATGATGCTGCGTGGAAACTGTTTTTATTATTTCATTTACAGTGACCTTGATCTTTGACCCTTTGAGCCCGAAATCAATAGGCTTCTTTCAAAAGCTAATGGGGGCCCCGGGTGGCCGAGTGGTCTAAAGCGCTCGCATTTACAGATCACTCACACATCTCACCTCTCTCTGCGTGGGTTCGAGTCTCGGGCTCGGCCAACGTGGGTATGTGAGAAAGCTTGCCAGTAGCTTCCCGTGGGTCGATGGTTCTTCCCGGGTTCTTCCTCCACCAATTATACTGGCCGCCATATATAGCCTTTCATGTGCTGAAAAATGGCGTTAAACCCACAACAACAACAACAACAACAATAAAAGCTAATGCAAGCCACACACTATGCATGGCAACTGTAGATAGTTAAGAACTCAAGTTATTGTGCGGAAACCATTTTTCTTCTTTCAGTCACAGTGACCTTGACCTTTGACCTTTATATGCCGAAATCGATAGGGTTTTTCCTTCTCCAAGTGATAGCCATCCATAAAGTTTGTTAACTTAAGATGATGGAGAACTCGAGTTATTGTGCAGAAACAAAATTAGTATCAGACAGACGGACATCATAGAACAATACGCTCTTCCTTATGGCAGGCGTATACAATGAAAGAAAATAAATATATTCAATGTGTGACAATGATTTTAGCACATTTAAAAGGCGGCCTCCAAATTAAGTGCCCTTACGTTTATAACTGAATACAGAAAGTGACTGCAATGTATACCTTTTGCAGAACTTCTGACCCGAAAGATAGACGAAATTCCATATCACGAGTTCTGACGTTATCAAGAAACACTGTTGACAGGTGGAAATAAAACACTAAAACTACATTAGCACCATAAATGTTCCCATGAACACTGTACTGGAAGTGGCTCATCCATACTGTTTACACTCGTTAGTCTACAACAACTTAAACAGAAGATAAAGTAAGGCTTTTAGCTAATAAAGTTATGAACACAGAGTGGACCGCTAGTGACTTGCCTGAGAACGTCAAAAGTTTATGTTTATTTGTCGATTTTCCAGTTATAACAAGAAAAGCGAGATTCCATGCTTTCAACTCAAAGGAAAATATAATATTCCTTGCCATGTATTTTCCTCATAATTATTATGCTGTGGTCGTAGAAAATATTATTCAAATCGTGCATAAGAAAGTTGAACAAATATTCAGTTAAAGCCCATTCTTAGCGAAAGGTAAATGAGGTGCACAGAAAAAGGACGTATTTTTTTATATAAAGGCAATCTAGGTATTTTTATATTAAGAAGTGAGTATCTGCTGCAGCGCGCGTCTCTGAAGAAAAAAGCCATCTCCATATTTATATACTATGAAACGTTTGCCCCCCCCCAAAAAAAATAAAAAAATTACTTAGGTCAAAGTAAACTAATTTGTTCAACTACCGCAAACCGGGCTGAAGAATGACACACATATTTTAATGTCGTGGATTGTCACAAATATTGCTGTTTAAAATAAGTGATGTAAAACCGTTTTCACCGTCTCCTTAATAACCATTTATATATATATATATATATATATATATATATATATATATATATATATATATATATATATATATATATATATATATATATATATATATATATATATAAACAACAAAAAACAACAAAAAAAAAACAACAACAAACAAACAAGAAATTATAAGGAATTTTATGTCCTTCTTGCACTTTGGCCGATACAGATATAATTCCATTTTTAAATGACCGTGACCGGGCCAGGTCAGAAGGAGGGTAGATCTGAATGGATAGTTCATGCTACAGTTCTTGATTCTACGGTTCTTTATGAAACGGTTTGGTTTGGCTAAGTTTTGTGGTTTGAAAGCACATGATAGGCTATACATGGCAGCCGTTATATTTGGTGAAGGAAAAATCTGAAAACCCCCGGATAGAACCATCGACCCACGGGAAGCTTCTGCAAGGCTTTCTCACATACCCACGTTGGCCGAGCCGAGACTCGAACCCACGTGGACAGAGGTAAGATGACAGTGATCTGTAAAGACGAGCGCCTTAGACCACTCGGTCACCCCGGACCGCATAGTATGAAACGGATACATCGCATGGTTGGGGACTTAGGACAATACCCAAGGAAATGTTAATCAAAAACGTATCCTAGCTTTTCAGATAAAGTTAACTTTGCCTGCAGGTCAGAGAGATGGGCCGGGGTATATGGATATGAAACGACAGAGCTTCCTAATTTTATAGTCCTCACATGTTTTTTTTTTTGAGACTTGTGACCGTGGAGAAAAACGTTAACCAAAGCCATGTTGCCGCCGCCGCCAGAAAACGGATAGACTCGATTTATGTCTCACCTATACTAAAGCGGGCAAGACAGTTCTTGCAAGCAAGGAAACTGTAAACACGTGTAGGTTTTACAGGAGCACAGATTTAACATGGTTTTGTATACAATTCTCTGAGTGGTTCTACTCCAAAAGAAAACTTGTCTTAAACTCGACACCGGAATCGGAATCCTGAAACTTTCACAACAGCAAGAAAACTATGTAAACATGTACGGAGTTATTTGGAACACAGATTTTACATGGTTTTGTGTACAATTTTCTGAGTGGTTCTACTCCAAAAGAAAACTTGTCTTAAACTCGACACTGGAATCGGACTCCTGAAACTTTCACAACAGCATGAAAACTATGTAAACATATACGGAGTTATTTGGAACACAGATTTTACATGGCTTTGTGTACAATTTACCGATAGGTTCTCAACACCGGAATCGGAATCTTGAAATTTTCATACATGTATCTATCATATCAAGGTTTGAATAAAATCTAACCGTTTTAAACTTAAGAGAATACACAACACATACATACGATCCCTATCTCTAACATTCTCTGCTAGCTTTTTATTACGAGTGTGACACAATGAAATGTGTGTGTGTGTGTGTGTGTGAGAGAGAGAGAGAGAGAGAGAGAGAGAGAGAGAGAGAGAGAGAGATTTGCAAAAATCGAAGACTTCGTCCATTTTCATGCATAAATAAAAACATAATATTGTTCATTGTAATATTAATCTGACCTAATAATCTATATATAACGATTATACGAGGGCACGTTTAGATAATTTATATAGTTATGGTAAAGTGATTAGATACAATCAAATAATACTGTAAAATCCTTGTGCTGAATGAGATGAAGTAACATTTTGTTGGATATACACAAAACCATCATAATTTCCGTCCAAATACGTTATGTAAATCACAGCATACACGTGTACATTGTGATTTATAAACCTTGGAATATATTGTATAGGTAATACATAAAATACGATTACGATATGATATAATGCTGTGCTACCCTACGTTATCTATTATCAAAATCATTGTGATGTGCAAATGTATGTACCCTGACTTATACATGTATTGATAAAGCACGATACATGTTTATTGTTTATTTTGTGTCCGGAATTAGTAACCGTTTATCTGCTTGGTCATATGTCTGGGTGTTTTTCTCTGCATCACAGTGTGCCTGTCTATACATATGTTCATGAGTCTGTCCGTCTGTATGCTTTTGTGTGGTGCGTCCTTAGATATTTGTCTGCTAAATACGTATACATGTTCGTATGTTTGTATGTGCGTGTACGTTTTAATGACAGATCAACACAATCCTGGCTATGTTGTGCTAGGTAAAATCTAAGCAGTACAAAATGGTAGGGACCAAAACAACTTGCAAAAAATCTCAGGATGACAAACCCCTCCAACCAAAAGTAAATCTCCATCATGAGACAAAATATACAAGGTAAAGGTGTTCAAAAACTCCCAGAAAGGAATACAAACAAGTAGGTTATTTAGTGCCGAGGCAATTGGAATAAAGTGCCTTGCACAAGATCACACCATGGTAGCCAACACGGGTGATGATGATGATTGTTGAATTAACGTCGTGTGCGCCCATTCGGGCATGTACGACAAAGCCAACACGTGCTTATCTGATGGTAAGATATGAGCCCTCACCATTTCGGTCGCGGGTCCGGCAAGCTAGCCAATGAGCTAGCACGGTCCCTTTTCGAGTTGGAACATCATATGTGCATATCTATTCTGTCTTTTTGTATGTATACAAATTATCAGCTGACAGAAACCAATGTTATATTTAAGTGTGCAACTGATGTTGACATGAATTTGTTAAGAAAATTGCAACAATTTATAAACACAAACGTCTAAACACAAACGTCTCACCTTAACATTGATAAAAACATCTATATATGCGGTCAACTCGCCTCACCACACATTTTTCCTTCAGGCTAAATGAACCAGTCTGTGTTAGTTATATTCAAGTCCAAGGTAATTCTGCGACCCCATTTCAGTGTCAGCTATGCGAAACACCATATAAGCTCTATAGATCTGGGTAGCTGAGTGGTTTAAGGCCGTCATCTTTACAAATCACTCACATCTCATCTCTGGCCACGTGGGTTCGAGTCTCGGCTCAGTCAACGTGGGTATGTATAGTCTATCACTGGGGTGTCAAACTCATTTGCTATGGCGGGCCAGATTTGACATAAATAATAATAAATAATAATAATAAATAATGAGTCTGGCGGGCCGTATGTTTGACACCCCCTGGTCTATCACGTTCTGAAAAATGGTGTTAAACTCGCCAAACCAAACCATCTTCCGAATTAATACATGTATGAAGCAAAAACGCGTCTCTTTCAAGTAACACATGTCTAATGTAAGTTACATAGGCATAATTCATAAGTTGCAGCTGCCCCCTCCTTCCACTTCCCTCCTAAGTTAATGGGAAACTACAAGACATTATTACTGAATATTGTATTAGATACTGAAAGTGTCTGTGTTCCCAGTCTCGGTAAAGTAAGACGACGATAAAAAGAGGAGAAAATCTCCATAGTATCATTAATTAAAGGTTTGTGTCCGCTCCAGAATAATATAAAATTTAGGCTTGTATTACGAAACAGGGATTCATAATGCATCAAAGGCGACGAAAACTGACGAATAGTTGATTCCCTGGGCTCAAAAAGATATCATTGTATAATAACACTGGGATTCTAAAGTCAATTTAACGCAGTAAAAGCTTGCTCTCTGATCTTCGCTGTGAGAGTTTATGACAGCTGCAGCGAAAACTTGTCCATTAGTGATATGTTTTTAATTGGAAATGGGTGGGGGTAGATTTTAGCACACGCATTCAGCACCAACTCGATGCAATTCCACTATTGCATTTGTTGCTATATATTTCAAGTATTAGATTCTACATGCAAAATAAAAATATGTCGTCTATCACATTTTATTGATGAAAAGTTCTTTTCATAAGAAATTCAGTTGAAGGAGAGATTTCTGCTGGTACTGAGAGATATGGAATACTGAAATATAAAATCACTAAAAGTTGATATTAATTAAAATGTAGAACATGAAGGCTTGAAATTAATAAGCGCCCGGTAACAGTCAAGCAATATATTTATATATACTTTCAAAATTGTAGTTTTGATAGTGCAAACATGCAACAGTTCACAGCAATAGGTATATACGTGCTAGTCGATCCGCCATCATACAATTCTGTAGGTCATGGTTGGGCAGGATTTCGGCTTATTATAATTTAGTACTTTCTACTCGAATGCACTGACTACGATCTCTTATCATTAAACTTTACAGTGTTTGAATTTCTCATTTCGAGGTAAATTTGTCGACCTGAACTAAATTTCAAGCTACTTCCACCAATTTTCGCTTTTCAATTTACGAGCCATACTACCATTATCTTGTTCATTTCAGTGTAAAGAATGTTGATTTCCAGACAATTTCATTTTCACTATGCCCTTTGGACATAGATTTACCCTGTCAATATTTACCTAAATTTAACCATCGTTAAAAAGCTGGACTAGATATTTTATGTTCGCTTTGTAAACAGAACTATATCATATAAAACAATCTATCACTCTAACATACCTTAATTTAAATTTGTGACTTGCCATGTGAAAATATTGACTCTCCACATCATAAATCATAACGATCCCAAAGATCAACAACATGATAAACTGACCAAACAGTTGTATCTCTATTGGCTACAGCCGATAAAATGGATGCAGTCCCATCTAGGGGATGGATCGCCTTTGAAAAATTGGTCTCCCAGACGCATACAAAAGCTACAAAAATAAAGAACGAACATACAATATTCACGAGAGATTTCGTGTAAGCTTCAGTTTGCTAAGAAAGCTACTGCGGCAGTAAGCTGTCTTAGCTTTTGGTTAATATAATAGTTTTTGTTTGAAAATAGTTCATAATTTAACACTCAGTACATTAGGAGTTAATATCATACATACATGTATATTCAAAGTCAAACTGCAAGTTTCCCATTGATAAAATTATCTGAATTGCTGATGCTGCAAAAATGAACACCCGTCTTTTGTGAGATTTGATGTGAATACATAACTACTCTGTCTATTGTGAGATTTGATGTGAATACATAACTACTCTGTCTATTGTGAGATTTGATGTGAATACATAACTAGTCTGTCTATTGTGAGATTTGATGTGAATACATAACTACTCTGTCTATTGTGAGATTTGATGTGAATACATAACTACTCTGCCTATTGTGAGATTTGATGTGAATACATAACTACTCTGTCTATTGTGAGATTTGATGTGAATACATAACTACTCTGTCTATTGTGAGATTTGATGTGAATACATAACTACTCTGTCTATTGTGAGATTTGATGTGAATACATAACTACTCTGTCTATTGTGAGATTTGATGTGAATACATAACTACTCTGTCTATTGTGAGATTTGATGTGAATACATAACTACTCTGTCTATTGAGATTTGATGTGAATACATAACTACTCTGTCTATTGTGAGATTTGATGTGAATACATAACTACTCTGTCTATTGTGAGATTTGATGTGAATACAAAACTACTCTGTCTATTGTGAGATTTGATGTGAATACATAATTAGTCTATTGTTAGATTTTATGTGAATACCTAACTACTCTGTCTATTGTTAGATTTGATGTGAATACAGAACTATTCCGTCTATTGTGAGATTTGATGTGAATACATAATTAGTCTATTGTGAGGTTTGATGTGAATACATAATTACTGTCTATTGTGAGATCTGAAGTGAATACATAACTGTCTTTTGTGAGATTTGATGTGATTAAATAATTACTGTCTATTGTGAGATTTGATTTGAATACATAATTACTGTCTATTGTTAGATGTGATATGAATACATAATTACTGTCTATTGTGAGATTTGATGTGAATACATAACTACTGCCTATTGTGCGATTTGATGTGAATACATAATTACTGTCTATTGTGAGATTTGATGTGAATACATAACTACTCTGTCTATTGTGAGATTTGATGTGAATACATAACTACTCTGTCTATTGTGAGATTTGATGTGAATACATAACTACTCTGTCTATTGAGATTTGATGTGAATACATAACTACTCTGTCTATTGTGAGATTTGATGTGAATACATAACTACTCTGTCTATTGTGAGATTTGATGTGAATACATAACTACTCTGTCTATTGTGAGATTTGATGTGAATACATAATTAGTCTATTGTTAGATTTGATGTGAATACCTAACTACTCTGTCTATTGTTAGATTTGATGTGAATACAGAACTATTCCGTCTATTGTGAGATTTGATGTGAATACATAATTAGTCTATTGTGAGGTTTGATGTGAATACATAATTACTGTCTATTGTGAGATCTGAAGTGAATACATAACTGTCTTTTGTGAGATTTGATGTGATTAAATAATTACTGTCTATTGTGAGATTTGATTTGAATACATAATTACTGTCTATTGTTAGATGTGATATGAATACATAATTACTGTCTATTGTGAGATTTGATGTGAATACATAACTACTGCCTATTGTGCGATTTGATGTGAATACATAATTACTGTCTATTGTGAGATTTGATGCGAATACATAACTACTGTCTATTG
The DNA here is from genome assembly GCA_029931535.1 of Margaritifera margaritifera. Taxonomy (NCBI): domain Eukaryota; kingdom Metazoa; phylum Mollusca; class Bivalvia; order Unionida; family Margaritiferidae; genus Margaritifera; species Margaritifera margaritifera. The sequence continues at coordinate 5,854,061 of JAQPZY010001634.1, read as the reverse complement.
TGAGATTTGATGTGAATACATAATTATTGTCTACTGTGAGATTAATGTGAATACATAACTACTGTCTATTGTGAGATTTGATGTGAATACATAATTACTGTCTACTGTGAGATTTAATGTGAATACATAACTACTGTCTATTGTGAGATTTGATGTGAATACATAATTACTGTCTACTGTGAGATTTAATGTGAATACAAATGACTGAACTGAAAATTCAGATACACACGTATTACAGGATAACAAACAAATTCAGTAAAATTTTGTGTCCCGTCTACCACGGTGAGGTCTTAACAGTTCACAATAACTAAATCAGACTACGACCTTAAACACAGACCTGAAGTTGCTTTGCAGATATTGAAAGTAACCAAGTTTCACTGCCAGAACTCAATTGTCATTAGAGGAAAAGTGCAAAAATGGGATTTAAAAAATGACTTTGAAGATAAAACCTTGACTGTGATACATGTGATGGCATCAAATTGAGAGGAATAAGTTTACTAAGGTGCATCCCTGTACCTCAAACAACTTTTATGATATAAAGAAGAAACAAAAGAAACCTGACATGTAACCTAGACCTTGGGCACAATACCCCAAATGTGCAATGCAAAACATGTTCAGGAGACACTATATAAGTATATCAATCTTCATCGATTGTTAAGTTTGAAAGCAACAGGGCAAATGCGAATAAAACCTAAAACACTGACCTGTGACCTTGACCCTGAACAGAGGATCTCAATGTCGTACAACAATGATGCTATATAGCTATATTAAGTCTTATACCTTCACCTCAAATGGCTCTAAAATTATAGACTGGAAACGAAAATACAATGGAACAATTCAACATACAATACCGTGACAATGACATCGAAGATAAAACCCTCAACATGGTACATAACATATCTGCTACTGTATACCAAGTTACATCCCTTAATCTCAAATGGTCCTAAACTGATAGCGTGTAAAAGAAAGCGGCACACCTTATAGTCATGCTGTACAAGTATACGAAGTTTCGACCCTTAATCCTAGACGACTTTAATGTTATTGAGCAGAAGGGAAAGTGTCATGAAAACGTCAAAAAAAAACAAAAAAAAAAAACCGTGACCTTAACTTTAAATACAGGAGCCCCAATTGGTATGTGATACACTTTCTAGTGATTATGTATAAGTATACCAAGTTTCATCCCCTAATCTCAAACGGTTTTCAAGTTATACAACAGAAGGGAACCAGTGATGGAAAACGTAAACGTTTGAGCCGTGACTTCGATTTTTGAAGATAGGACCTTGAATGTGGTACGCGACACACCTTCTACTAATTATGTACAAGTATATCAAGTTTCCTTCCTTAATTACAGACGGCTTTAAAGTTATTGAGAGGAAACGAAAGCGTGATGAATGGTTGAAATCGAAATTGAATCAATGAAACATCAGCAGAAACGATACTGTGCATCTAATGACTGACATTTGTGGTATATATATATATATATATATATATATATATATATATATATATATATATATATATATATATATATATATATATATATATATAAAATACGCCAGAGAGTCAAACAATTCACTTACCACCAAGGCTTTTATTCTAGGCGTCATTACAAAGATATGGACTTTGATGACATGTAGTAAGAATGATAAATACGCTCCATATTGCAAAAACTATAATGGTACCTAATACTAGTTTCTGTTATTGCTGTGCATAAACCATAGTGACCTTGATCTTTGACCTTGTGACCTCCAAATCGACATGCTTGTTCCTTATCCCAAGGGCAAACCATGCAAAAAGTTTGGTCCAGATCTGCGATATAGAACTAATGTTATTGTGTGGAAAGCAGTTTTCTTCTTTCAGTCATAATAACCCTGCCCTTTAATATTTTGACCCAATATATACATGCTTCTTCATTTACACCCAAGTGCAAGCCATCCACAAAGTTTGATCAAGGTCGGTGACTTAGAACTAATGTTCTTGTGCTAAAACCATTTTTCTTCTTTCAGTCACAGTGACCTTAACCTTTACCTTTTGAACACGAAGTCAATAGGTCTTTCCTACCGCAAATGCCAGCAGTGCACACAGTCCGGTAAGAATAGACGGTAGAGAGCTTAAGTTATTGTGCGAAAGAAAAATTGGGCGTCATACGTACGGACATCATAACATAAAACGCGCAGCCTTATGGCGGGCGCATAGAAAGAATGGTGAAACATTAGTCACTGCGACCTTATTAAAACAAGGCTTTGAGATAATGCCGAACTTGTTAAACATATTTTTATTTGATAATACATGTGTCTTACACTCTATTCAAACCAGCTAAGAAGTTCCAGTGCTTGAGTGTAATTGCGTGTTTTTCCAGTCGATAAAAAAAGACTGTTCAATATTTTGTCGGGACACTGCAGTGCCGCCTCAGTCAAGATTGATTTCTTGGCAGATTGGGATCGGATTTCAAAATTTATCATAAATTGACATGTAGTCTGCAGTCTGTTTAATTTTACTCGTGAATGCTTGGCCACGAACGTTGGAGACGGTTGGATAATGAGGAAAATGATCCCAACATTGTGGCTAATATTCTGCATGTTATTTTCTTTTTTTCCTAGACTGCAACAAACCGTGTTTTGATGGACCACATCTGATATTTAAAAACAGAAAAGAAAATTGTTATGTGAAATGATGAGATATTCTCCAATGAGGCATTTTCTAATTGTTACTGTCGACAACGATGTATTGTATTGTCTCAAATGACGAGCGCTTTTTGTTTTAAATGGAAAACTTCTTTTTTTTTTTTTTTTAAAGTGCTTAGAAGTGCATCTTGAAATGCCAGTTAAACCATTCACAGCGGTTTTATGTGTGTCACTACCTTCCACCTCTTGCCTCCGTCATCCCCACTACCATTTATTCCACATCTATACAATAACCCATTACGACTCTATTTTTCACTAATACTGTATATTAACAAATAAAAATTCACATATGATGTAATATACAGTTTGTTTTTTTCAATCGTTTTGCACACAAATGGAAAGGTATCCAAACCAATACGAGAACCCAACGGAAAGAAATTACACTCCCTATTTGTGGAAAATGCTCCAGTGGAGTAAAGCGCCCGCCCCCCCCCCTCCCCCCACCAAGATATATCTATAAATACCTTAATCCTTTAATTAAAAACATTGGTTAATGCACATCAAAATGAGACGTACTGTTAGCAGGTAATTCGCTTTCTGGGACCCCAATGAATTCTAATAAATTTGTAAGGTAAAATTTTAGGTATTAGAGTGTCTACTTGTGTACCTTCCGTTTATAGGTATTGTACGTCCTAGGCGAACAACCCTACTATCCACCATTTTACACGTTAAAAATAATAATAATTAAAAAAAAGACCGTACTATCCACCATTTTACATGTTAAAAATAATAATAAAAAAGACCCTACTATCCACCATTTTACACGTTAAAAATAATAATAATAATAAGAAAACACCCTACTATCCACCATTTTACACGTTAAAAATAATAATAAAAAAGACCCTACTATATACCATTTTACACATTAAAAAAAATAATAAAAAAGACCCTACTATCCACCATTTTACACGTTAAAAAAAATAATAAAAAAGACCCCACTAAACACCATTTACATATTAAAAAAATAATTAAAAAAACCCCTACTATCTACCATTTTACACGTTAAAAAAAATAATAAAAAAGACCCCGCTATATACCATTTTACACATTAAAAAAATAATAAAAAAGATCCTACTCTCCACCATTTTACACATTAAAAAAAATATTAAAAAAGACCCTACTATCCACCATTTTACACGTTTAAAATAATAATAAAAAAGACCGTACTATCCACCATTTTACACGTTAAAAATAATAATAATAATAATAAAAAAGACCCTATTATCCACCATTTTACACGTTAAAAATAATAATAAAAAAGACCGTACTATCCACCATTTTACACGTTAAAAATAATAATAATAAAGACCCTATTATCCACCATTTTACACGTTATTTTACACGTTAAAAATAATAATAATAATAATAAAACACCCTACTATCCACCATTTTACACGTTAAAAATAATAATAATAATAAAAAAAGACCCTACTATCCACCATTTTACACGTTAAAAATAATAATAAAAAAGACCCCACTAAACACCATTTACACATTCAAAAAAATAATAAAAAAAGACCCTACTATCCACCATTTTACACGTTAAAAAAAATAATAAAAAAGACCCCGCTATATACCATTTTACACATTAAAAAAAATAATAAAAAAGACCCGACTATCCACCATTTTACACGTTAAAAATAATAATAAAAAAGACCGTACTATCCACCATTTTACACATTAAAAAAAATAAAATAATAAAGACCCTATTATATACCATTTTACACATTAAAAATAATAATAAAAAAGACCCTACTATCCACCATTTTACACATTAAAAAAAATAAAATAATAAAGACCCTATTATATACCATTTTACACATTAAAAAAATAATAATAAAGACCCTACTATCCACCATTTTACACGTTAAAATTAATAATAATAAGAAAAAAAGACCCTACTATCCACCATTTTACAAGTTAAAAAACAATAATAAAAAACCCCTGATATCCACAATTAAAATAAAATAATACTAAAATTTAACCTACTATTCACCTTCATTATTAAACAAAATAAAGAAGAATGGACTACTAAGATTACTATCCACCATTTTAATTTTTCAAAAAAAAAAAAAAAAAAAATTAGACCACCGTGTGGAAATATAAGTATATTGTTCAGAACATAAAAATTCACATATGATGTAAAATACAGTTTTTTTTCTTCAATTGTAATGGAAAGGTATCCAAATCAATATGAGAACCAGACGGAATGAAATTACACTCCCTTTTTATGGAAAATGCTCCAGTGGAGGAAAGTGCCCGCCCCCCCCCCCCAGATATTTCTATAAATACCTTAATCCTTTAATTACTAACATTGGTGTTTTATGACAAAAGACCCCTACCATATAAGTGTTTATACAATCTGGGTCTATGCAGTTTGCAGTTGATATAGAATTATACGCGAGTATATACGGTAGTTAATTTTGTGAGGAAAAAAAAATATCCGATCTCACAGAATTCACTGAAATCTCAGTCTGGTACTCTGAAAGTATCACTAGTATGAAATAACCAATATATTTTGGACCTTTGGGGCTTCCCTGGATATAATATATACTGCAGAGTATAAAGTATTGAGTAGTATTCTTATGACTTTAATAATCATTTCACAGTTCATACTTATACATTGGTTGCAGGGAAGGCAGGAAGGCAGGTACACCTCGTAAAGTAATCAAGATGTTGAGTGTCTTGGCAATTTATATGGCTGCCTATATGATAGCTTGTATCCATCTCTTATGGTGGCAACTTGCTTATGATAGCCATAGCAATCAATAAGGTTTCATTGCAGGCTCCTCAAGAACAGATGGAATTCACAGTTGCAAGTGGTCAGAGCAATTTGCTTTATACAGTCTTCAAAACATCCTTGCATCCCGCTAATTTAACCAATTTCCTTGTTATCTGAATAGTTTGGAATGACAACAAAAGGATAAATTGTACACTCGTTCATTCATGTACTTCGTCTATTTCTTCTTCATTATGGTATTGATTCCATAAGTTCTTATTTTCAAACTGTGCGTAATAAAGATGATTCGTTCAGTTTGTTTTCTTCTATTACTCTTACCTGTTATCCTACAATATACAACCCGTTATCCTACAATAACAACCCGTTATCCTACAATAACAACTCCTTATCCTACAATAACAACCCTTGTCCTTCAACAAACAACAAACAATATTCTTGTGACCACTTTCATTCATTAGAATCTCTCCTGTCTTCCTGAACCGTCTATATATTGAAATGCATAAGTGTTTACTCTAAAAACAAGAGGAAGAATAGGTAGTCTGACTACATAGGTTGTTCTAATAATAATACCTGCCTACATATTGATTAAATGCTACTTTCTACAGCTGTCTTTTAGTACTAAAAAGTAGTTTTATTACACTCATGTCTCAAGAATGTGATTTTTCTAAACAGACGTATTTTTATAATATGGTAAGTAGTCCTTATTTTTTAAATCTATTTCTAGAGTAGAGTTTTACCTCTCCATACATGTATTTCTATCAACATGGTAAGTAGTCCTTTTTTTAAAAATCTATTTCTAGAGTAGTTTTACCTCCCCATACATGTATTTCTATCAACATGGTAAGTAGTTCTTATTATTTGTATCTATTTCTAGAGTAGTTTTACCTCTCCGTACATGTATTTCTATCAACACTGTAAGTAGTCATTATTATTTAAATCAATTACTAGAGTAGTTTTACTTCTCCATACATGTGTTTCTATCAACTATTTAAATCTATATCTAGAGTAGTTTTACCTCTCCATACATGTATTTCTAGAGTAGTTTTACCTCTCCATACATGTATTTCTAGAGTAGTTTTACCTCTCCATACATGTATTTCTAGAGCAGTTTTACCTCTCCATACATGTATTTCTAGAGTAGTTTTACTTCTCCATACATGTATTTCTAGAGTAGTTTTACCTCTCCATACATGTATTTCTAGAGTAGTTTTACTTCTCCATACATGTATTTCTAGAGTAGTTTTACTTCTCCATACATGTATTTCTAGAGTAGTTTTACCTCTCCATACATGTATTTCTAGAGTAGTTTTACTTCTCCATACATGTATTTCTAGAGTAGTTTTACCTTTCCATACATGTATTTCTAGAGTAGTTTTACCTCTCCATACATGTATTTCTATCAATGTGGTCCTAATCCATGTACTTGTATTTTTTACACAGTTGATCTACACAGTAGTGTTTCCACAAACTTCAAAGTAGATTTACCATTTCTTTAAAGCTGAGTGTTGAAATTAAAAGGTGGTTGTCCTTTGCTCTTGAACACTTGAATTCCTTGCTGGAGTTTATCTTCTAATCCATGTTCTAATACTATATATAAGATGTTTTAATTGCCTATACAGTAGTACATTTATTTATGACTAGCCTTGCTGTTTCTATACAATTTTTGAATGTGTCTTGATTACAGTTCTAGTGAAGGCTGTATGACAGTTGTTGGTATGCAAAAACATGAAGTCCAGACTGTATTTCCCATCTAAAATAGCCAAATTTTCACCTACAAATTTGAGAACTTCTTATTCCATTTATTCATAACCATTCACAGGGGCAAAACTAAATGAAAACTGCAGAATGTCCTGGCATATCCACTTCAGTAAAACTCAGAAAAATAAGAGTACCGTGAACGGTAGAATATACGTGCAGCTGACTCTGCAGATCACTGTCATTTATGTCATTTTTCATACACATTTTATTAATAATTATTTCAGGTGTACACAGTAATCATGGGTAAATATACTATTATTTATTTTACCTACAATTTACAAATTTTCAATAGGAAAATAGTTATGTATACAAAACTAATTATAATTTTCATGGATTCATGTTGAACTAATAATTGAAAGGTACATCAAATTACATATATTAGCGTACTAACTAACTCAATGACCAACACCTGTGGTCAAGGAACGCAGTCTTCAACTAACTAAAATGAACTGAAACCATTACTGTCTTATTAAATGTACCATGATCGTAACCTCTGACATTAAAAACTATTAATTTTGGTGTCAAATGGGTTAAAGTCAAGTTCCTTGTAATAACTTTAGTTCTTGACCACGTACGTTGACCAGATTTTGTGGAGGGCTTACACTTGAGGTATGAACTAGGTCAATTTGTTTGGGGTCAGGTGGTCAAAGTTAAGGTCATTGTGGTTTAATAAAAATGGGTTTTGCAGAATAACTTTTGTTCTTGAATATGTTCTTTAACCAAACTTTGTGGATAGTTTGAACTCGGGGTAATAAAGAAACTTTAGATTCTCTGGTCAAACTATCCACAAAGTTTGGTCCAGATCTGTGAAGGAGTACCCAATGTAACTATGCGAAGTCCATTTTTCTTCTTTCAGTCGCAGTGGTCCTGACCATTGCCACCGAAATCAACATGCTTCTTCCTTATCCCAATGTCAAGCCATCCACAAACCATTTTTCTTTCCGTCACAGTGACCTTGACTTTTGAGCTTTTTAACCGCGAAATCGATAGGGTCTTGCTTATCCCAAGTATGAACAAAGTCTGGTAAATGTAGATGGTAGAAAACTCGAGTTATTGTGTGAAAAATATGCTTCTTCTTTCAGTGACCTTGACCTTGAAATCAACTGGGTTCTTCCTTACCCCAGATGCAAGCTATCTGCAAAGTTTGGCATTTGCAGATGTGGATAGCTGGTGACAGATGGATGGACGGACATCATAACATAATACGAACCTCCTTATGGCGGTATATTTAGTTTGCAATATTGATCAAATCTCCCAGGAAGGTTACTCAGACTTCTTTTGGTTGATCTGTAAAAACCGTGTGATAGCGCACGTGTTTATGCATACTAATATTCTGTACCTCTAGTTCCATGATTTAACAGATGCAAATTATTGCTTTGTTTCTCTCCATGTAAGATATATTAAAACTTCGATAACTCAATCAGCAATCACTCTGAAACTTGATATCATTCGAATCACTTGTTCAATGCCAATGAAAAGTAATATCTTGTCTACAGGCTAAGGAAACTCGAAACATCTGGAAACCCAAACAAACAAGAGGTCAAAGTGGATCCGTGGTCAATCACCTCTCTGACATTACCTAAAATCCCAATGCAAGGGAAATTGACAAACAAATCTGGGTAAGCATGATACTTGCTGATAATTAAAGGTTTTCCTACTTTTAGTAAAAGCGACCATATTTAATGAGATATAGACATCATGGGTACAAAACTGAAAGGATTTTATGCATGCAAGAATACATTTTGTAAAATTTAGTCAAATTCTGTTTAGTGGATTGTGAGTGAAGTCATTTTAAGTCTTTTCTATTTGTAGTAAAGGTGGCCATATTTGATGACGGATTTGGCATTATAAGTACAAGCTCGAAAGGACTTTATGCCAGGATGCTTTCTGTCAAATTTGGTCATTTTGAATGTTTGCTATATTTAGTATTGGCAGCTATATTTAATAGCGAATCTGCATCATATGTATGAAATTTAATGACCTTCATATCAGAATGCTTTTTGGTCAAATTCTATTCAGCGGTTTTTGAGAAGTCATTTTAAGGTTTTTACGATTTTAGTAATGGCTACTTTTTTTAAGACACATAGGCAACATTTGTAAAAATCTGAAAAGCCTTCATGCCAATATGAGTTAAGCCAAATTTGGTCAACCTCTGCTCAGCAGTTTGCACGAAGAAATCGTTTGAAGGTTTTTCTATTTTTAGTAATGGCAGCTATATTTGATAATGGATCGGCATGATTTGTACAAACTTGAAAGGTCTTCGTGTTAGGATACTCTCTGCCAAGTTTGGTTTAAACTTATTTTAGTCTTCTCTTTTAGGAATAGTTTAATATAGCTATTGCTGACGGTCAAAGCATGACGCACGACTGACGTAGGGCCATACCATAAGCTTATCTAACCGTACGCACGACAGGCGCGGGGACTTATCATGGGCACATTTGGCTTTTCGTCCAGATGACCTACACATTTGGCTTTTCGTCCAGATGACCTACACATTTGGCTTTTCGTCCAGATGACCTACACATTTCGTCCAGATGACCTACACATTTGGGTTTTCGTCCAGATGACCTACACATTTGGGTTTTCGTCCAGATGACCTACACATTTGGCTTTTCGTCCAGATGACCTACACATTTGGCTTTTCGTCCAGATGACCTACACATTTGGCTTTTCGTCCAGATGACCTACACATTTCGTCCAGATGACCTACACATTTGGCTTTTCGTCCAGATGACCTACACATTTGGCTTTTCGTCCAGATGACCTACACATTTCGTCCAGATGACCTACACATTTGGCTTTTCGTCCAGATGACCTACACATTTCGTCCAGATGACCTACACATTTCGTCCAGATGACCTACACATTTGGGTCCACAGTTAATAGTATTTTCTAATTCCTACTGTATATTGACCAACTGAATTACGCAAGGTGGCCTTGTTCTTGTTGTGCTTTATAAAATACGCTTGTCAAGAGGCCCAAGTAGACAAAAGATGGCTCACCAGGCTGATATATACCTGGGTTAGTATGAGAGTCACCATTTATACAAAAATCGGCAAAATTTTAGCTGTATTTAGAGGCCACTTGCTCATCAAGGCCCTTGTCCTTTAAATCCCTGCCTGGCCTTTACAGGCAGGTCAGGTTTGACTGTGTATATATATATATATATATATATATATATATATATATATATATATATATATCTATATATAGAAATATATATATATATATATATATATATATACACACACACTATATACACACATACACATATGGCAGGTATATTCTAAAGACTGAGCATCGCAATCAGTATCCGCTATCAGTATCCGCTTGCATATAATTTCTTAACTTTTAAAACTATGAAAATTACAATAGGATCACTGTATGAAACCAATGTATCAAAACCCGTTGGTCACTCCTGGCTAAACAATGGGACACTGACCATAAATTGAATGTGTAAAAATTTCATATGTGGACAAAATTTTGAACTGAGTACGTACTCAAGTTGTGACGTACGAACATGAAGCCAGACTAACTGAATTCTTGGCTTGAATTTTTAAAAAAAATGTGTCTAGATCTACTTGAGATTTCTGATTTAGATAAGTACAAACTGAAGCTTAAATTTGTTCAAAATTTAACATTCCAGTACCAGTTCAATAGCTGTAAAGCAGAAAATGGAATCCATGTCACTTTTTAAAATTATCAGTACGCCAAGTTTAGTGTAATATATATGAAATATTGATTAGGTCTGTAACCCCAGCTGGCTTATATTTTAATTATCAAACATAATTATTTCTTTCCTTGTTGTTTTTACGATGGAAATTCTCCACTGAATGGACATAATATCATTTGAGAGACCAAGCTGTTGGGATTTTGTTCATCTAACTTCTTAATTTTGTAATATGCACTAAAAATACCATAACTTTATAATTTTGTAATATGCACTAAAAATACTATAACTTTATAGGTCTTTCATGGAAATTACTTAGATCTTTTTGGAGCTCTGAACTTTGTAAATCGAACTAAAAAAAAATAACAAAGACTCATTTGATTATAAAATCTTCTTCTGAAAGTCAACAATAGCAGCCGACATTGATTTAAACTACTCCCATACTTTTCTACAAATTTTATATGCATAACCTTTAATATTTTTCCCAGTTCTTTCAAAATGATGGCAATCCTTGCGTAACTTATAACTATTTTAATATTAGTTTGTACATTTTCTTGAGAGAAATATTTGTAACAAAGAATGAGACATACAAAATACCAATGCACATATAAGATGATTAAAACCATATCAGAAATATTCTACCATTACTATTTAGATTCAGTGCCAAATTAAAACACTTCTACCAATTTTAAATATGTTCCGTAAAACAATTTGAATGGCGTCTCTTGGACGTGAAAAATATAGCGAGGCATTAATAATCTGGACTCAAAATATGAAAATATCTCAATATGCAATTAAATATATTTTGGATTAATAATAATAATAATAATAATAATAATAATAATAATAATAATAATAATAAATTGTTAAAGCGATTTCCTATTGAATTTGAATAAAATGCTGGGGACAAAAGTGATCAGATAAAAAAGCCTGTGTTCAACCTATTCAGTACGACTGATGACCCTGGCATCATCAGGCAAAATGGTGAAAATAAAATTATACTGGAAAGATCCTTGCATGTTTATATTAATATGTAAATAACATCTGATGATCAATGTATATTAGATAGCCATTTCCCCATCATGCCGTGTCAGGTGTCATTCTCTCGATTCTAATTCATTTGCTTGCTTTCAGCTAAGCTGGCGGTTGTCGCCATCATGAGTTGCTGTATGATACATAACTCGAGACATGCCATACACAGATCGGACATAAGAAGAGAGTTATGTATATGGCATGCTTTTCTCCACCCATGGCCCCAACATGTCTCGGCTACTAATGACTTAGGCAACTAAAATCCCCTTGAAGCTTCAAGAAATCATTAAAAATTTAAGTCAAACTTGATTTTTATCATACACATTTTGATTTTCATTAATTCCCTTCAGTACTGCCGATTCAAACTTTATTGTTTTTGGATTGCATGCACAAACCCATAAAAATCTTCTGCATATTGGTTGACGATTCCCAGCGGTGCAATATCCATCAAATAGGATATTTACTTGTGCTCTTTAGGTCTGGTTGTGCAGACATCATGGAGCTTGTTCCAGCCTTAAAACAATAATCTTCGTTTCGTCCACCTACAGATCGTTATGTACCTGTGTTATGTAATAACATTTCATTTTACATATTGACCTATACGGATGATGCGTTGAAAGTTATCACCTTGTAATGAAACTGTCAGTCTACCTAATGATGTCTAAGTTTGTACTTTATATTTTCTCCTCATGCAACGCAATGATGCTGAAACAATCGAACAAATTGATGATAGCTATTTTGAAGGGAAGATTAGAGATTCAATTAGAAGCTGAAATGCAGATGATTCTGATATGACAAGTTTGTGGCTAAAATTCCATCACTGCTTAATTAACCAATGTAATATCACTAAATATGAAATTGTGATTTGAGGCTTGATTTGACAAAAGCTGCTTTTGACTACTTGATTGTCTTAATTTACTGGCTTTTCAAATCTGCTGTTTTTTTTTTTTTTGTTTTTTTTTTGTGTTTTTTTTTGATATGCTATATTGACACTCAATGTATCCATGATATTGACGTATCCGTCAAAAGAGAGTAGTGCAAGCATATGCAAAGAAGGAAGAAAGATAACGTTCAGTATTGATAAACAATTTATAATAAATAATCCTCCAAAATCAAATGTAAAATCAATTCAATCTGTATTAGAGGTGCCATAAATAGCTTATTATAACTGAAAGCTAAAAGGCAGCGAGTAATTACAATATTACAAATACATAAACATACTAAAGCTATTAGTGATAGATCCATAACAAAGGCCTCCTCTCTCAATAATTTGCTTGGTAGGGTCTTACACAGAGAAACTTGTACTTGGAAACGAAATAAGATGGGTATTCAGGGCCCATAACTCATGTTAATCGTTTTGTGGAATGCTGGAAATCTAACTTATTCAAGATCTTATCAATATAAAGGTGCATGAAAAATCTGATTGTAGTCCAACATTCCTTCTCAAATTTATGCTTTGCAAAAAAAAAAGTTTGGAGGCTGGACAATCAGAGGCCATAACTCGTCTAAATGATAACGTGAATGCTGGAAATTAAACTCATTCAAGGTCTCATCGTCATAAAGGTGCATCTTTGTTAATGTAATGCTGCAGACCCCAGGGTAAGCAAGACTGACAATCTGAGGCCATAACTCTTCTAAATGGTAATGCGAATTGCTGAAAATTAAATTCGTTCAAGATCTCACCAATATAAAGCTGTATGCAAAATTTGGTTGAATCGAACGATCCTTGATAAAGAAATGCTAACAAAAAAAAAAAAAAAAGTCAGGAGCACGGACAATCGGGGAGTTTACCTCCTGTAAATGGTGACACGGAACACTGTAAATCAAATTCATTCAAGGTCTAATTTGTATCAAACAGCATAATATAAAATTTGGTTTTAATCCACCCAATCTTAGTAAAGTTACGCTGCAGAAGCCAAAGTCAGAAGGACAAACAATTTGGCAACATAACTCTCGTAAACGACGTTGTTGAATGCTCGAAATATAACTTATTCACTGTCTCATACATTAATTCTAAGCAAATAAATTAAGTTTGACCAGAATCAATCTTATTTGACTATTATTATTGTAATATCCTGCTTTCATTTCAATTTTCACTTTATTTATTTACATTTTCTTTGTAAACAAAAAGTTACTTGGATCAAGCCTTTTTTGTGTCCTTTTGATTACATTTCTGTCAACTACGCCTTTTTCTTGTAAAGTTCTGGTTAAAATGTAAATTCTTCTGATCGGTTGTTTAAAAACTCAGGGCTAGCCATTGAGGGTGTTTGTTTAAAAACTCAGGGCTAGCAATTGAGGGTCTACGATCTGCACAGTCTTAGAACATTGGGGCTCCAAGACTAGTTGGGGGGGGGGGGTAGGGGGAACGAGGATGCACAGGAAGCGCATACAGACAGTTCCAATTAGAAGAATAGGTATTCAGGGGCAATAGACTCTGTAAATGATGACACGTAATGCTGATAATAACATTTATTTAGGGGAATTGCTAGGCTTAGGTTCTGACGAGCGTGCGTAACACAGAAAAATCAAAGTACCATAATTTGACATTTTATGAGGGACAACTGCCCATCCTCCTTTATATATATATATATATATATATATATATATATATATATATATATATATATATAGAGAGAGAGAGAGAGAGAGAGAGAGAGAGAGAGAGAGAGAGAGAGAGAGAGAGAGAGAGAGAGAGAGAATTGCTGCTGAAACCAAAGTTACTAGGGCATTTAAGCGACAACGACAACAACAATACATCTGTAAATGAGGACGTGGAAGGCTGTAAAGTTAAGTCATTCAAGGTCTTTAATATCAATATAAAGCTGCATGCAAAATCTGGTTCGAACAAGACAATTTTTTGTTCTTGCGGAAACTGCAGTTAAAGGTGAAGGCAATCAGAGGCCATAACTTCTCTAAATGATTACACAGAATGCTGAAAATCGACTCTGTTCAAGGTCTCATCAGTATAAAGCTGCATACCAAATTTGGTTAATGTAGAAACCGAATTGTTGAGAGATGGAGTGATGAACGCAATCACAAACAGGGCTCAGACCTTGTCAATTGGGGTCGTAATGAAAATATGTATGTACAAGTTAGAGATTGAGAACATATGTATCTTGTAAAAAGGTCAGATAGAATCATCAAGTTTGCTGTTATGGAATAGAGTATGCATTTCCTAAGTGTTTGTCCTTTCGACGGTTAGGGAAAAAGCTACTTTACAACAAACTAACAAATATTTTAAAAGATGTTAAATAATCTGGGATCATATATACACGGTCCAGATTACATGATCCCATCTAATAATTGAATATGTACACAAGATTCTATGCAAAGGGATCAGCAACCACCATATAATCCAATGTATGTTAGCCATCTTTTAGCATTTTTCAAACAATTTTACTAGACCAGCATAACTGGTCTCCATATTCTGCGACAGTATATCTCAGAACACCATCCTTGTTGCATAACTCGGTGTATTAAGTTCATTCAACATATATCACAGACCTTGGAGTGTTTTCCATAAAGTGTGTGTGGGTGGAGTCATGTGACTGTGATGACTATTTGTTAATAATAATAATAATAATAATAATAATAATAATAATAATAATAATAATATTTTAACGAGATTATGATGATTAGCTGTTTTGTCAGTGACCTTTCATAACCTAGGATACAAGTAGATACTCAAATATCCAACTGCATCCAATTGCTTAACACCGTTTTTTCCCTGCTTCATTACATTATTGGTGATTCACAAAAGAAGGTAAAGACTAATGATTTAGTTCATACACTTAAGTATTCACCTCTGCTTTATTTATTGACTAATATGCATACTATTACACTAGCCGCCTCCAAAGCAGACGAGCTTTTCTTGAAGATTTTTTAAAAATTTAAACATAAGGTTACGCTCTACAGTTTGTATTTTGTATAGGCTTTGATTTTTAAAGAGAAAGGATTACCCCGCTTTTCCTCACTGGTTATATCCCTTTACACCCCCTTTTTACACTGTATCACTCGACTGAAGTATTTCCAAAATGGATTTTGTTAGAAAAGCCGCGTGGTGTTCCGATTGATTGAAGATAAAACCCATATATCATTATCTCTATTGGAGAAAGCCGATGTATCCAAACATTTTTTTACATTTTTTTTTATTTTTATATCAGCACTACTTTAAAATATTGGAAGTTCGCATATCAATATGCCGACATGTTAAATTTCACAGGTCAATTATGTTTTCTTGCATAGACAAACACTACTGATACTTTTTATGGTGTTCTTGGCACATTGATTAATATTGATGAAAACTGTCGTCCAAAGATCACCAATTTTCTCCAAACACCTTTACAGTTGTTCGACTATCCAGTAGACGTCAGGAATTTTGCGTCTGGAGTTAAAGTCTTAGGTCCGTAGCCAACAGTGTCGTACTGTAGTCCGTCAGCATTATGTTGACTGACAGATTTTTTCCACTGACTCTCTGATTACAGTAGTCCCTCATTATTAACACTGTTCAAGGGAGCCATACAAGTGTACCGTGTTACAGGTGAGGTAGTCATATACTGGAGTACATTCTACTTACTATTACATAATGTACTGGGATCAATGACCAGACCTGCCTTATAAGAGAGACTGTATTATGTTGAGGTGCCTTATTGTGACAGACTACTGTATTTACATGGTGCAAACTTTGATTTTACTTGATATCATCTTCCTATCAATATTTTTTACGCAGCTTTTGACAATATGACTTTTTTTCCCTCCGTAATATGCAGACTGTTCGTAAAAGATGCATATATACATATGGATCATCCAAGAGTGCAGAATTTAAAAAAAAAAAAAAAAAAATTTCATTACTGAAATTACATTAATTGAACCTACTCATTTGTTTTTAAATCCCACATCTAAGTGAATATACCTTTCCGACATGCCAATCAACCTTACCTACTAATTTCCTCTATAAATAAACAAGAGTCCTTCAAATGAGCTGACACTCTACTGGCCGAAAAGAATTTCCAGGAATTTAAGATAAGACCATTTCTTCCTTTTAACTGCTGAGTGTTGAAACCGTCTCTGATATTCTTCAGCAATAACACGGTTTTCAAATTAGCTGCTGAAGTCGACATATTGGACGCCATATTGACACCGACAAGACATCATAAGAGGTCTTCTGGTTGAAACTCCATGCTGATATGACTTTCCGCTTTAGAGGAGTAACGATAACAAGACTGTCAAGATGGCTGCCATGGTGGTCATACTGGATATCAGGTTGGCACAATTTCCATAAAGGACATCATAAGAAGTATTTTGTTGAAACCACAATATCAATATGACCTGTCATCTACGAGAAGTAGCAATAACAAGATTTTAAAGATGGCCATTGTGACAGCCATACTTAAAGTCAGATCGGAACTATTTTCATGTACAACTAACTAGATAGCAAAAGAAGTCTTCTCGTGAAAACTACATGGCAATATTACTTTTCGTTCAGGTGGAGAAGCAATAACAAGATTCTCAAGATGGCTGCTGTTACAGCCATAATGGATATCATATCAGCACAAATTTCATGTAGGGCACACTAGACACCATAATATGTCTTTTAGTGAAAACCCATGCTGATATGACCATCCATTCAGGAGGAATAGCGATAACAAGATTTTTAAGATGGCTGTTGTGGTGGCCATATTGGATATCTAAGTGGCACCATTTTCATTTAAGTCCAATAAGACCATGGGATGAATATGTGTGTGTGTTCAAAGTTTCACGCCAATCCTAAAAGTAGTTTACGAGGAGTAGCGATGACAAACTTGTGGTAACGGACCGATGGACGACGGACAACAGTCCATCCAATAAACTTTCCTGTTCTATGACAAATAGAGCTAAAAATAACAGAAATGTATGCAAGAGACATCATCCTTGAATGGAAAAAGACGTCCAAGCTACCTTTGAAATTTTTTTACTTTTATCTCCTGTAGATATAATATGTAGCTAAAGTCAACATACAATATGTTAGAACTGCAACAATATCCAATCAATCACATAATGCAACCCTGAATTTGTAAGAAATCTGGCATGTATGCCTTGCTTTCACCGCATTTCTATAAAATGCTTCCCAAACCGGTTAAGACACTTAATCACCATTTCATTTCACCAAGTCCAAAAATAATAAAAACACTCAAGAACTATGGGTTTCAATTTAGTTATAATGTTTTGACATTTTTTATTTGATTTAAAGCATATGTCTTTAACATTTTATATATCTGGTACACTGGAACAGATGTTCCCATGTAAATGACAGTAAGCGGGTCTGAGAGCTAACTTTGCAACTATCAATACATAGCAGGGACTCAAACAGCTTAAACTCCATGACAGCCAATCACTTCAAGAAATCCAGATTTCTAACCAATGAGGTTTTTTTTTATATTTGATTGACATTCAGTCTTGTCTTTAACACTTATAACAGCCACCCAGGGTGTTGGTGTCAATACACTGTTTGAGTCAGCGATATCTGACTGTATTTTGATCAACATACAAGTACATACATATACCCATACATATACCTGTACGTTCTGACTGTCAGATCTGACTAAATATTCTGTGAGATTTTAGTAAGATTCGTCGGAATATATTTTTTACAAGATCTTCCATGTGAATTGATGTGAAATGCAAACGGTCATTTAGATTAAATTTTAGTGAATGTCATTCAATTACAATAATGACTCATATCATTTGAATCTGTAAATAATAATGAATTAGAGGATTCTAATTACGTTCATTTACTGGTTTACTCAAACTAAAACTTTTTATTTTATTTTTTTGAAAACAACTGCAAGGTATGGTATTTTGATTTTGACACAGATTTCTGAATTACAATTAAGTGAATGAATTTAACACAAATGTCAAATATATCATATAACAATCTTAGCATAAGAAATTCATTATTCTGTGATAAATTAAACTCAAGGAGTGAGACTCTGAGATGGTCCATATTTTTTTGTGATTTTCCTCATTCAGCAAGGTATGATGAGTATGTCATGTCCATCATGAACAAAGACATCACAAGTGAACTCAATAATTATTGAGGCCCAATGCAGTATCAAGTAATTCACTCTAAAGTGTAGGATTGATTTCCTGTGCATAAATAAATTGCATGTCAAGGATATCACTTCAAATCATTTGTGTCATCCTATATGATACGGACCTTGATGTTTATAATTGTTTTGCCACAAGAGGTCGTGTTATGATTCAGACGTGTGAACAAAAATGATGCTCACATGTTCAAGAGAATATTTGGAAATAATGTGAACATATATAATAAAATGCAAATAGATCTACTCACGATGATTTCACTTTTATGTGTATTATAATGTCAATGAGAGGTGATAAACTGAACAATCATTATGCAAATCTTAAAAAAAAACAAACAAAAAAAAACAAAAAAAACAACAACAAACAAACAAAAAACAACCAAAAGGTCCAAGCAGACATGAGATGACTTACCAGGCTGACGTCTGCAAAATAGCTGAATGCATGAACAGTTAGCAAAGAAATCTGTGTTAGTAAGATGTTATCCGTAAAATCTTTCTTCAAATTGTGTTGACTGGTATGAAAATTATTGATGGAAGGTTTCTTTAATTATTTTATTTTCATCCATCACTGGTGTCAGATCAGCATTGTTTGTATAAAAATGAAAGGTCTATTTATCAGGACGCTTTCTGTCAAATTTGGCTATATTTTGTTAAGTGATGTTCGAAAATAAATCATTATAGGTTTTGCTTTTCAACTAATGGCGGCCATTTCTAAAGTATCGGTTTTAAGAGCCTTCATGCCAAGATACTTTCCGTCAAATCTGGTAAAATAGTGTTGAGCAATTTTTTAGAAGTCCTTTAAAGGTTTTTATCTTGTTGCAGAGTGCTGTCATTGGTACAAACTTGAAAGGCTTTCACGCCAAAATACCTTCTGTCAGATTTGGTCAGAATCTGTTGATCAGATTTAAGAAGTTATTTAAGGGTTGGGTTTTTTTCTTCAAATTCTTTTATTTTACTTTGAAAGCGTCGGCCATAATAGATAGCGTATCGCCATTACTTGTGCAAACTTGAAAGGCCTTCATGCCAGAAAGCTTTGTGCCAAATTTGGAAACGTAAAGAGTAATGGGCATAATTGATCGAGATTCGTCAATCTCGTGGAATGCCTGGAAATCTTTTAGGACCTACATGGTGATTCTACTGTGTGGATCCGTGGATGGAGAGAAATAAAGGACACAGAGAAGAAAAAGCCTGTGCTCCAGAGATTTCATTAACTTAAATGATTTTGGAAGCTTTACGATCTCTAGGCCTTAATATAAAAAGAAAACGTCAAAGGATATATTTGATTGAGACGCATCAATCTTGTGGAGTGTATGGAAATCACTTGTTGGACCTACCTGGTGATTCTATTTTGAATGGATAGAAAAATGTACGGATACAGAAAAAGCCGACACTCTGGAGATTTCATTAAACGTACAAGTATCATTGAAATTTGTAAACTGCTCGTTGCAATATATATTTTCTTTTCATAAGATATTTTAAAATAAAATTGCAAGTTTCAATTTCCATTTTACTTTCCGGAATAAAATTATTGTATTCAGCTTCATTCTGACCACTCCTTTGTGTTAAAACTATTATTTATTAGGTTGAATAAATTGTGTGTAAGAACATAAATGTATCGTTTCCGTTTATTTCCGTATCACTGTTTTTACTGTCTCATACATGGATTCTCTCTCTCTCTCTCTCTCTCTCTCTCTCTCTCTCTCTCTCTCTCTCTCTCTCTCTCTTTTGAGCACTCAGCTGTTGACTGCTAAGCTAGCCTGTAGTTTAAACTTAAAACAATACAATTATATATATAAAAAAACAGTACAATTTGTAAAAAGTACAAATTTAAAAAACACACACAAAAACACAAAAAAAAACAGTACAATCATCGGCACAATTATTAAAAAACAATACAATTATCAGTACTATTTTAAAACAACAGTACAATCATCAGTACAATTATCGAAAAAAGTAAAATCATCAGTACAATTATCAAAAAATAATTATACTGAAACTCTAAAGGAAAATATAGGCGGCTGTGGATTAAGTTCATGAACATGTACTGGGGATGGGGTGGGGTGGGGAAACTGGATGGATACAAACAAGATCTGGTGGTCCAATATACGACAATGTCCCATCTGTCCATGACTATAGACCCTTTGATCATTTATAATGGGATGCAGTTTAACTGACTTCGGGACTTTTTAAATACAACATACACATTAAGAATTAAACAGCTAATGCATGTATTCAAATAATACAACTCAAGTCCCCAATACTTGACCACTCAAGTTGAATACGACCACAAGGTGAGTTGTGTCTTTCTCCACTATTGTCAATTTCATGTAATCTGACCACTAGTGGGTATGCAGCCATTAAACTAATCCATTTTCTTGTTGATTGCCGGAAGGGACAGCCCATCTTATGGCTTTTATTCATGAAAGATTAGTGGACTGAGTATCAAAGCAAAGTTTATAAATTTCTCATTTGCTGACGGCTGACGTGATTAATTCATCCCCTCCTGTCAGTCATTCACGAAAACAATGCCATGTTCAAGAGGGAATAACATGGGTAATTTGAATTTTTCTAAACACCTGCCCGATATTAACTATTCAAAAGTAAGGAGGCCAGTATATCCATACCTGAATGAAATTTGCACATGAAAAAAATTCAGAACTTGTCGAAATGGTTAAAACCTCTAACAGAACTACCGTGCAGCTCTGAAGGAAAAGTGGCATGCTGTAATACGGTGGGAACAAGTAACGTTATTATCTATTTCTATTTAATACACATTCACTAAAGCGAATACAGATGTCACAAATGTCTGAAATTTGAATACACTTCTAAAATTTCTTCACTGCCTGGAATTAAAAAAAAAAAGAATTTCACAGATAATATCTTGTCTTCGTTGTTATTTGCTGTAATAAGATATCATATGGGATTATACAATTTTAGATATGTCCTCAAATTAAATCAGGTAGAGTGCTTTTTTGTGATCTCAAAATTTGTGATGGAGCGATACTATGGCATTGTTTTTTTTACTGATCGTGGGATTTTTCTTACAAAGTTGACAGCTTAAAATGATGTACAATTTTAAATCTGATCACTTAAATTTAGTTTGCGTTAAATGTGTAATCTATATTCAAAAATATCTGTTGATGTATCTATGGGTACAACTTGATAACCTGTAAGGACCTTACTGTTATAGAGTAATTGATATATTTTGATGCATCTATGGGTACAACTTGATAACCTGTAAGGACCTTACTGCTATAGAGTAATTGATATATTTTGATGTATCTATGGGTACAACTTGATAACCTGTAAGGACCTTACTGTTATAGAGTAATTGATATATTTTGATGTATCTATGGGTACAACTTGATAACCTGTAAGGACCTTACTGTTATAGAGTAATTGATATATTTTGATGTATCTATGGGTACAACTTGATAACCTGTAAGGACCTTACTGTTATAGAGTAATTGATATATTTTGATGTATCTAAGGGTACAACTTGATAACCTGTAAGGACCTTACTGTTATAGAGTAATTGATATATTTTGATGTATCTATGGGTACAACTTGATAACCTGTAAGGACCTTACTGTTATAGAGTAATTGATATATTTTGATGTATCTATGGGTACAACTTGATAACCTGTAAGGACCTTACTGTTATAGAGTAATTGATATATTTTGATGTATCTATGGGTACAACTTGATAACCTGTAAGGACCTTACTGTTATAGAGTAATTGATATATTTTGATGTATCTATGGGTACAACTTGATAAGCTGTAAGGACCTTACTGTTATAGAGTAATTGATATATTTTGATGTATCTAAGGGTACAACTTGATAACCTGTAAGGACCTTACTGTTATAGAGTAATTGATATATTTTGATGTATCTATGGGTACAACTTGATAAGCTGTAAGGACCTTACTATCATATAGATTATCTCTAGAATGCATACATAAGATTTTTAATTCACGTATATTAAAATTAATTGTATTTTTAAAGTAACAGGTCAAAACAGTACCAGTCAGAACAAAGGTAGATGAAAAGGTTGAATAAATAAAACACACATAAAGACATGTGCACAGTTTGACAATTGTACACATATACATTAGTTAAGGAAACAAAAAAAGGGGGGGGTGTGTGAGGCAGACAGATGAAGACATTATGTAAAAGAACACGTTGTTTCAGAGAGAGATAACAAACATTTTCCTGTACAGGATACGAGAACAACTGTTTACATTCGCAACCTCTGAATGTGCAACACGCAGATTACATCTTTCGGGTGTAATGTGTATACACATTACTAATACCCAACAATGCCACAGTTCCTGTTGGGTATAATGTGTAGACACATTACTAATACCCCAGCAATGCCACAGTTCCTGTTGGGTATAATGTGTACACGCATTACTAATACCCCAGCAATGCCACAGTTCCTGTTGGGTATAATGTGTACACGCATTACTAATACCCCAGCAATGCCATAGTTCCTGTTGGGTGTAATGTGTACACGCATTACTAATACCCCAGCAATGCCACAGTTCCTGTTGGGTATAATGTGTACACGCATTACTAATACCCCAGCAATGCCACAGTTCCTGTTGGGTATAATGTGTACACGCATTACTAATACTCCAGCAATGCCACAGTTCCTGTTGGGTATAATGTGTATACACATTACTAGTACCATAGCCATGCCACAGCTCCTGTTATAACAGTGTTGTGTAATTCTTTATTAAACAAAAATGTATCCATATGACAGGGATGCCTTCCGTCAATATAATGGAACTGAAGCGTAAACATATCTAAATGAGGACATAACTCAAGTAAACTTTGTTCGAAAATGGTGAAAAACAAACTAGCCCTAGATCTTCATTCTATAAAGCCTCATATAAAATGTGGTTGGAATACATTAAGTACATCCTTCAAAATGTATTGAATAATGGACGGGATGGGTACAGACAGGACGGGATGGGTAGTGACACGACGGGACAGGACTAGACGGACATGGGTAACACTATATGCCCCTCTTTAAATATGTCGAACCTAAATAAAAGTTGCAAAAAGCTCTCCACTGTATTTCTCTACTTGATGAGAACCCTACACTTTTCATCCCATTTTTAAGTTGGACCCACGGGCTTGTCATGGGAGAAATATATAAAGTTCTATAAATACAATGTTCAGTCTATGTGTCTATAACCCATCGTGCATGCATTCTTTATCGGACGAATCATCTGTTGCATCCAATTTAAACACGCTGTCTAACGACAA
The DNA here is from genome assembly GCA_029931535.1 of Margaritifera margaritifera. Taxonomy (NCBI): domain Eukaryota; kingdom Metazoa; phylum Mollusca; class Bivalvia; order Unionida; family Margaritiferidae; genus Margaritifera; species Margaritifera margaritifera. Next base: position 5,829,819 of record JAQPZY010001634.1, on the reverse strand, counting down.
ATATTTTGCGGTAAAACAAAACAACAATATTTCGATTTATAAACAGAGATTATTTTGGCTCTTTACCCCCAACCTTAAATGTGGAAGCTTTTTACATAAGTACAGTGTTGTCTAAGTATTTACAATTTCATAATAAAGCTGGTAGATGTTTTAATGCATCAGTATCATTGTAGTTAATATAAAATGGGACAGCCATATTGATGTATACAACAATCGGCATGTAGCACATAAATGTGACAGATATGTCTAGTTCTGAACTGTAATGAAGGATAATGACAATTTCAGTCCTGAGCCCACAATCCCCTTAGAGGCACAGGACAACTCATTTCAGGTGTGAAAACTGTCATCCGTGCTGTATGGCCAGTATCGAGTTGCATGCTGCCCCTGGTAATAGCCTCCTAATGGTGTCTGCTGTATGGCCAGTATCGAGTTGCATGCCGCCCCTGGTAATAGCCTCTAATTGTGTCAGCCACAGGTATCCAAGGGACAAATGGCTCGGTCAGTTGTAGCTTCATGTCCATGAATACAGAAAACTATTACCTAACAATTCTAAAAATGGCTCACCATAATATCTAGTTGTAATACAGTTTTAATGACTCAAAAATTGGTGTAACGGTTATTATTGACCATCCAAGATGTTTCAATCACATTATACATCTGACCAGTTTTGTCCCCGACCTGCATTAAATTTTATCAATTACATTGGCTTTCATGCTGCCAGCTGGACTTGACTTACTGATGGGTATGCAGTGTATCAGTCCGGTCATAAATTCAAGGAAAGTTGGCAAATTGATTTATCTGTACATTGATAAGGTTTGTTGGGCTGTAAGTTCTGTCCTGAGTCTGGTAATTGGGTATAAAGTAAAAACATAAATCTAAATCTTTAATGAATATTCAGATCGGGAGAGATACAAGTGTGATCTTGTTTTGTTCATGACTCTGATGCGTGACTGCCACTCTATCAAGAAAAGTGGAAGTTATTTATGCATTTGTTGTCTGTTGGAGTCAAATTAAATTCATGAAATTAAAAAAAACCCAGTCCATTACAGATCAGAAAAATATTAATGATCAAACATGAGTGTTTGATTAATACACAGATATTCCATAATTCTGAAAACAAGAGTACCGTGAAAGGCACGTTATTCGCCAGCCCCCTGTTGAATAGTCAGTCCTCTATGCAGAGAACTTAAGTTCTGCGCAGTAACATATTTTCTTCTTTAAGTCAGTGACCTTGACTTTTGACCTTTTTTGCCATGAAATCGACAGCCTACTTCAGTACCCACAAATTATCTACAAAGTTTTGGGCCAGGTCTGTGATGTAGAACTAATGTTATTGTGCGGAAACCATTTTCTTCTTTCAGTCAGTGACCTTGATCTTGAACCTTCTGACCTCAAATTAATAGCTTTCTTCCTTACCTCAAGTCCAGCCATTCACAAGGATGTTTGAGGAATGTCATACAGAACAAATGTTATTGCGCATTAACCATTTTTTAAAAAAAAATTCTATCAGTCTGACCATAACATTTTACCTTTTGACTCTGAAATCGATAGGGTTCTTTCTTACCCCATGCACAAGCTGTACACAAAGTTTGGAAACTATAGCTGACGGAGAAATCAAGTTATTATGCGGACACTGTTTTCTTTCTTTCAGTCCTAGTGACCTTGACGTTTGAGTTCTGATGCCCAAAATCGATAGGATTTGTCCTAACCCCAAGTGCAAGCCATCCTCAAAGTTTGCTAACTGAGGATAATTGACAACTAAATCTAGTGTGCAGAAACCAAATTGGTAACAGACAAAGCGACGGACAGACATCAAAACATCAGCCTTAAATTCACTTAATTACTGTTTGCATGCACAATTTTTATAAAACAAACAATAACTATTGCAACATTTTACTAGTTTTTCTTGCTGTTGGAGGCAAGAGATCTGGCTTTAAAGTAGATATGCCCATCAGACAGATTGGCTACTTGGTGAAACTAGATTCCTTCATCTGATTGGTTGATTGTAATGAAATTTTATTGAGTAAGCTTTTACTGTAGTTACATTTTTGTCTGGACTATTTTTAATCTCATCAAAAGACTTGTTCCATCCATGTGATTGGCTGACCAAGCAGTTTTAATCTTGCGATATAGCCGTTTCCCTTAGTCAGATTGCCTGTCTGGGCAGTTTTAAATCTTGTGATAGGTCCGGCTGCCTGCATCAGACTGGCTGTCTATACTGTTTTAATTTTGTAATATGGTCATTTCCAACCGTCTGGCTGACCAGTTTTAAATACAGTGTATTGTGGTATGGCCAGCTCCCTAAGTCTGACTGGTTGACCAGTGTTCAATCTAGTGATATGGCCAGTTCCATCTGATTTTGACTGACCAACTTTAAGTCTTGTGATGCCAATTCAATCAATCTGATTGCCTATCCTGTTTTAAATCTTGTGATAGAGCTAGTTCCATTCATCTGATTGGCTCTCTTTTATTAAATCCTGTGATATACGGCCAGTTCCCTCGATATGATTGGCCCCCAAATTTTAAATCTTGTGATTTGATGGGTTACAATCGTCTAAGTAGCTAACTTTGTGACAAGATCATATTCCACCCATCTAACTGTCCTGCACTTCACAGGAAAATAAATGTAGCCATGCCGACAGATTTAACTATTATAATATGTACTGTTCATTGCAAGAACCAACATCATTCACCACATTTTCAATGCCTCTGATTATATAGCATAGTTTTCATGTATCATTCATCAGTATTGCTGCTGGAATTTGTAATCAGCTGCACAGCACCATCATACTGATAAAGAGTCCCAACATAACTGAAACCTTGCCTAGTATCTTTGCCATTATAATCACTGCTACTAATATTAGATCTAACTTGTCAGATCTTTTTTTTTTTTCTTCAAGGAGCACTTCACAGTGGAACATATGTAATACATCATGTTTACGGAGATCTAATCATGCAGACATTTTTGACAAAACACAAGTGCCAAATATTCACTGTTGCAAGCTGCAAGTGTGAATTTCACCATTTTTCAAAATTAAAATTATTTCGGATCCACTGAGGTTGTAATGACATTTGTGGTTTAAATGTTCAAGTAACTCCATGGCATGTTGAAATTGTTCAACCATGAATTATCAAAAGATATCAGAATGAAGTTGTCATTTACTTGATTTACTTGCTGTTGAGTCTCTGTGTGTGTGTATGTATATATATATATATATATATATATATATATATATATATATATATATATATATATATATATATATATCCAGTATTGTACTGCTGGCATACCATGAAAACACCAACATAGTGTCACAGGGCATTAAAGACATAAAACAATAACAAAGAACATTATTTTCTACATCAAACTAGAAGTACTGTAATGACTATATAAAAACCAGAGATCAATGTTGCTTTTGTATTCTTTTTTTATATATAAAAAAAATCATTGTTCTTAAAGCTGCATGACAAGCTATTATCACTGTCAGCCGCTGGAAGTCCGATGTAATTGGGTGCAAGTCACAGGCTTTGAGTAACCTTGGAGTGACAGCCGGCAGTAAAAACCTATTTCAGGCATTAGTAATTACCTTGATTAAGCACTACAGGTGATGTCTCACATGAAATGCATTCGGCATTCAGTCCACTCATCTAATTTCTATACCCATTCACATACACAATACACACAGTGAACCCGCTGAGGGTAATATATCACAATATATAATTTACTGGCTTTGGTTCAGTTTGTGAATTTAGCTCACATGCCTTTGTGGCATGTTATATGGATACTATTCTACATTGATTCATGCAACTTGGCGAGTGAATGTATCTTGATAAATTCTACGCCCCTTTTGCAAAAAGAGGTATCGGTGACCTATATTTCATGTTTCAGTGAATTTTGTGTTAAAAGTTCATTCATTGGATGCTGTTTATTTTCCAATCATGAAACTTGATAATTGGATGCATCAATACTGTTGCTACTACACACTTAAAACCAAAAGTCACTGTGACCTACATTTTATGCTTTACTAACATGGTTAAGTATTTGTTGATGATCACATTCATTCATCCATGCTAGACCTATATACATCATAGCCTAGCATTCTTTTAATGTGAGGTCTCACCTATAGTGTTTAATCAAGGTAATTATTTATTAATGAACTATCTTTACACTGCTGGCTGTCACTCCAGAGTTAATCAAAGCATGTGACTGTCACTCAGTAAAATCTGGCTTATAGGGGTGGACACTGATAATAGCTTTTCAAGCATATTTTAAGAACAATGATTTTAAAACAATAATACAAAAAACAATATTAATCACTGGTTTTTATCAACTCATTATAGTACCTTTACTTTGACATCAAAGAAAAGAAGTTCTTTGTTGGGTTTTTTCCCCCACTGTTTTATGTCTTGTATTACCTGTCATGGCAAGTCAGTAGATAGGTGGGTGGGCAGGTTGGTAGGCAAGTGGTACACAATATGTTAACACAATACTGGCTGTATAGTGCCAATTAAAAGTTCAAATTTTATATTATAAAATGATTAAAAGTTCTAATATAAAGATAAAAAGACTGCCAAAAAATATTTACTTAGAAAAGGATTCAAGATCACTTAATTCGGAATTTATTTTCTACATAATAATGTTTACAATGGCAACTGGAGACTAGTAAAAGTGGAGTTGAGCTATATAAAAGTAGAGTTGAGCTATATAATTACAACCGTTTCATATTGCCCAAGCAAAAGGAATAGAAATCCTTTCTCTTCTTTTCGGTCTATATCTTTCTCTCTTTCATTTTTGACACGTGCTTTTTCAAGAAAATGTATGGAGTACTGCACCCTGTCCATATCTCCATCTGTCTGTTTTTCAGTAATGCAGTAAATATCATTCACTGTTGAGGACACGGACTTGAAACTCTGAGATTATGCTGGTATGTTGATATGAATTACATTTATAGAATTTTAATAGGATTCTTTGGGTGGGTACTAGGAGGATATAGGTTTTTGTTAATAATAATTTTAAAAATTTCAGAAGTATTTTATGCATAGAAGTAAACAACAGTTGGCATGTGTCATCATCAAGGCAAGGTGAAGGTAAGGTATGTCACACATGTAATGGGTGTTGGGATTACTTTTGGTTATATCCAACATGGTTTGTACAACCTCATAGTGTTGTTTTTCAAGGATTTTTCAAGGACTTGTAAACGTTTTCAAAATGTATTTTTCTTATGGAAATTGAACTTTATCAGTGCATATATATATATATATATATATATATATATATATATATATATATATATATATATATATATATATATATATATATATATATATATAATAGAAGAAAAACAGAACTATATATATATATATATATATATATATATATATATATATATATATATATATAATAGAAGAAAAACAGAACTAATTAGCATGCTACAATAGCGAAGGCTTGCTATTTCATCTGGTTAACTACCCGTGTCATGTCATTGATCCACCCAAATTTGATCCCATTTTATTTATTTATTAATTATTTCTGGAAAATACATAAGCAACAAAGATTCGGAGCTTAAAAAGTTATATATTTGATTCAATTTTAATGTTTTTAATCCCTCAAAGAAATTCAGGGAGTTTAAACAAAATTCAATGACTTTTCAAGGTTCAAACTTGTTCAGAATTTAAGGATTTATCAAGGCAACCATACAAATTCAAGGATTTTCAACACTGAACTGAACAAAATCATGTCTAAGGAAATGATGCCATAACTTAAAACCTGTTGAGATACAACCACCACATATATCTGTGTGTGTGTGTTTGTGTCTGTGCATTTGAAGGAGGGGAGGAGATGAATTTACACATGCATTCAACATAGGCCCTAGGGTAGGGGACTTGACCCTGGGTCATCACTCGGAAACTGTTAAGATTCCTTGACTATAATCATGAATACCTTACATGTGCATATGGAGACAAATTCACAAGTGCAAAGAACAACAGACTGGGTTATCCTCTTGACTGTAATTTTCTACATAGTTAAAGCAGTAGTGTATTTCAGAAGGGGATTGAAGAATATACGGTTTGATTATAAATATTACCATCAAAACCAATGAATTGAGTCTAGCTGGTGTGGTCTGGTACTGAAATGTGTATATATATATATATATATATATATATATATATATATATATATATATATATATATATATATATATATATATATATATATATATACTAATAGTAAAACAAATTAAATTTAAAATCTAATGAATTCATAATAATATATCCAACACATGAAATAAGGTTTTGTTCTGTGCTAGGTTTTTTTTTTCTTCAAGTATGTTACTATCCACTGAAACCAATTCCTACATATGTGACAAAGACTTAGCGCAGGCTTTAGTATTGTTAAAAAAATATTGTGGAGATGAAGACTTCGACTTTAAATTTATTTGCTTTGAATACAGTGTGATATATTCTTTTACTTTTATGGCTGAAATTTTTTCTCTACAAATGAGTAATATTGTTTTGGACAAATGATGTTCATTATATCAGTGTCAGTGATCTAATGAATTGTGAAATGTGGTCCTCACAATTTTTGACAATTTAAATAATATATATAACATGTCATGGCTATTTCCGATGATAAGCAAGCCATTCCTCCACTTTCTGCAAGTAGTATTAGTCTGTTTCACTTGTTTTATTATTGTAGAACTACAATTGGGTCTGAAAACATCAGTACACAACTAACATTCTTTTAAAACAATGTCTGAAAATTAGAAGACATAAACAAATTATTTTGGCCAAAAGTTATGCTGTCCAAAAACAGCTTACAGAGACAAACAGAAAATATGGTAACTAAGTTTCACGTCTTTATCTAAAAAGGCGTTAGAGTAAAAGTCCCAAAAAAGTGAAAGAAATGAATCAATGACCTTGATCTTGGAGATGAAACAAGAGATGCCATCAAATAGAAAAACGTAAGTATAGTATAGTTCATCCTTGAAACTCGAACAGCTTTATACCTATGACCTTGACCATAAAGACAGGCCCTGAAATGTTGAAAGCAACAGTTTTTCTAGTGACCATATGCAAATATACCAAATTCATTTGTCTTAAATAGCTCAAAGATTATAGAACAGAATGGAAAATGCTAATGAAACCTAAAATGTTGGCCTGTGACCTTGACCTTCAAGAAAGACCCAATGTGGTACAAGACAAATTTAGCATGAATCATCCCTTAACCTCAACTGGCTCTAATGTTATAGAATGGAATGGAAAGTATGAAGGAAAACTAAAAATAATATACCCTTGACCTTGAAGATAGGACCCCCAATGTAGCATGTGACACACTATACTAATGATTATGTATAGGTATACAAAGTTTCATCCCTTAATCTCAAAGAGCTGTAATGTTATAGCGTAGAATTAAAAGTGTGATGGAAAAAATTATATATTTGAACTGTGGTCTTGATCTTCAAAATAGGACGTCAACTTCTGCCGGAAGTATTCTAATGATGATGTATAAATATACCAAGTTGCATCCCTTTCTCTTAAATGGCTGAAAGTTCTAGAGAAAGAAAGAAAGGTGCAAGGGAAAACTTGAAATACAGAGCTGTGACCTTGACCTTGTAGATATGAGCCCCCATTGTAGTACATGAAATACCTTCTAATGATAACGAATAAGCATACCATGTTTCATTCCTTAATATCAAAGGAATTGAAAGTTATAAAGCAGAAATGAAAGTGTGATGGAAAATTTAACATAGTGAGCTGTGACCTTGACATTGAGGATAGTAACCCATCCCACCCCCCAACAAGGCATGCAACACAAGATCTAATCATGATGTAAGAGTATAACAAGTTTCATCCCTTAATCTCACAGAGCTTTAAAGTTACAGAGCAGAATCAAAAGTGTGATGGATGGACAGATGGAAATGCAGATACTTTAGTACAAGGTGGATGACAATATTAGGTCCCCAAAAGAAGAGGAAGGGTTAATAATCAACATAAAACTGTTATAATGCACAATTATCATTAAAATGCCTGTTATGTATATACAAAATATAACAAAGAGATTCAATATTGCAACATTTGTATATAGTTAAAGTAATAGTCTCTACATTATTATTATTATTATTATTATTATTATTATTATCATTATTATTATTATTCAACTGTGACAAGATTATTTTGAAAAAAAAAAGGATGTGCACAGTATGGAAAGTTTTGAATCTAGGCATGTTGCACTATATGATGTTTTGATATCTGGAGTGTTCTGAAACTTCTACACTGGGAATATGTTTTCGAAATAATGAAAACTGGAGTAGTCTGAAACTTCTACACTGGGAATATGTTTTCGAAATAATGAAAACTGGCTCCATATAATGAACAAATCCTTTCAATGAGAAAAAGTGTTTTGGTAATTACAAAAGTCTTTTCATTACTTCAATTATTTTTGTTATTTCAAAAACATCTTTTCAAAACAATGCAATCTTTATAATACTTCAAAAATATCTTTTCAAAATAAGGCATATCTTTTCATTATTTAAAAAACATGAGTACAGTGAATGTTACATTATACACCCACCCCATGTTTAATATTCCTCTATGTGGATATTTGAAATTTTTGTGCAAATGTTTTTTTTCTTTCTTCAGAATGACTTTGATCTTTGCCCTTTTGACCCCCAAATCAATAGGCTTATTCCTTACCTTAAGTGTATGCCATCCACAAAATTTGGGCCAGGTCTGTGATGTATAAAATAATGTCATTGTGTGGAAACCATTTTTCTGTTTTCAGTGACACTCAACTTTGCCTATGACCCTAAAATCAATAGCCTTAGTCCTGACCTCAGGTGCAAGCCATCCACAAAGTTTAGTCGAGGTATGTCACGTAGAACTAATGTTATTATGTGGAAAACATTTTTTATTCTTTCAGTCAGTGACACTGACCTTTGACCTTTTGACTCCAAAATCCCAAGGTTTCTTCTTTACATGAAGTGCAATCCAACTACAATGTTTGGTAACCACAGATGATAGAAAACTCAAGTTATTGTATGGAAACTACTTTTCTTCTTTCAATTAGAGTGACCTTGACCTTTTGACCCTGATATCAACAGGGTTCTTCCTTTCCCCATGTGCAAGCCATCCACAAAGTTCGGTAATTGTAGATAGTGGAGAACTAAAGTTATTGTGTGAAAACCGTTTTGCTTCTTTCAGTCAGTCATCTTGACCTTTGACCTTTTGACCTTGATATCAATAGGCTTGTTTCTTACTACAAGTTAAAGCTATTCACAATGTTTGGCAACTGTAGATGGTGGAAAACTCAAGTTTATTCTGCAGAAACCATTTTCCTTCTTTCAGTTACAGTGACTCTGAGCCCCAAATTGATAGGGTTCTTCCTTAACCCAAGTGCAAGCCATCTTGCAAGCTTATGGTTGGTATATAAAGTCTTTTTGTAACTACTCAATACAGTTTTGGAAATAGCAAAAAGAATTAGTATTTTTTTTTTCTTTCTGAAAAAATATTTTTATTTTATTTTTAAAATATGTTACCAATATATCTAAAATATTTTAGTTATTAAAAAGCATGTTTCAAAACAAGAGTCCAAAGGGACTGACAATCTACTGACCAAAAAGAATTTCCAGGAATCAAAGAGAAGACCATTTCCTCTTTTTATCTGCTGTCTACTGAAATCATCTCCATTATTCTCGAGAAAACCCAACATACCAAATTTGGTAACAAAACTATTTTCTTATGATTAAGTTAACATGTTCACAACATACATGTAATTGCAAAATTCTTTACCATGGCCTTTGACCCTGAATATGATATAATGGATAGAAGATCAATGAACTTGTCTTAGACAATGTCAAGAAATAACCACATGCTAAGTTTGCTTACATCTATAAGTAATACTTTTTGGAAATAAAATGAGTTATCTTAGTGGTATCATTAAAGGTATTCTTCAGATATATCCATAAACTGAGTTAAATGATAAAAATCCATTCATACTTCTTTGTGTAATCATACTTACAAGCCAGTACAGCAAAAAAAAACAAGTCAATACTTTTGTCATTAAAATCAATGTCAGTGTTCTGACTGTCAACTTATTCATTAGAATGCAACTATATACAAAGTATGGTCAAAATTCACTTGTATATATATATATATATATATATATATATATATATATATATATATATATATATATATATATATATATATATATATATATATATATATATATATATATATATACACACACCAGTCACTGTATTTATAAGCTCAATGAAGCACAAAAATGCAAGCAATGACCTTTTACTTGACCCCAAGGACAATTAAGTCTGGTTTTCAAATGTCCTTCACAAAAGTGTGGATATGTTGATCATCAGATCTGCACCATTTTCATTCAGAACCAATTATATATTGCAAGAAGTATTTTATGAAAATGTCATGTCAATGGCACCATTCATAAAAGAGGAGTAGTGATAACAAGATTTTTGGGATGGCTATAGTGACATGTTGGAGGTCAGATGAGCAACATTTCCATTAGAACTAGCTACATATTGCTGTATTGTGTTATTGAAAAAAACTGTCAATATATGTCCTTTTAGGTGAAGTAGGTATATAATGATTTTCAAGATGGCCCCAAGACAGCCATTTTGGAGGTTGTATCAGCATCTTTTTAATACAGGAACAAGTATATATAGCAAAAATGAAGTAAGTTTAGAAAAATATGCTGGTAAAGCCATCCATTCTGGAGAAGTAGCTTTACAAGATTTGTCAAAGTTTGTCACATTGGCATCATTTCATTTAGGACCAAGTACATAATAATGAGAAATGTTTTAGTCAAAATCACTTGTCAATATGATCATCCCTTATCAAGGACTAGTGATAACAATATTATCAAGATGGCCATCATGTTGGAGGTCGCATCAGTACCATTTTTATTTAGGACCAACTAGACATCATAAGAAGTCTTTCAGTGAAAACTTCATGTCACTATGACTATCCATTCAGGAGAAGTAGAGGACATAATTGATGTCAGATCAGCACCTTTTGCATTTGCATTTGAGATCAACTAAACACCATAAGATGTCTTTTGGTGAAAACCCCATGTTGCTACAGCCATCCATTCAGGAGAGGAAGCCTATCAAGATTTTCAAGATGGCCACCATGCTGGCCATATTGTAAAACAGAATGGCATCATTTTCATTTAGTATTGAGCAGACATTATAAGAAGTCTTTTGGTGCAAACCCCATTAAGTTATGGCCATCCTTGTAGAAGAAGTCATAAAAACATTTAGTGGCCATGCTGAAGATCTGTTCAGAACAAGTCTAATTTAGTACCAAGTAGACATCACATGTCTTTTAGCGAAAACCCAATGCAGATGTAACTATCCATTCAGTAGGATCAGTGATAAAAAGATTTTCAAGATGTCTGCTTTGGCAGTCATATTGGATGTTTTTGGAGCACCATTTTCATTTAGGAACAACTAGATATCCAAAGAAGTAATTTAGTGAAAACACCATGTCAATATGACCATCTGTTCAGGATGTGTAGTGACAACAAGATTTTCTAGATGCCACCATGGCAGCCATATTGAATGTCAGATCGGCACTTATTTTCATTTACTACCAACTATAAAGTCTTTCAGGTTAAAACCACATGTCAATATGACCATCAGTTTAGGGGTAGTAGAAATAACAAGATTTTCAAAATAGCTGCTATGGTGGCCATATTGGACATCTGAGGGGCACCATTTTCATTTAGGGCCAACTAGACCTTGGAATGAATGTGTCTGTAAAGTCTTGTCGCAATCCTCCCTGTAGTTTTGGAGGAGTAGCAACAGCAAACAAGTTAATGGATGCCCAAAGCCGTATTCTGGATGAAAGACAATCACATAAGCTCTTCTGATCACTGACCAGCTGAGCCAATAAAAAAATCTTTTTATTACTTCAAAAACATCTATTCAAATATTACAATTTTTTTTCTTTCTTAAGAGGTACTATTTAACTTCAAAAAAGAATATTTAAAATTTTATGTCTCAAGCAATGTAATGACATGAAAAAATTCCAGAAACTTATTTCAATCTTTTTTTGGCCTATATATCTTAAATATATATGTAATTTTGTGCTGAACTTAAATTCCTAAAGAGCTCACTGTGACAATATTCTTGGACTCACTGTAGGTTAGACAGAACTTTCAAACCTTCAGATGCAAATTCACATTTTTCACCCTGTCTGTAAGACCTGTGATCATTAGGCTGTGTAGATAGTTCATGAAACAGACAATTAAAATCACACTAACAATGGGTCCAATGACTGAACTGTGATCTGCTCTGTCCAACAGCACATGCAAGTATTTAAAGGGCTGTCAATCATTTTTGATAGATAGAAACAATGATCTCAGGGGTCATGACCTGAGGTTGACTGGCTGTATGTAGTCATCAGGGGCAAAGCTGTATATTGAAGCAGTACCCACTTATACAACATGCATTCAAGTGAACATCATGTGAGGAAATTTTCAAATGTGGAGGAAAAGATGGATCCAGAATTTGAAGCAGATCTCTCTCTCTCATCAATATTAAGTCCAGATGAAGGTCAAAATTTGTTTGGAAAGTGTTTGCTGAGGTGATCTAGATTTACATAAATATTACATGTACATTTTAGCTTTTGAAAATTTCTGACCATTAAATCTGCATAATTGGTAGGCCGCATGTTCGAGTTATATACAGGTAATTGAGATCATACAGAATAGGTTCAGCAAGAACCAGACTGACCCTAAACTGGCTCTCAAACCTTCCTTGGACGTATCATCATATTCAGCCAATCAACCATTAACCATTCTGACACTGGACTGGCTCCCAAACCCTCTGTGGAAGGACAATCAAATATAAGAATTCATGCAGAAACCAGACTTACCAAGCATTAAATTTATTTGACAGGACTATGCTCCTTAGGCTGTATGTAAATGCTCATGAGATTCAATTTTGGGGCCTAAATTTCCCACAGTATCAATCTGAATCTAATTACACCCCTCCCCCCACTCAACATGTTGATACTTCATGCAGAAAACCTGCACAACATGATCATAGAAAAATAGACCAACTCTAATGCAGTCTTAAATGGTTTCCAATACTGCAATATGCTTTCAGATCTCATGAGAGGTCAATCCCTGCAATGATTATTACCTTAAAAAAAGGCACATAATGCTGACATGATTTAGGGAGCATTTACTGTGCTCATCTCTTTGCAAGTCATGACTGATGTTCAGCAAAAACTACATAACTGTATAATGATACAAAAAAATCAACCCAACATAAATTCTTCTACTTTATTGTTTGTGGGTTATAATGACACTTTTAACACATTACTGGCCATATCATCCGGAGGAAATGGGAGCTAAGTGTCTTTCCCAAGGACACACTGAGGCAGCCACCCTGGGTTGGCATGGGTGGGTATTGAACCCATTACCCTTGGATTACAAATGCAATGCTCTACCAAATGAGCTACTGTGGTTCTGATATGAAGAATATATAACAACATAACCAATGGTATTTTTGATACTCTTTTATTTATCGCACTCACACTCTATATTGAACTAACTACGCTTTGATCACACTCACACTCTAAATTGAACTATGCTTTTATCACACTCACACTCTAAATTGAACTATACTTTTATCACACTCACTCTAAATTGAACAAACCTTTTTTTATTGCACTCACACTATGCTTTTATCACACACACACACACACTCTAAACTGAACAAACTTTTTTTATTGCACTTGCACTATATTGAACTAACCTTTTTTATTTCACTCACTCTATACTGAACTAACCTTTTTATTGCATTCACACACTATATATTGAACTAACCTTTTTTTATTGCACTCACACTCTATTGAACAAACCTTTTTTTATTGCACTCACACTATATTGAACTAACCTTTTTATTGCACTCACACTATATTGAACTAACCTTTTTATTGCACTCACACTATATTGAACTAACCTTTTTTTATCACACTCACACTCTATATTTAACTAACTTTTATTTATCACACTCACACTCTATATTGAACTAACCTTTTTTATCACACCTGACACTATATTTAACTAACCCTTTTTTTTTATCACACCTCACACTATATTGAACTAACCTTTTTTTTATCACACCTGACACTATATTGAACCTTTTTTTTATCACACCTGACACTATATTGAACTAACCTTTTTTTATCACACCTGACACTATATTGAACTAACCTTTTTTTTATCACACCTGACACTATATTGAGCTAACATTTTTTGTATCACACCTCACACTATATTGAACTAACATTTTTTTTATTACACCTCACACTATATTGAACCTTTTTTTTTATCACACTCACACTCTATACTGAACTAACCTTTTTTTTATCACACTCACACTTTATATTGAACTAACCTTTTTTATCACACTCACACTATATTGAACTAATCTTTTGTTATCACACTCACATTCTATATCGAACTAACCTCTTTTTATCACACTCACACTCTATATTGAACTAATCTTCAATTTTATTCAAACACTCCCTACATAAGCTGAAATGACTGAAGTACACTTTCATTGATCTACAGAAAATGTCTAATTCTTTCAGAACTTAATTTATCAGTGGAGATTTTTAGGTGCACAAAACCATGTGGATGCAAGTGGGTTTTTTTAAAAAAAAATTCTTCTTCTGTCAATACTAGTTGTCAATAAAATGTCTGTCTTTCAATTAAGGTATGGTTAATGATGAGTTAATTTCATTCCACTGCTGATATTACTGTGAAGTTACAGCAATATATTCAGTAAGGTTGATTACTGTGAAGTTACAGCAATATATTCAGTGAGGTTGATTACTGTGAAGTTACAGCAATATATTCAGAGAGGTTGATTACTGTGAAGTTACAGCAATATACTCAGTGAGGTTGATTACCATGAAGTTACAGCAATATATTCAGCAAGGTTGATTACTGTGAAGTTACAGCAATATATTCAGCAAGTTTGATTACTGTGAAGTTACAGCAATATATTCAGTGAGGTTCATTACTGTGAAGTTACAGCAATATATTCAGTGAGGTTGAATTTCTCTATCTCCAGAGAGATAGGCACCATATTTTCTCATTTCAAGACTGCAGCTTCTGAACAAATTCTTGGCTGGCACAAGGGGCAGATTTAATGGCCTCAGTTCCTACAGATATTTGGATAAGAATTTCCCAAGGTAATAGTATATTTCATGCCCTTAGATAAGCTGGCACTCAGGCTTCTCCATAGCCAGAAATCATCCATGGTACCTAGATTTAAGTCTCATTAATTCAGTGATAGATAATCTAAACATCAATTAAAACACTATGAATATTATTATCTGAAAAGACTGAACATTAATGAAGCTGGATATCAATCTTTACAATGCAGTTGGACTATTCCTGACAAAATTCCTAGTTTCAAGGGAGTTATTAATTTTCCAAGGCTTGCTGATGTTTTTTCCCCAATAAATCAACACCTCACCTCTCCCAATCTGATGTCTAGAGCCACAGATAAATCAATTAAATCAATTAAATATAGAATGCACACACACACACACACACACACATATATATATATATATATATATATATATATATATATATATATGTATTAGGGGTGAAATGTTTCATCGATATATCAATGCATCGATACTTTTGCCATATCGATACACGTATCAATACATGAGGTGAAGAATCGATACAAAACAATACTTACCCTATAGAAGTTACTTTTTATCTTCAGCAGTCATGAATAATTATTAGTCGTTTGCCTTTTTATTCTTTAAACTGAGAATTTATCTGAGACGGCCGTTGCAGGCACAGGCACTATTGTTTGTCAGTATAAAAGAAAAAAAAAAAAACTGTTGAAAACACCCACTCACCTTTTGCAAATTAACACAAGGTTACGTGGTTTGAAATGTGTCCCCCCCCCCTTTCGAGGATTACATGCTAATTATTTTATCCCATCAGCATGTTCAGCCACTGATAATATATATCAACGTAAAGGAGACTTTCCAAATTTGTTCCCCATGTATGACTGAAGTACTTTACAGATCATTTAATAACCACTTTTACGTGAAGTAACTCTGTTGCCTTGTGTCTGGTCTATATGGATCAATTAAAGGCTTCACTTCTGATAGGACACTCAGTGAAATATGTTACATTAAATTCTGATTTGTGGTTATTGTTGCAGTCCTGGGTAAACAATAACCACCAATCAGAATTGACTGCAGCTTATTCACTGCATGACACACCAGAAGTCCTGGCATCCAAACTCGATCCAGGTAGATACAACACAACAGCGGAGATTCGTTCAAAATGGGTATTAAATGATCTGTAAATTACTAAAGTAGTACATGGAGAACAAGTTTGCAATATTTCCCTTTACACTGATATAGGTAATCAGTGACTAAACGTGCCAACAGGATAAATAAAATTAGCACAGAATCAGCAAGGAGGCAGATTTCAAACCGTGCAGATTTGTCGCCTTGTGTCAATTTGTTAATTTTGTATAGAAGGGGTGTTGGCATTGTCAATAGTTTTCTTTTTCATTTAAAAGAAATGAGTGCCTGTGGCCGCGGCAGTTGTTTTACATCTGCAGAAAGTACAATGTGATAGATTTTGGTTGTTAGTCATCTCCACTCTCACACCTAGACTTGCTCTAGATAAGATTTTCTTTGCAGGTGGAAATTGCACTATTTCTTCTGTTTTGAAGATAACACTGTCATGTCTTTCAAATTTAAGTAAAGACATGAAATTGATAATAAGATATTTTAAAAGCATTCATGCAGTGCAAAACAAAGGGTGTGGTTACCAAGATGAGTCCTGGATCCAATCAAGTGACCTAAATGACTGAATTAAAATCACTAACAGCTTACATGTAGTCTGTCTGGATGTATTTTTTTTGATCCTGTCAAGGATGAAAATGGCATATGAACAGTTGCTAAATCTATGTCTTCTGTAATCTGCATACTAGAAATACAACCAATATGTCAACACATATAAAACAGCACAACCCTACCACTGACAGACCTTCTAAAGATCAAGTTGCTACGTGTATCAATAATGTATCGTATCATAGGCTGTGTATAGTGAATTGTATCGATATGTGGCACAGGTGTATTGTTTCACCCCTAATATATGTATATATATAGTAATGTCTATACACTTCATGGCATAGATTAAATGTATGTATAATGCATTTTCTATATTTAAAAATATTTGTCTTCTTAATTATTGTCTTTACATGCCTCACACCGGTTAGTACAAAACAAGAACAAAATCACGAGAGGGGAAGAAAAGAACTTTAAGGGAAATGTAAATTTGTCAAGTCTAAATTCCTGCATATTTTATCACATTAAAAGTGTGCTGATTAGGCCATGCCATCGGATATCTCTAGCAAATGATATATGTAATTAATGCTATACCATATCAGTTTTTATTTTAACAATTTCCTGTCATCAAACTGAAAATCAGCAAAAGATGAATTATAAGTCCAATGTTGCAGTTGACACTTTACCTAATCTGGGATGAGGGGGTGATGAGGAATTACCGTATATACTGGCAGATCTGGGTCTATGCAGTTTGTAAGGACTAATCAGTAGAACAAACAACATAGACCCTGATCTGCCCGTGCATTATGAGACGGCAGATTAGGGTCTATGTTGTTTGCATTTGGACCCAGCTTATACGCGAGTATATACGGTACTTATCAGCCTCTTTACAAATGTCTGAGAAGTATAAATTTACCATTTAATCATTCCTATATGGTTATAGATTTCTAACTTCAATGCATAGGTAGGTTTAGCCATGGTACCCAATGTTTTATATTTTGAGAAAGACGACAGTAAAAGGCATGACATTTTCAGTCAGTACATAGACCTGAAGGTATGCACTGTTTAGGTTGTTCCCAATGAGTACCTATTTTCTGTCAATACACAGATCTGAAGGTATGCACTATTTAGGTTGTTCCCAATATGTACCTATTTTCTGTCAATACACAGATCTGAAGGTATGCACTGTTTAGGTTGTTCCCAATGTGTACCTATTTTTTGTCAATACACAGATCTGAAGGTATGCACTGTTTAGTTGTTCCCAATGTGTACCTATTTTCTGTCAATACACAGATCTGAAGGTATGCGCTGTTTAGGTTGTTCCCAATGTGTACCTATTTTCAGAAGATACACAATTTAAACACATTATTGTCTGCAAAATGAAGATGCTTTTAGTATTTCTGAATT
This sequence comes from Margaritifera margaritifera, assembly GCA_029931535.1. Lineage (NCBI taxonomy): Eukaryota > Metazoa > Mollusca > Bivalvia > Unionida > Margaritiferidae > Margaritifera > Margaritifera margaritifera. The sequence goes on along the minus strand of JAQPZY010001634.1, from coordinate 5,811,531 downwards.
CTGGAATGTTTTTATTATACTCATTCATGGCAACTTACCAATGACATAATTATTTCAATAATGTTTCAACAAAGAAATAAATGTGTATACATGAGTGATTACTACAGCCTCTGTAAACTAGTTTCTCATTTAAATAATGAGATTCTATTACTGTTATATAGGTGGCAAGACTCCCTCTGGATGAAAAGTTCAAATTATTGAGCGATATATACTGTATTATCAATGTTGATGTAGACATTTTTTCCCAAGCAGATTTAAGTTGGAAAACAGTTTTAATGATACATGTACCTATGGCTTATACTCTAATGGAACTGTGAGTCCTTTCAATGACAACTGATTTTGCTCTCTGGATATAGATCTGAAGTCTGACTTCTGGACGATACACTGTATCAGTGTTTGTGTACAAAGTTTTTGCTGAGTGGATGTATGAGAAACTTAATTTAGTTTTATCATAATTTCATTGTATACCTGAATGGTGGAATGAAAATATGATACACTTATGTTCTCTAATGGAAGCAAATTTAGTGGCTAAATATGCACTTTTTGCAATTTGGAGTCCAAATCTGAAAATACTGCATGATATTTTTGTTTGTGTTATGTCAAGATTTTTTTCATAGTCAAAGTACAACACAAATGTCACAAAATTGTGTACATGAGAATATCATTTATATTATATATGAACACAGATGTAAATTGGGTTTTGTTGCCCATGGTGTATGGTTTTAGCTTAGCTTTGAAGATTTTGAAATGGCGATTTCTGTTCAGTTCAGCATGCACAAAGTGCTGGCCGAGGGGGGGGGGGGGACATTTACCCCATGTTCTCTAGCTTTGGGTTTGACAATATCCAGTGTACTTGTAATGTATCTAAGCCTTGTCAGCAAGCTGTCCATTTGATGGGATCTTCAGCTGTAGATGTATGTGAAAGTGTACAACTTTCTTCTTTCTTACTATCTGTTCTATGTGATAAAATTGTTTAATATATTTAATGTTTCAGAATGTATTCTAAATTTCTAGAAAGTCAGACCTTTGTCACATAACACCATGCTATCAGACAGAATATAGTCTGTTTCAATTTAGACATTTTGTAGCTGAAGAGATAATCTGAATTCAATTACATGTTATACGCATTAAACAATGAGAAACGTTCAAGCTTTTATAATCCAGCACAATTATTTTTGTTGTAGACAGATTCATGTATGAATGTGGTTATTATATTAATAATCTCGTACGGTTGCTCTTATGAAAGAAGAGTTTAATGTGTAACAAAGTCAGTTCATGTACACACATGTACCATGTACATCACTGTATTCAAATTTAAACACATTTTTAGGAGTTTCTCATATATTACACTGTTCAGCTGTTGTATTTTTAGCTGTTCTGGGAGTCATTGAACTCCGTTGTTGTTGTTTAACCTACACACTGTAGTTAATGGTAACTTTGATGACACTGTTATAATGGATGATATTGGTTGACCCAGTGAGAGGGGCCAAAGGTTTTGGACCAATGGGTCTGCAGTTTAGAGAGGTTCCTGAGAGAACCTGTGTCTTCACTAGATCCAACCCCATCCAGTCTCATCCTGTTATGTGTCTTCACTAGATCAAACCCCACCCAGTTTCATCCTGTTATGTGTCTTCACTGGATCCAACCCCACCCAGTCTCATCCTTTTGCGTGTATTCACTAGATCCAACCCCATCCAGTCTCATCCTGTTATGTGTCTTCACTAGATCCAAACCCATCCAGTCTCATCCTGTTATGTGTCTTCACTAGATCAAACCCCACCCAGTCTCATCCTTTTATGTGTCTTCACTAGATCAAACCCCACCTAGTCTCATCCTTTTATGTGTCTTCACTAGATCCAACCCCACCCAGTCTCATACATTTATGTGTCTTCAGTAGATCAAACCCCACCCAGTCTCATACTTTTGTGTGTCTTCACTAAATCCAACCCCACTCAGTCTCATCCTTTTATGTGTCTTCACTAGAACAAACCCCATCCAGTCTCATCTTTTCATGTGTCTTCACTAAATCCAACCCCATGCAGTCTCATATTTTATGTGTCTTCACCAGATCCAACCCCACCCAGTCTCATCCTTTTGTGTCTTCACTAAATCCAACCCCACCCAGTCAAATCCTTTTATGTGTCTTCACTAGATCCAACCCCACCCAGTCTCATCTTGTTATGTGTTTTCACTCAATCCAACCCCACCCAGTCTCATCCTGTTATGTGTCTTCACTAAATCCAACCCCATCTAGTCTCATCCTTTTGTGTCTCTTCACTAAATCCAACCCCACCAAGTCTCATCCTTTTATGTGTCTTCACTAAATCCAACCCCATCCAGTTTCATCCTTTTATGTGTCTTCACTAGATCCAACCCCACCCAGTCTCATACTTTTATGTGTCTTCACTAAATCCAACCCCCCAGTTTCATCCTTTTATGTCTTCATTAAATCCAACCCCACCCAGTCTCATCCTTTTATGTGTCTTCACTAAATCCAACCCACCCAGTTGCATCCTTTTATGTGTCTTTGCTAGATCCAACCTGACCTGGCACACACAAACAAATGTATACATCCATATATACATACATATCATTTCTAACAAACGTATCATTTCTAACATACATATCATTTCTATAATTTGTCAGTATATTTTGGGGGTTAATTCATATCTCTCCATAGTAAATATACATTGTGAATTCTACTTTTTTCCCCATACAAGTCAGGGTCTTTATTTTAAGAATCTTCACATTATGATATTAATTAATATATACATTTGTATATCATAAAAACATTTTTTAATGAGTTAAACTTAACTTCATTGCTGAGAGAAAAAAGGGTGGGGTGGGGTTGTTGAGTTGATAACTAGCAGCCAGACTGCAATTTTGGCATGAAAATACCTTTTGAACAAAACTCTGATCAAATGGCCTCTTGGATGACATTTCAGTTAGCTGTAGAAACAATCAATATTACCGTCTATACTTGTGTATAAGCTAGATCCAAATGCAAACAACATAGACCCTGATCTGCCACCACATAATGCGCCGGCAGATCAGGGTTTATGTTGTTCGTTTTACTGATTACTCCTTACAAACTGCATAGACCCAGATCTGCTGGCACATTATGCGACGGCAGATCTGGGTCTATGCAGTTTGCAGTTGGTATCAGCTTATACACGAATATATATGGTAAGCCTAGAAAGTATTCCAGAAATCTGGATCAGGGCCAGTCCTCATAGTACATTGCTAATGTTCCATATTTTTTTAGGCATTTTGTTCAACATTTGTACTCAGAAATGATACACAAAACAATTAGAGGTGTGCTCTACTAAGAATGAAAATGCCAACTGCTACCAAAACAGTTATTAAAGCATTGAATTAATATCATTGTGACCTACTTTGGAAGGGAGGATATTATACTCACGGGATGTACACACATATTTAGCAAATGTTGACACATGACAGATGACGCAGCACAAATGCATGATATAGCAGCGGCATACCAAAAGCTCATTTGGCTTTTCATTCAAACTGAACAAGATTTTATATGTCCCTTCCACATTCATAATAGGAGATAAATAAATACCTCCAGTTTTGAACATGCATCTATTTCTCAAACAAGAGACTGATAAAAACTTCTAATGAATTCCAAGTTTATCACAATTCAACTAAACAGGGTCCTGGGATGATGGTAGGCTACAAACCTAGCTGTACCACCCAATTCAACCGTAAAGGTATGTCATTTCTAGGATTCTTGTAATTTCATATTTTTACTTTGTGTGTGAATCTTTTGTGCAATCTTAATATATTGTTCAAAAGGTGTACTTTAGAAAACAGCTCTTATATTCTGGAAAACATTTTATATATTGTTTTAAGCATGTCTCTTTTATCTACAAGTAAATGAGTTTAAATTATTTATCACCATTATGCATGTACACTGGCAGGAAAATGCTACCAGATCACTAGTGATCTATTACCTCTTTCATTCACCATGCAACAGCCACATGACTGATCATATAAAAACTTAGTCCAATGTTTCCTCTGACCCTTCACACCCCATTTTAGATATCTGGACATACACCCCAACATATATGTCCAAATATCTAAAAATGGGGTGTGAAGGGTCAGAGGAAACTCGGACTAATGAAAACTTGCCTGGATGGCAGAATAACATAGATACAGGAGATATATTTGCTAAAAACTTACCTCAAAAAACAATAACACTTATCTCAATTTTCCAAAGGGTACAAACCTAAAATCTTTTAATTAGATATTATGATTACAAACATTGCTAAAATCTTCTAATTAGACATTATGATTACAAACATTGCTAAAATCTTCTAATTAGACATTATGATTACAAACATTGCTTAAATCTTCAACTTTGATACTACTACAAACATTGCTCACCGTATATACTCGCGTAAAATCCGGGTCCAAATACAAACAACATAGACCCTGATCTGCCGTCGCATATCTGGGTCTATGCAGTTTGAAGTTGGAATAAGATTATACGCGAGTATATATGGTAAATCTTCTAATCTGGCATAATGGTTACAAACATTGTTTAAATCTTGTAATTTTATATTATGATTATAAACATTGCTTAAATCATATAATTTGATATTATGATTACAATCTTTGTTTAAATCTTATATTTTAACATTATGGTTACAAACATTGCTGAAATCTTATAATTTGACATTATGATTACAAACATTGCTAAAATCTTATAATTTGACATTATGACTACAAATATGTGAAAACATTATTCAGTTTTAGCTCTTTCAATTTTATTCATTATTTGTAACCTTGCAAAGATTATAAATCTGTGCCATATATTGCAGTGGTTTTCTGATGTCATCCCTGTTACAAATATGAAAGGCATACAAAGGTCATAAGAAACAGCTATGAAACAGAATGTCTGTATACACTCCAGACTTAATCTGTAGCTTACTAAATACCACCAATAGTGAAAATAGCTATCATTAGAGAGAGAGAGAGTTCAAGTTCCCAGAATCTGGACAGCCCCAGCACACACCCTCCTCCTTCCCCAATTAGCAATTGAGAGTATAAGGCCATGTAGAGTGGCCTAATTTTCATATGGAAGCATGTATTTGTGGTATAATGTGTGACCAGCAATATCTGTAATCTGTGTGGTTTGGGCAAACAAAATCAATAAGAAAACAGCCATTTTATTCAGCTGATACTGATTAATTCAAGCAAATTCATTTCTACAATACTAACATATTTCATAGATGTCAAAATAGTTTGCATTCTTGGAAATGTTTCCAGCTCAAATTTCCAATTGGACGTCACTAACTATCATAATTTGCAATGAATTCGGAGAAATCCTAGATGGCATTGATAAAAGTTTGTCACAGAGGGTTTTGTTTTTATAATTACACTTCCTATTCATTTTTGAGTGAATGTTTTCTAAAACTTTTTGAGCATAAAACTCAAAATCAAGCTCAACATCCACAAATTATGATCTTTGTGAAATCTAGCAACTCAGAACTGAGTGAAAAGCATATAACTTTTGGGATATGTTAACTTTGGTTCCTCTGATGCTTGCTAAATTTTAATGACATCAATGACCTCTAAATACTGTATCAAAGTTTTAGAGTTTAACCCTGGAGTATTGGTACTTGAAAAAACAACTGGAATGAAAATTATCATTTTATTAACTGCCCAAGCAACCCCTGCAACAGCAGGGGGACAAAGATTCCCATAAAACATCTTTTTATTGTGTGTGTGTGCCTGTGTGTGTGTGTCAGATTTTTTTTTATATGCCACTGTTTATTACTTAATACTTCCTGAAGTAATTTACTATTCCTCTTATGTACATCCCTTGTACAGGGTGCTGTAATGCAAACACCAACATCTTATGTACATCCCTGGTACAGGGTGCTATAGTGCAAACACCAACATCTTAAGTACATCCCTGGTACTGGGTGATATTGTTCAAAAACCAACATACCTAAGTATGTTGTCAATGAAAACTTTCATATGCAGACAAAGTCAGGTTCTGTTGACCCTCTATCCTATTATTTGAGGGGGAAAAATAATTGAATAGAAAAACAATTTAATTTAAAAAAGACTTATTAAAATCCCTGAGAAACATTTTCTGACTCTTCTCCATACATATGATATCTCACAGTTTGTGGATTTTTTTACAGTTTTGGATAATCTGAAGGTCTTAATCCTTGAGTTCTAATTTCTCACATAATAATAAATTTCTTGTACAAAAATTTTGCCTTATGATATTTTTATATGTGATAATTGATTGACCTGTGATGCAAAAATCAATGTGAGAACCAAAAGACCATACCTTGCAAGTACTTTCAAAACAAGCTGCATGTTTGAGTACCATCTATACTTGTGTATAATCCGGGTCCAAATGCAAACAACATAGACCCAGATCTGCCATTGCATAATGTGCTGGCAGATCAGGGCCTATGTTGTTTGTTCTACTGATTAGTCTTTACAAACTGCATAGACCCATACCTGCTGGTGCATTATGTGACAGCAGATCTGGGTCTCAGCAGTTTGCAGTTGGTTTAAGATTATACGCAAGTATATATGGTAAACTTGTTTATAAATTTGCCAAGAATTATTTCAGACACTGCTAAATGCATATTCAACACAATCTCCAATGTTATTAACATTTTAAAAAAACTGAACCCAAGTGACAATTTGTTTGCAGTTTGCATCAATTCATATAGATCAACTCAGAAAAACAACTTGAGAATTTATTCAGATCGATCTCTATTCTTTGTAAGATCCCACAGTCTAGTACTCTGAAAAGATCACAAGTAAGATCTCAGTCTAGTACTCTGAAACCATCACAAGCAAGATCTAAGTCTAGTACTATGAAAATATCACAAGTAAGATCTCAGTCTAGTACTCTGAAAATATCACAAGCAAAATCTCAGTCCAGTACTCTGAAAATATCACAATATCTCACAGTCTAATACTCAGAAAATATCACAAGCAAGATCTCAGTCAAGTGCTCTGAAAATATCACAAGATCTCAGTCTAGTACTCTGAAAATATCACAAGCATGATCTCAATATCACAAGATCTCAGTCTAGTACTCTGAAAATATCACAAGATCTCAGTAGTACTCAGAAAATATCACAAGCAAGATCTCAGTCTAGTTCTCTGAAAATATCACAAGCAAGATCTCAGTCTAGTACTCTGAAAATATCACAATTAAGATCTCAGTCTAGTACTCTGAAAATATCACAAGAAAGCTCTCAATCTAGTTCTCTGAAAATATCACAGGTAATATCTCACAGTCTAGTACTCTGAAAATATCACAAGTAAGATCTCACAGTCTAGAACTGTACTCTAAAAATATCACAAGTAAGTTTCTCCTTTCTTGATCTCCTTTTCAAGTTATACAAGTGCATGGTTTTCCAAACTGTTACAACCAAATAGCTTACAGTTTCTGCTTACTTATAATTTCAGTTCATGTATATTACTTTTCAGTCCATAAGTAGTCTTTTTAACCCTTTTTATCACGTAGCATTATTGCACCATGAACAAAACAAGAGGATTTTAAACATGTAATTATTTCTAAGGGTCATTAAATGAAATAGTTTAAGGTTTGCTGAAGTTACAATCAGTGAAATTTGCCAACCCTTGATAACTATTTATGTTTTACTTATACTAAGCTACATAAATTTTCACATCCTTAACAGTATCACTGAAATATGATACATACTAACAATAAAAATTAGTGACAAATATGTATAGAAATGCATTTCCTATACATGTGATATCAAATTTGGCTAGGTATGCTGGTTAAAATGTCCTGACTAGTCTCAATATAAAATGGAGGTGCTATGTTCCCAGTGGAAGAATAATTAACACTTGCACCCCATAAATTACTTTGATTAGGGGGTACAGCCTGAACTGAACCTATCCTTTTTCACATCTCTAAAGTCAACACATCTACACAGTTTATTAATGCGACCACCAACAGTCTTTTGCATGAATCAAAGCACAACATGGTAGTCTTGTATCACCCAATCAACACTGAGCTATGAGGCTGTTCTTTAATCCATTTACCATTAAAATCCATGCAGACAAGTGCTTATTACCAACATTAACAGTTACCCTCTTAAGACAGAAACATTAGTCAATCTAAAACTGAAACTGAAATAGTCTTCCAGTCTTAAATGTTCCCTTCTGTTGATAAAAAATACCCAGTGAACCAAAGACCCTCAAAGACAAACTTTTTATTTGGTCATAATGGATTTTGTTTTGAAATTTTTTACTGTATTTGGAATCCAGTATGAGTTTTAAAAAATAGAACATTTTGTTTGACCATAAAATGTTTGTTTTTCCTGGATAGGTGTCCTTTTATATAGTGGTGAAATTTGAAAGAAAAGTTGATATGAGGAAGTTCATACAAGGCATCCTACATGAACTGGTGACACAAGGGAGTTCATATGTGGTATCATATATGAGCTGGTGACACAAGGAAGTTCATATATAGTGTCCCATTTGAGCTGGTGACACAAGGGAGTTCATATATGGTGTCCTATACGAGCTGGTGACACAAGGGAGTTCATATATGGTGTCCTATATGAACTGGTGACACAAGGGAGTTCATATATGGTGTTTTATATGAGCTGGTGACACAAGGGAGTTCATATACAGTGTTCTATATGAGCTGGTGACACAAGGGAGTTCATATATGGTGTCCTATATGAGCTGGTGACACAAGGGAGTTCATATACAGTGTTCTATATGAGCTGGTGACACAAGGGAGTTCATATACAGTGTTCTATATGAGCTGATGACACAAGGGAGTTCATATACAGTGTTCTATATGAGCTGGTGACACAAGGGAGTTCATATATGGTGTCCTTTATGAGCTGGTGACACAAGGGAGTTCATACATGGTGTCCTATACGAGCTGGTGACACAAGGGAGTTCATACATGGTGTCCTATACGAGCTGGTGACACAAGGGAGTTCATATATGATGTTCTGTATGAGCTGGTGACACAAGGGAGTTCGTATATGATGTCCTATATGAGCTAGTGAAAAGAAGTAGTATGCGATTTCTTAGTACATGTAGTATGATACATGTACAACCCATCTTGTGGCAAGTCATTACTCCACAGTGACCGACACTTGCCTGGCAGCCCAAAACCATCAATTTTCCAATCTGACCATATTGTTTCAAAAAATCTGCTATTTGTGTCAATAGTTTCAAGGCCAAAGTTTATCTGGTTCTGAAAGTTAACTTGAGATATTAATGATCACTGAAATGACTGATAAGAATTAATATGAACATGCAAGCAAACATCTAAAAACAAAGAAGTCAAAGTCAGTAAGTTTAGAGCAAAGAGGCTGGGAACAATGTCAGAAAATGTAAAGGAAGATGATGAAAAGAGAAGGAGGGGAGAGATTTTCTATAACAAAATAAAATCCTGAATATTAACATTTCTGTAGTTTGTTCTCTATACCTATGTACATGTATATACTTAATTAATTCTTCATGACTCTCTCCTGTATAGTTTTCCTCCAGCCAGCTTCCTTACTTGCTTCAGTAGCTATCAGATTGGCCTGACCATAAATATATCTGTCTGTACCACCATTTGTCAGAACAAGTACCATCAGAGGGATTTAATGCTAGTTTAATTGAGTTCTTCCCATATTATTGGTACACTGGGGAAATGAGACTGTCTGGCACATACTATTTTACACCAATCCTTTACTGTAAAGCCATGTTATTATCACTGTAGTCTTTATTTTACTGATAATTGCTGATCCATGACATGAGAGTACTGTAGTAATGGTATTACCAGCAGCAACATACATGGAAATAATTTATAACTAATTACTTTGTAGGATACTGATATTTTCTCAAAGGAAAATTGCCAGACTAAAGATAGTTATGTAATAACAGTTGCAGTGTAATTGTATTAGTAGTATTAGCAGTAATACCTGAGGAAGAAATAGAAGGAGAGAGATGGAGAGAAAGCGAGAGAGAGGATGGCTTGGATACCAAAGTATCTTTGACCCCATAAAAATAGACCCACAACCAATTAAAAAGTATCAGACATTTGTTTCATTTCTTTAATAATGTTTACACTAATGCTAGATCTATTCAAAGCTGTCAACTAGTGCTTGTAGAGCAGTATTATCATATATAGTCACTTTTAAGTTGAGTCCAACTGCAAAGTGCACAGACCTAGATCTGCCTTCGCATAATCCACCAGCAGATCTGGGTGTATGCAGTATGTTAGAAGTAAACAGTATAACAAACAACACAGACCCTGATCTGCCATCACATAATGTGACAGCATATCAGGATCTATGTTGTTTGCAGTTGGACTAAACTTATAAGCGAGTATATACGGTACACAAAGTGTTGGAATTGACAACCATTATAAAAAGTGTGTGCATATTTTGATTGATATTAGAAAATGGATCCACATACAGTTGTTGCTGTTGTTTTTCTTTCAAACAGAAAACCAAGCTATTATAAAGTACGCATAAACAAAAATACATCATCAACAATACAATGTAACAATCTCCTACGCACATCAATGAAAGTGCCTGTTTCATTGATCAATAAGTGACTATGCTTGGAAGAGAAACTTTGATTTGCTCATTCAAACAGCATGAAAGTTTATGTTGGGTCACAATGGCAAGAACAAGTTACTCATGCTTGCAGTGATTGGTTAAGCAGGTTTATGGATATTCATGTGAAATGAGGAAATCTCCGCACAGGCTACCATGGGTGATAAATGAGCACAGGCTGCCATGGGTGATAAATGAGCACAGGCTGCTATGAGTGATAAATGAGCACAGGCTGCTATGAGTGATAAATGAGCACTGCAGATTATCCCTAGTGCTTGTATTGATAACTTAAAAGATTCTAAAGAAATTATTCATTATCTTCACAATGTATAGAATCTAATCAGTAATACTATACATTAAAGTCCTCTAATGAACCAATCAAAATAACTGTAACTACCTGTCTTTAAGTTCTCTAATGACCCAATCAGAATAACTGTAACTACCTGTCTTTAAGTTCTCTAATGAACCAATCAGAATAACTGTAACTACCTGTCTTTAAGTTCTCTAATGACCCAATCAGAATAACTGTCACTACCTGCCTTTAAGTCCTCTAATGAACCAATCAGAATAACTGTTAACTACCTGCCTTTAAGTCCTCTAATGAACCAATCAGAATAACTGTCTTTAAGTCTTCTAATGACCCAATCAGAATAACTGTTAACTACCTGCCTTTAAGTCCTTTAATGAACCAATCAGAATAACTGTCTTTAAGTCCTCTAATGACCCAATCAGAATAACTATAACTACCTGTCTTTAAGTTCTCTAATGACCCAATCAGAATAACTGTCACTACCTGCCTTTAAGTCCTCTAATGAACCAATCAGAATAACTGTAACTACCTGTCTTTAAGTCCTCTAATGAACCAATCAGAATAACTGTAACTACCTGTCTTTAAGTCCTCTAATGAACCAATCAGAATAACTGTAACTACCTGCCTTTAAGTCCTCTAATGAACTTATCAGAATGACTGTAACTACCTGTCTTTAAGGCCTCTAATGACCCAATCAGAATAACTGTAACTACCTGCCTTTAAGTCCTCTAATGAGCCAATCAAAATAACTAACTACCTGCCTTTAAGTCCTCGAATGACCCAATCAAAATAACTGTAACCACCTGTCTTTAAATCCTCTAATGACCCAATCAGAATAACTGTAACCACCTGTCTTTAAATCCTCTAATGAACCAATCAGAATAACTGTAACTACCTGCCTTTTAAGTCCTCCAATGAACCAATCAGAATAACTGTAACTACCTGCCTTTAAGTCCACTAATGAACCAATCAGGATAACTTTTAACTACCTGTCTTTTGTTTTTCCTGGATTCCTAGGATTATTTGTTTTAGGTATAATTTGCCAATGTCGTATGATACAAACTGAAGAAAAAAAACCCAGTCGTCTATCATATACACTTGTGGAAAAGTTGGGTCAAACTGCAAACAACAGAGACCCTGATCTGCTATTGCATAATATGCCAGCAAATCAGGGTCTATGTTGTTTGTTCTACTGATTTGTCCTAACAAGCTGCACAGACCCTGATCTCATGGTGCTTGGTTCTGTGCAGTTTGCAGTTGGATCTGACTTATAAGCGAGTATAAACAGGTACCTATTCCCCACTAAAATCTTTCTATCTGATGTTGTAAAGCAAGACTTTTTTTAAGGATGGCCATATAACTCCTTGAGTTAATGTACATTTTCACAAGGACAAGGACTTGTGGTCCCGGGTGGCCAAGTGGTCTAAAAGCATTTGCCTTTACAGATCACTCACACATCTCACCTCTGTCTGCACAAGTTCAAGTCTCGGCTTGACCAACGTGGGCATGTGAGAAAGCTTGCCAGTAAATTCCCATGGGTTGGAGGTTCTTTCCAGGGTCTTCCTGGGTTCTTCCTCCACCAAATATGCTGGCCACCATGTATAGCATATCAAGTGCTGAAAACTGCCATTAAACCCCAGTAAACCAAACCAAACCATCACAAGGACTATATAGTCTGTGAAATAATACACTAATGATGCTGATGTCGTTATAATGCATATGCAATTCTTGTGTATTCCCATGAATGTGTATCATTAATAATAAGTTTGTTTGCATAGTGTGCAAATGTCATGAGATTTAACAAAGATATATGCTTTTTATTGCTTTTGTAAGGGATCTCACTTCCAGTATTGTTATAACTTTTCTCCATCAAGAGGCAGACTTTAATAATTTTAGCAGGTATAGGAGCAATCGTGCTTGCAAACAAATGACATAAGTGTCATTGCTGTGCCACAACACAGAGTTTAGGACAGCAGTGGCAAAGAATGTGGAGAGATCATTACATTTAATGCAAATTTTCAATCTACTTTACTGAATGTTTTAAAAGGAAGATTTGATTGATCTGTCTGTCTGTTAAAGCACCACCATTATGCTGTATTTTCTACAAATAACAGTAATTATCTATGTAATATCAACAATGTTGTCTTGTGTTTCTGCCCGCCACTTACACTTCTGAATCACCAGTCAAGTTCTCAACTACCCTTACTTACTGGCTAGGAAGGTGTCCATTGCAGACCAGTGCAGAATTAAATACTATATATACTCGCGTATATGCTGATACCAACTGCAAACTGCATAGACCCAGATCTGCCATTGCATAATGCGTCGGCAGATCTGGGTCTATGCAGTTTGTAGGGACTAATCAGAAGAACACACAATATATTCCCTGATCTGCCGGCGCATTATGCGATGGCAGATCAGGGTATATGTTGTTTGTACTTGGACTCAGCTTACACACGAGTATATACAGTAGTTATTACATATGTATTTTTTTTACACAGTAGTAGAACTTCCATGCAGGCATACATATTGACAAGTTCATCTGATGTAAATTTAGGCTGCATTCAGAAATTTCAAAAAAGTCCTGCATACATGTAACAGGATTCTTAGTGGTATTAAAATCACTGTATATGCACCAAGGTAATTTTGGCAATAACTTGAATTGCAAGGTAATTAGCATGAAAGATTTACTTCAATCATCTAATGTATGCTGGGACTAGTCTCAAATTTACTTCAATCATCTAATGTATGCTGGGACTAGTCTCAGATTTATGTATGCTGGGACTAGTCTCAGATTTATGTATGCTGGGACTAGTCTCAGATTTATGTATGCTGGGACTAGTCTCAGATTTATGTATACTGGGACTAGTCTCAGATTCACTTCAATCATCTAATGTATGCTGGGACTAGTCTCAGATTTACTTCAATCATCTAATGTATGCTGGGACTAGTCTCAGATTTATGTATGCTGGGACTAGTCTCAGATTTATGTATGCTGGGACTAGTCTCAGATTTATGTTCAACAAATGTGTATAGGAGGAAACTTGCAATTGTATTAACCTGTTCAACCCGTCCTGGGCATCCAATGTGTCTGAAAAATTGTACCTATGATCAGGAGAGAATAGAAAGTTGGTAAATTATCTTAGTCTTGACAGCAATAATAAGTATCTTACTATAAAAGCAAAATCCCTCTACTACTCAACAATTACATGACTATTCATGCCTAAGTTGTTTGGGGGGCTCCAGGTGTACGAGTGGTCTAAGGCACTTGCCTTTACAGATCACTCACATCTCACCTCTGCGCGGGTTTGAGTATCAGCTCCGCCAAAGTGGGTATGTGAGAAAGCTTGCCAGAAGCTTCCCATGGGTCAGTGGTTCTTCCCGGGTTCTTCTTCCGCCAAATATACTGGCCACCATGTATAGCCTATCATGTGCTGAAAAATGACATTAAACCCACAAAACGAAAGCAAAACTAAATTAATTGTGTGACCTGCTTCTCTTGACCCATGCCACTTCTTTTTTTCTTTTTAATGTTTCTTTCATTTCTAACCAAACAAATGAATTAAATTACTGTAAAGACTTCAAGCATTTTGGAAACCTACCATATATACTCACGTATAATCCAATACTAACTGCAAACTGCATAGACCCAGATAAGCTGTCACATAATCAACTGGCAGATCTGGGTCTATGCAGTTTGTAAGGACTAATCAGTAGAACAAACAACATAGACCCTGATCTGCCAGTGCATGATGTGACAGCAGATCAGGGTCTATGTTGTTTGCATTTGGACACCGATTATACACGAGTATATACAGTACTGCTTGTATCATTCTTGTTTACTGTAGTTCTATACAAAATTATAAATATTATTCTGCACAATCATATGAACAGATCCGTTATAAAGAATTATTAATAATCGTTACCTAAAAGTCAATAAACATTCTTCCTAGAGTTTAATTGGTAAGTAATTTCTTTGTCATATAGAGATGAAAGAACTTAGATTTATAATTTCAGTTTGGAAAAAAAAGGATAGTATGTACCATATTTTGTCAAATGACATTGCTATTCCTTTTAACAAAAAGTATAAAGTTCCATGTTTTTGTTTAATCTTTCAACGAAATTCCCAGGTAATAAATAAATTAAAAAGACCGTATTAAAAGGACATTGGTGATTTTTTAAAGAATCCCTCAGAGCCCAAAATGGGGCCACTCTCCAAATAAAAAATATTTCAAATCATGCAGAATTTCAACTGTAGCAATTAACTACTGAAGTGTTGTTCCTAATTGGTCCATTTTCCGCCTAAATGGTGAGCCCAGGCAGCAAAATCTTTGTGACAAATCTTTTGGCTATTAGATGAAATTTTTGCCTAATAAGATGGCATTTTGCACCTGATGATACTGCTGGAATGACCAGATTGGAATGAATTTTTGCCTGGAGGGTGAAATTGATCCTACATTCTAATTACAGTCATTTTGACTATCACAGCTTCTAAATGTAATCTGATTTTTCATTCCACTTGCATCTGTTTAAACAGGACTTTTAATATTGCACCTGTATAAGAAAGCAATTTATTATCAACCATGCCAGCATCTATTACATGACTGACATCATGTTCCAAAAGTATCATAATTATCAAGAATGAGTGATACCTGACCATTTCTGTTCAAACAGTGACCAAACCCTCTTGACAAATTAGTGAAACAGACCTCTAAGTAAGTGCCTTTGTAGTGAAGTTGATATATTGCTCCAAATGAGAAGGTAGTGGTAGTTGGTAAATGGATTTCATTACACCTTTGTCCACTCAAAAATTGACTTGGCCACACAATTCTCTTACCATACACTCTCTGATACAAAACCCAATAAATTAAAGCACCATGCAAATATATGTGTGCTGTGGAACTTGGTTTTACCAGAGTCTATCAGGCAGAAATATGCAAACTGGTTTCATTACCCATTCAAAATTATAACTGAACATTTTGCCATACTTTAAAGACACCCAAATGACTGAAAGATAGATGCAAAAGTTGCTATTTTCATTTCCACTTGATTTACTTGTTGACCTATTGTACATATTTCTCCATTTTATTCAGTTCTGTCACACTTGCAGATATTTCAATATAATGAATTTTCAAAGATCCAATCAATAATTCAAACATTTTAAATTATGCTTTATAGTGTAAATGCTCGCTTATAAGTTGGGTCAAACTGATAACATAGACCCTGCTAAGCCATCGCATAATGCGCCTGCAGATCAGGGTCTGTTTTGTTTGTTCTACTGATTACTCCTAACAAATTGCACAGACACTGATCTGCCGGCATATTATGTGATGGCAGATCTGGCTCTATGCAGTTTGCAGTTGGATCCGACTTATTAGTGAGTATAGATGGTACTTCAAAATCATGCAAGGCTTAGTTTGCTTTTAAAATATACATTACAACTGAAAATACTGCAAACTGAAGAATAAGTTATGGAAAAATACAATGTTTTTGTTTGAATTTTAATTTGTTGTGCTATTCCTGCCAATTTTGTAATCAATTTACTAGAAATGCAGACTGCCTTCCTTCAATGCAGACAAAATGAAGGACCTCTCACAAAATCTGTGTGATCATCCTGGATTTATGAAACAGTAAATACACATTAAGAATCTAATTTAAAGCCTCACACTTGAACATTCCCTCATGTTCCTAGAAACCTTATAGAATTGCTCATTTATCTCATTCTCCAATTTATACAATTCTTTTTAAGGGCAAAATCTGTCAGATTTTTCCGAATCGGAGACCATATATTCTGTCATAGAATGAGACAGTATATACCCTGGGCTTGCTCCATCATAATCATGTACAGCATGTTCTCACTTCACATTGTAAGAAAAGGGCTCATAGCTGAGTTTGTATGGTAATTTAATGAAAACCACCACAGAAAAAAAAGGCAAATCAAACAGGAGACATTGTTAAATACTTACTGCCCTCCCACATTCATGACCTATTTAAACTCAATTAGTATAAATCAGGTGCAAATAAAATACAGTATCAGCATTTAGATCAGTCAACAACTTTATCTCTAAATGATCAAATAACAAAAATCCCAAAGAAAATAATAATGCAATTTTGGCATTTTTTTTCTGCCATTGGTTATAATCATCAATTGATCACCATATAAAATTTAAACAATTTTCTATTGTAAGCTCCCCCCCCCCCCCGCCCTTCGTATTAAAAACCTTTCAAGCCAGTAAGCCCCAGCTTCCTACTAAACCACTGTCGAGTGTTGACAGTAAGCACCCCTTCCTACTAAACCTCTGGCAACGTTATACATTAAGTCCCCCACTTCCTACTCAACCCCTGTCAAGTGTACATTAAGTCCCCCACTTCCTACTCAACCCCTGTCAAGTGTTGACAGTAAGCCCCCTTTCTACTAAATCTGTCAACTTTATACAGTAAGCCCCCCGCTTGCAACAAAATCCCGGTTAAGTTTCTACAGTAAGCATGCCCTCCCCCCCCCCTTTCTTACTAATCCTCTGTCAAGTGTATACAGTAAGCCCCCCCCCTCCCCTTTCCTACCTCTGTCAATTTTATCCTGGTATTCTTGTTGAAAGGATGGCTTTCATAAGCTGAAGGGCAGAAATATTTATGGTTAAATTATGTTCATGTTACGCAAAATTCGAAACAAAATTCTTTATATATATGTGAAATATCACATTTGATTACATTTTTTTTTAGTCATGAGCTGCTTCTTTCATGTTTAGTGGCTCCCAAAAAATCTTCAATCATTAATTATTTTTACATGTACAATTAAATGTGTACTGTATTGTATCTGATAAATGATTAAAATATTAGTATCAGCGACAGGAGCAAAACATACAATGGTTTCATCATTAAAATATCAAGATCAAATTAAACATTTATCCTCTGCATTAGCTTTCAGGCTTCAAAATTCCACTTGTCCACTTGTATTTGTGCTGGCTGAGGAAGGACTAACTTTTTCAATTTCATGAGTGACATTTTATACCGATTCAATATCATCAGTAAAGTTGGAAAAGTTAAAGTTTAAAGTCACTTGCCCTGCACAACAAGAAGCCAATTCAGAATTTGTTGAGCACTGGATTTAATTAATATATTCATCTAAAAATTTGGTTCACCAAGATTAGTAATCATAACCAGGTGGTTAATTACTTTGCTATAAAAATTAATTAGACTATAGGCTTTTTATTATGAATTTCATGAAGGCCACTAATGCAAATCATAAAATATCCTCTAAATAGCTTCTTGGTCCAGAGGTTGAAACTCGATTCCTGTTGCTTTCTTTTAGGATTTTCATATGTAAGGGCATAAATGTTTCCAATGACAGTCATTCCAGATGGTGTTCATGTACCATCATTGGTACTAGAAGATCAAAATCTGTATCACTGATCTGTCGATAGTACTGTAAGTGAATAACAAGGAACCTGATCTGCTGGTTTACTTTTCTGTTGTATACATAAGTATACATATCCAGGTTCCAGTAGAGGACATGTATGGTATTTCATTATGCTATTACTGTATATACATGCTTATAAGTTGAGTCCAACTGCAAACTGCACAGACCCAGATCTGCTGTCGCATAATGTGCTGGCAGATTTTGGTCTATGCAATTTGTCAGGTGTAATCATTAGAACAAACAACATAGACCCTGATATGCCAGCGCAATACGTGACGGCAGATCATGGTCTATGTTGTTTGCATTTTGACTTGACTTAAATAATATATATATGGTAATAATGCATTTGCTTCATAGAGTAGTATAATCAGAGGACATGACAGCTTCTTTGATGTTGATGATGTGGAACAAGGGGCTCTAGAGATGGGGGTGGGTGAATAAATGCAGAATGGATTAAAAGTATCAATGTAGATGAGATACTTTTGATGCCCCTAGAAAATGATCTTCTTGATCTGAAAAAGACTTGACTTCCACTCTTTAGACCTTTCCACTACAGTTTTAATGGGTGCTGCCATGCTTGTATCACATGACATTCTGCCATTATGGTACTGATATCGCACAGTGCTCTGTACTGTGGAAGCTTAGACATATTCATACACATTTACTGTAAATATCATTCATTTACAGAAGCATTTAGGTTAAAAGTGCATCGCTGTGAAAAAATATTTGGTGAATTGAGTACCTTAAGGCTTCACTGTTGTTATAATTAAAACCTTTTCCTGTGAAATTTTGGATAATTTTTTAATTTTTTATCCAGAGGCTATAATTCATGGAATCATTCATATTTTTTCCTCAGTTATTTATTTCAAAGTTCTAAATTTTGAATTATTTAACTAATTTTATCAAACTGTCTTCAAAAGAAAATTTTTATTTCATTTTTTTTACCCCTAATAATCACGCCAGCTAAAAAAGGTAATACTTTTCTTACCTTCACTTTCGTTAATGTATTTTTTTCATTTACTAATTATCATATATCACATAAGTAGGTGCCTAACTGAATTACATATATCGTTAGATAACACACAAATCAATGAATGAAATATTTATTTATTTTTCAACAAACAATTACAATAATTAATCAATAAATAAATAAAATTCGATTCACTTTATCGATGAATGTCAAATTTTGAAAATTCCCTAAATACATTAAAACTATAAATTATTGTGCCTATCAAAGACTTCAGTTTCATCTGAACAATCCTTTCCTTAGTAATTATAAAGGTGATTATTTACTTATTAACTTATCATAGACATTATTAAATAAACATGTTATTTCTTCCCACAAACTACTTATATTATAAAGTCATAAAAATAAGCTGACATTTCAAAATATTCTATTATAGTCAGTGTTTTCTTTTCAATTTTTCAGAAAAGGAGAAAAGTACAGGTATATATAATGTCCATAAGTGTCTAGTTTGTGATTACATGTCAAAAAGGTCAACAACAACAAAATAAAATGTATCGAATAGATGATTTTCAAATTACTTGGGCATTTCGGTCTTTTTCTTTCACATACAATTTGTCAAATTTTTAGAATTACTCTGTAAGTTCAAATTTGACTTCTTTCAAATGAAATTTCTTACTTCATTTAAATTAAATAGACAGTAATTTCCCAATTTTTCTGCAAGATTATTTTTCAAAAAAAAGGGCCTTAATTTTGTGAACACAAGTGTCCTGATTAATGTGTATTTTGTTGCTGTTGTTGTTGTTTTTGTTTTTTTAGTTTACTTAAATTTTGATGTCATTGTTTGCTCTATTGTTTGAAAGTATGCATTCAAAGATTTATGCAAAATAAAGTTGATTAAGGGCAATAATGGAATATGGAAGTGTTTGCAGCATATCCTGTTTTATTAGGTCTTTCTTGTGTCAGGCATATATAAGAATCATTACTTGTAATCAGTACCTTAATGGCAGACGCATGTAGAGAGACATAGCAGACAGGGGGAGCTAAATATGGAAGAACTGTCTACTGGAAAAGTCTATAAGAGAGAGACCTATTATGGGGTGTGGGTATTATACCAATTGTAGTAGTACAGTAAAGTGTGGATTATCCAGCTGCTGGTTAATGTAGTCTCATTCAACCAGACTCTTGCATGGTTCTGTGAGATCTTGACCAAAAGAGGATCAGGTAAAAAGGCAAGTTTTTCTTGTAATGCCAGAATCTGACTTTCCCCAAAAATTAGAAAAGTGATTTTATTGTCTGATGAGATGAGTCGATGTCTTATGTCACTGTAATGATAAGATGATGTCATGTTCACCTATACATGTATAGTTTGATTTGCTGATTGAGACACACCTACTGCTTTGGTAGTAGTCTAAAATTATATCCTTTTAAGTTCTCAAGATTAGTTTGGCTTGAATGATCGCAGAAAAGATGTCCAGAAATATTGTGACAGGGAGAGTTTAGTTTAAATTACTCCAAGTTTTCCCAAAGTACCTTTTACAGATAACGGAGATCAATGAAGCATTTGACCACACCTTCATATGGCAAAGATCACATGGAACCATGCGAGAGTCTAGTTGC
Organism: Margaritifera margaritifera; assembly: GCA_029931535.1. Taxonomy (NCBI): domain Eukaryota; kingdom Metazoa; phylum Mollusca; class Bivalvia; order Unionida; family Margaritiferidae; genus Margaritifera; species Margaritifera margaritifera. The sequence continues at coordinate 5,790,619 of JAQPZY010001634.1, read as the reverse complement.
ATCAGACTAGTGGTAATGCGGATGTATCAATTATACAGAAAAAATGGGTCCCCATACACACAATTTTTGTGCTTAAAAGTACCAGTTGACTGGACAACAAAAGATCTTAACAAAATCCATGTCTCCGCTGTGGCATAGCTAGGCATATACACTGACGCACATGTTTAACATAGAAAAATCAAAATGCCATGTTTAAATTTCTTCTACTAAAGCCCCTCATAATGTGTACATCATATGTTCCCTGGCTACACCCCTGATGTCTCTAAGTGGATCTGGATAATGGTGCAGGTTATGAATTCACCTTGTTGCTGTAAATATAATTTTATGTCATTTACCCATAAGACCTTGCATGTACTGCCATATTGCTTTCGGACAAACAGAACAAACATTGGAGTGTACACAATGTGATGCTTACGGTGAACTATGTCTTATACTCTGTGAACTATGTTGCTCTGCTCATATCAGTGTGTACAAAATAACACTCAAAGATAAAATATAAACCAGATTTAGTAGATAAAACAAATAAAGACTTGTTTTATATTCTTTAAGTCCTCTAATTTGGAGAGATTAGTGATTTATCGGCAAAGAAGACAATTGTTTTATTGTTCAGTCTAATAAAAACAGTAAATAAAACCCCATTCAATAGTAACCTCCATTCAATGTCGTAATTTCCATCTTGAATTTCCATTCCTGGTTTCAGTAAAATTATAATGTCCATTTTGCGAAATGTTATGGTCCTTTATTATCCTCTTGTTTATTCTCATTTATGTGTAAATTCATATATTTTGCAATTCTCCTATTTGTCTATCTTTTCTGACATTCATTTATTGTTCATTCATTTTTATTCTTTCATCTACTCTTTTACTTACCAACTTATATGCACCTACTTCTTATTGTTAGTCCATTTCATTGTGCATTCCTTTTCATTATAAAACTGAATGGTGAAATTGAAAACTAAATGCTTGAGATTATTCATGGCAGTCTCAATAATAATTATTTACAAGAAAAATCTTAAGGCACAGACTTATAATTAAACTGATACAGCTGTGGTGGAGGAATCCCTGAAGATTATTTCAATTTTTATTAAAAAAATGTGCGAGATTTAAAACTTGTCATGCATTAACTTTTTCAGACATTAAAAGGATTGTATGTATCAAAATTGGCATGAACTGGTAAATCAGCCAGAAATATTACCATATATACTCGTGTATAAGCAGATACCAACTGCAAACTGCATAGACCTAGATCTGCCATTGCATAATGCACCGACAGATATGAGTCTATGCAGTTTCTAAGGACTAATCAGTAGAACAAACAACATGGACCCTGATCTGCTGGCGCATTATGCGACGGCAGATCACGGTTTATGTTGTTTGCATTTGGACTCATGTTATGCAGGAGTACATATGGTATATATATATTATACTTGTTGCTCCTATTCTTGCAGGTTCCCTAATCTAGAACCTGGAATACAGAAATGCTACATATCACAATACCTGCTGTAAGGGTGCAAATTTCTGTCGATTTCGGTAGAGCGCATTAGTTGGCAGATAACAATTAATTAGATTTATGAGGAAAGGTACCGTATGAAATTGCCAGACTGCGATGGTTTTAATGTCTCTGTTTGGGGGCGAAATGGATTCTTAATTAAGCATTCGTTTAACTAACGGTCAGGCAGATTGGAAGGAAAGGGTTAACTTGGGTCTAGGTATCGGAAATGTCAACATTGAGAGGATGCAGGGATTGTTTGTAAAATTGTATTATCTTTTGAGATTGTCCAGAGTCAGTTACTTAAATAGCGCGAAATTAGACGGTTATGCTAGCTACGATGGGCATGTATTTATAAAAGGCGGTTTTAATATGCCCCATCACAAAATTTAATCAGTCTAAGTTTTTCTGCAAGAGAAAAAGGTCTTGACATCGAGGTAGAATTTAGGCGAAAATTCTCTCGTATAAACAATTATTCAAGGGACCGGATGTCTGGAAGTTGACGGACACAATTCTGGCAGTAGAAGCGAGCGAGTCTTGAAAGCACAAGGGGAAATAGCTCCATCCACCTATCCACCTATCTATCCACCCACACAAAGGTTGAGGGCCGAAAGAGGCGAGACAAGAGAGAGTGAGGAGAAGAAAAAAGCGAAAGAACAAAGAGAACAGCCACACTGAAGTTGGAGTGACTAGAGATAAGCAGGTTATGCAGTTATGCAGGGCAATGACTTCGATTGTTCACTCGATTCTATGATGAACTAATTCTATCGTTTGAAACAGATCGGCTATTTGCATAAGCATATTTGTGTTTAAATTCAGTAAATGATTTATTTAAAAAGAAGTGTATCTTCCTAATGTAATGTATTATCTCAGTTTGATTTATGTAATTAATTAAATTGATATATTTCATGTCTGGGGGCTCTTGTTATTCTGTTCTAAATATCTGCTCAGATCTCTATTTATTCCATCTATAAATTTCATAATTTATATTATTATTTACTCGATCCGGGCAATAACAGGTCGATCATCCTCTAGATAATGATAACCAACCAAATAAAGCGGACACCTTGTAAGAAGGGGATCCGTCCGCCACACCTGCATGGCGAGACAATATATACATACCACAATATGTATCATACAGTTAGCAGGAGTTATAGTACATGTTGTGATACAGAAGCAATGATACAATATGTATCACGATACAGACTCCTACCTTGTCCATTTTGTTTGTATGTTGCTGTGTTCGCTTTGTAAGTGTGCGGCAAGGTTGCTAGTACTACCTGATCATTTTGCAGATTCAGTATGTGGTTTTGTTACTAACTATACAATGCCTTTGTAATTATTTGACCCCTAAAATCTGAAATATTTCCAGATGGGTGCTTTAAATACAGTTGATTAGTTTATCTTTAAAAATTTGTCAACCATTTTGGTCTTAGCAAAGGATCATGGGATCAAAAGTATTTTCATATTAACATTAAATCTACAGATTATAAGGTATGATGCAATATGTATTGCCATATTCCAGCAGTAATATGGATATCAATGTAGTATACCATTGCATAAAATATTGCAATGCCGATACATATCGATGAATTGTTAACACCCTGACTACCCATACAATATAATATTCATTATCCCCTTTTTGTATAGTTAACTAACATATTTCACCAATACATAATGGGTACCTGTCAATAAAGGACATCAATCAGTGGTCTTTTGAGTGTCTTCTATAGACAGGTTTCTCTGCAGACAGAGTAATAGGTCTGTGTTGTACACTTTGCATGTCTTTGGCTCCAGGTTTGATCCTTGGTTCGGACATTTGCAAAGGTACTGTATATACTCACGTATAAGCCGTGCCCAAATGCAAACAACATAGACCCTGATCTGCCGTCGCATCATATGCCGGCAGATCAGGGTCTATGTTGTTTGTTCTACTAATTAGTCCTTACAAACTGCATAGACCCTGATCTGCCGGCACATTATGCGATGGCAGATCTGGGTCTATGCAGTTTGCAGTTGGTATCGGATTATACGCGAGTATATACAGTACGTGTCCACCCATCCATCCAAAACTGTGGTGTCCTTTTGGGTCACCTGCTTATAAGGTCCATGATAGGCGAGCCGGATTTAAAAAGATTAAATTTTACTACAATTAATACAAGACATGTTTGTTGACACCTCTTACAGCTTTTCCAGTCTAAAGTCATCTCCTTATTGACACTGTCAGGTACATAAGTAAATTGCACACCAATGTTGAGGTATTACAGAAGAATTGGTATAGGCATTTTGCTGACATGTTCTAGAAACTGAGTTGGTTATGCCAAATGTTATCTGCATATAAAAGCAACATTGGAGATGACAAGTGCTCCCCAGAAAGATGTTACTGCAATCCCTGCTGTCTTAAGTTAATGTTTATTCCATTCCCATTGCATACAATTGGCACTTGGTGTAACATAAACTTGGGGAAAAAGGAACATATAAAAACTTCTCAAGTCAGTTATAATTAACTTATACCAATCAAAAACTCAATTATTTTGGAGACTTAAAAGTTTTGCCTTTTTCTTCATAAAACTGATTTTCAAAATATCCATCATATTATAACACACTGTAATAAAGCATTTTTTTTCTTCACTTTATTACAAGAGCATGAAAATGTTTTTCTATTCATGGATAGTTTGTACCTTGAGAGATTTCTAATTTTTATCAAGTTTATTCTTCAAACACAGAACTCATAAATTGCATTTTTCATGGAAAAATTTCATGTCTTGGTATGAAAACTAAAAGAAAAAAAATGACCTATTTCAAATACATTTCTTTTCAACTTCTTTTAATATGCAATCTTTTTGTGTTATTTTATGTCAAAAAGTCCTATTGCATAGCTGGTACTTTTCTAGGTGGAAAATACCACGACCATATGACAAGAATCTGCCCTCCCATTAGGATGAACCAGAAGATTCCAGTACAGTGGATTGTGGATTGCCCCTGTGACACCCCATAGACATGTTGCCCATGCACACTGCCCATCATTCTTTTTCTATGACACAGCCTAACTTAGTGGGACATCAGTGCGGGGCAGGAGGAGGGAATCTGGCTATAGCAACAGATAAGTATTACATCATTTAAATTAGTTTTACCCCTTCCAAAAACCCCCACTACATTTTAATTTCAGTAATACCATACCTGTTGATTCTGCAGAGATGAATTTGTCAGTATGGTGAGAGGCTGATGATCCCACAACTGGCAAATAAAAACAAACACAAGGAATACTCACCCTCAATGACGACTACTGCGGGATGGTATCTGCATGGGCCACTTTCTGAGCAGGACGATCAGACCCAAGGAGAAAATGCCTTCGCTTTGGTGAGCTAATGAGTGAAGGTAAAAGGAGGAGGAAGTGTCAGTGCGCCAAAACGTGGTTTTTATCACAGCCTCAAAAGACGAATGAGTTAGAAAGGCCCATGAGGCAGCAATGGCTTGAACTTCATGGGCTTTAATTTTCATGAACGACAGGTCCCAATCAGTAAGGGACTCTTAATGCAATCCACCTAGAAATGGTGGAAGCTGAAATATCAGTTGAACCTTTAATAGAGAGGAAAAGATGCTTCCTACCCTTTCTTCTCCCTTTAGAGGCTGCCAAATAAAAACATAAAGCCTGAACTGGACATAAAAGTCTATCTTGATCATCCCCAGCACAGATATGGCTGAGACTGGGGATCTCAATCGGGTGCGGTGCAACCGATGGAAGCAGTTTTTTTTTCTAAAAAACCTGGCTGGCAAAGGAGAGAAACCAACTCATAATTTCCACTGAACCTGATAGAGCTCGCAGATGCTAAGGAGAGCAAGACAACCATCTTGAGGGTAAGGTTCTCAAATAAAGCTTCACCCAAAGGTTCATAGGGGGGTTTATTAAGAAACCACAAGACACAAATAAGATTCCATTGAGGCATTTGAGATCGAGACACTGGTCTTTACAGCTCGAAATACCTGATCAGGTCTGCTAAGTGAGAATCTGTCCCGATAGCCTGGCCTTTAAAAATCTGAGTGTTGGAAAGGGCTGCTTGATAGTCCTTAATAGTAGAAACCAAGCATTGTTTCTCTTCGAAAAGGAAGAGAAGAAAATTAGTCACTGAGCTCATAGAGGGACAGCTACGATTGACATTTTTTCTACTACACCAATCACAAAAGATTCTCCATTTGGCATCATACACCATAGACGTCAATCTTCTCCTGTACTGAATGATGCACTTGGCAACTTAAATCTAAAACTTATCTTTGCGGAGATATCAATTGCTGCGACAGGAGGTCCCTTCTCTGAGGTAAGGTCCTGGGGTGGTCCACCAGCAGATAAAAAAGATCATTGAGCCACAATCACTGGGGCCACACAGGGGCTATCAAAATGAGCTGAGCAGTGGAGTGCCTGATTTTGTGTAGAACCTGTGGAATCATCCTGCAAGGTGGGAAGGCGTAAGCAAACAGACGATCCCACTTCAGGCTGAAAGCGTCCACTACCCAGGCCCTCTGCAGACTGTTAGTTAGGAGAGAGCCCCTGTGCTGCAACAGGAGGTCCCTCCTCTGAGGTAAGGTCCTGGGGTGGTCCACCAGCAGATAAAGAAGATCATTGAACCATGATCGCTGGGGCCACAGAGGGGCTATCAAAATGAGCTGAGCAGTGGAGTGCCTGACTCTGTGTAGAACCTGTGGGATCATCCTGAAAGGTGGAAAGGTGTCAACAAACAGACGATCCCACTTCAGGCTGAAAGCGTCCACTGCCCAGACCCTCTGGTCAGGGACTGGGGAAACATAAAAAAGGGAGCTTGTTGTTTAGCTTGGTGGCAAACAAGTCCACCAAAAGAGTCCCCTAAAGTTGGAACAGGGAGTCTGCTACGGATAACTGGAACTACCATTCTGTGAGGACTATCTTCCCTTTCCTTGACAGACTGTCTACCAAAATATTCTTTTTGTCGGGAATGTGGCAAAACTTGGAGGGTAATTTCTTCTGAAGTTACCCTGCGAAGGAGGTTCCAAACCTCCATGCAGAGAGAAGGTGCATGTGTGCCTCCTTGTCTCCTGAGGTATGTCACCACTGACGTGATGTCGGCAGAGACCATCATGCAGCGACCTCTTATTTTGTGGATGTAAACCTGATGGGCAAAGAACACTTCCCTCATTTCCAAATTGTTGAAGTGGTGGGTAGATTCTTACCAGAATCATTCCTTCCGGCTCTAGATGAGTGCTCCACCCTGAATATGACATTTCTGTGAACAGGTAGGAGAGGGGATTGGGGTGCATGGGGACTGTGGCTAGAAACCGGTCCTGATTTGTCCACCAAATCAGATGATGGTGGAAATCCCCACCTAGAGAAACCAGAGCATTCAGAGGGTCCCTGTGCAGTTTCCACACCGCCAGGGGAGGCAGACCTCAGAAGGTTCTTACTGTGCTCTAGTAAGACCTTGGAAGTGTCCAGGGCAACATCCATGTAGAGATGGAGAAGCTCCGCTGACAAAGCCATGGACAAGGACAATGCATGCCTAGAAATTTTTGCCACTGCTTCCAACAAACAATCAAGAGTGATTGGCAACAGGGATTCCTCTTTCAGCAGGTTGAACAAGGCTTCTGAAATGAGGTCAGCATGAGAGGTTACAGTTACTAGTGACCTTATGGGAGGCGTGACTCACTCTGTCCTTATGGAATGGGGAGGGTGCTGCTCCTCCCTAATGGGAGGGCACAACTAACTCTCCACCTGTTTATAACCTCCTTGGGAGGGGGTCCACTAACCCTAAGAGTCTCTGAAGAGACTTGGGTAATCCTTCTCTGAGATCCAAGCGACTCCGAGAACGAGAACCCCAAAAATTCTTCTGGAGACAAGAAAGGAACTTTCTTACTTGTTTTATAGGTACATCTATACTTGGTGAGATCCAGACCTCATCCAACCATAGGCTGCAAAAGGGACAACCATCTGCCCTCTCACAGCCTGTACAAGAAGGCAAATGGGAGGTGTGCCCCAGGGGGATTTCCTGTGACCACACCTACCCACAGCCTGCCGAGACATTGTTCTTGTAAAAAAATGCTGAAAAGAAGATTTTTATACACAAAACTTCTATGCAATTAAAAGTAAACAAAAGGTAATGTGTGGACTAAGTCTACGCTAATGTGATAATACTGGTAGCATGAAGTCACCTTACTTAGGCGTTTTCACAACATTTAAATGCAAAAAAAGGAAGCAATGTAAGCTCAGGCTTAAACTAAAGCTAGGGACAACTAAATTAGCAAAAAAAAACAGTTGGTACCATTGTTAATAAAAAAGGGTAAAATCAAGGAAAGCTATCCGAAACTAATAGTGAAAAAATAACCAAGCATGCGATATGAAGGTAAAAAGTAGTGTGCGACCTGCTTTGGCGAGAATAAGAATAGCACAATTCACAATATAGGTAATGTGAATTACAACGATTTGAAATGAACAATATATGAATCAAGGTGAGTCCAGAGACTGCAAATTATGCAAGGATAGGGAAAATGTAACAAAATGTACAACCAAGTTAGAACAGCGATGCCCTGTGAAGAGTGAAAATATAAAATCAAATGCAAGGCCGTACACAAAGTGTATGGAACAAATGCTAATAATTCTTGAGAGCTTAAATTAACAGAGAAAAAACCCAATCAAGGGTATAATCCAAATGTCTACGAAGACAATGCACACAAGAGATATAGTAATTTCACTTGTTAACCCATGAAGTGAAGGCAAATCTTCATTGACATAACAAGGTAAACATTACAGCCATGCAACTGGAAAAAGAATGATGGGCAGTGCACATGGGCAACATATCTATGGGGTGTCCCAGAGGTGATCCATGGTTCTGGAATCTTCTGGTTCACCCTAATGGGAGGATGAATTCTCGTCATATGGTCAGGGTATTTTCCACCCAGAAAAGTACTAGCTATGCAACAGCAAAAGGTATGGTATTACCGATATTAAAATCTAAAAATTTTTTATTTAGAAGATGCCTTTTTATCAAAGCTAACAAAGTAACTAAAATGAAGAGCACCGTGAATGGCATATTATATACTTGCCCCAAGTTAAACAGCCCTCTATGAAGATAATTCAAATTTCTGTGCAGAAACCACTTTTCTTCTTTCAATCAGTGACCTTGACCTTTGACTTTTTGACATCAAAATCAGTAGGCTTCTTCCTTACTCCAAGTGCAAGCCATCCACAAGTTTGGTCCAGGTCTAAGATGTAGAACTAATGTTACTGTGTGGAAGTCATTCTTGTTCTTTCAGTTACAGTGACCTGGTCTTTCGACCTTTTGACCCCATTATCAATAGGCTTCTTCCTTAAGACAAGTGCAAGCAATCCACAAAGTTTGGTAGCTGTTAATGGTGAATGACTCAAGTTCTTGTGCAGAAAGCATTTTTCTTCTTCAAGTCACAGTGGCCATGACCTTTGAGCTTTCAACCCTAAAACCGACAGGGTTCGTCCTTACCCTAAGTGCAAGCAATCCACAAAGTTTAGTAACGATGGTGGAGAACTCAAGATATTGTATGGAAACCATTTTCCTTTTTTAAGTCACAGTGATCCTGACCTTTTGACATTTTGACACCAAAATCAATAAGGTTCTTCGTTACCCAAGTGCAAGCCATCCACACAGTTTTGTAACTGTAGATGGTGGACAACTTGAGTTATTGTTTGGAAACAAAATTCATAACATAATAAGCTCAACTTTATGGCTGGCATATAAAAAGAGAAAGAAAGGAAATGAGTAATGATCAGTAAACCATCTACTAACACAACCGGTACAAATGAGTAACGATCAGTAAACCATCTACTAACACAATCAGTACAATATCAATAGCTGCACCTTTGCTCCATTTGAACTTCATGGATGTTGTCAATTTTTAAATATTTTGGCCTTCTGGAATGAATTCACACATCCAATAACCAAAATATATGTCTTTTTCTTCAAGTTATTATTAGTTTCACAGGCAATGCATCATTCATTATTTGATATAACTAAATACATACCCAGGACTAAAAAATTTCAAGAAATTGTAAAAAGTCTTTAATGAATTCATTCACCACAAATATTGACTTCCGGTATTTCAGCAAAAAGCTCTTATTTTGAAACAGATGCTTTTTGTAATGGACAAGATAATATTTGTCAAAATCCAGACTGATGGTTCACTTAACCCAAAATTTCAAGTTCTCCAGTTCAATCAGTTCATTTCAAATTTTCTCCAAGTGAAACACATCCAATTTTGTTAGTATTATTCAATTAACTTGACTTTCAGGAAACAAATGAGCCACAGAGCGTAGGAGTTTGATCTGTGATAAAAGCAGGACATATTGTAACTATTTCTATGGCAGAACAAAGAATAAAGCATGAATTTTGTTTGATTTTATCAGAAGTTTGTATGAACAATTTATAAAACATAAATTTTATATAATGACTAGCCATTCATCACAAATGAAGCAGATGTTAAAAAAGTATAAAATGCAATCCATTGGGACTTCAATGTACCGTATATACTTGCGTATAATCTGGGTCCAAATGCAAACAACATAGACCCTGATCTGCCGTTGCATAATGCGTCGACAGATCAGGGTCTATCTTGTTTGTTCTACTGATTAGTCCTTACAAACTGCATAGACCCAGATCGGCCGGCGCATTATGCGACGGCCGATCTGGGTCTATGCAGTTTGCAGTTGGTATTGGATTATACACGAGTATATACAACAATTAGTACCAAGATAACAACATGAGTACTGCAAATAGCAAATGATATGTCTGTCTCGTGACCTTGGTCTTCAAGCTACTGACCTGACTTATGTACGATACGGTGTGGACCTGGATAAAGTTTCATTAAAATATCTCCAATGTCCTAAAGTTATGCTCCAGGCAAGGAAAGAATTCACAGAATTACATTTTCCTTTCTGTGACTTTGACCTTGTGGCAGGGGGCATGGCTATGGTACTTGTTGCACAGTCTGGTCATGATACTTGGGCAAAGTTTTATTAAAATCTCAGACCAACTCTTACAAAGTAATGGGTTGGACAAGCAAATGTTAGCAGATGGACAGTGCCATAACATAATATGCCAGACTTAAGATGGGATTATAAAATCCCAGTGATGTAACAACACATTTAACTGGTAACCACAATGGATGAGTAAAACAAGGTAAAATATGAATACTGTCAACCAAAGTTTAATTGTACAAGAAAATGTTATTCTCCTGCCAATATATTTCCTCCTCTAAAATACCAAGGGTACATTAATATGGGCATTTAACATGGAGTTAATGTTTTGTTGGGATGTCTGGACAAAAAATGATGATTCAATTAAAGCACAAATTCACATGGGAAGGTTTGTAGTCCATTTGATCCTTTATTAAATCTGTTCCTGCAGACGCATTTGCAACAGACAGAATCATCAAGCCAACAGGAGTATTGGAGTTTTTTAGTCGGTCATTCTGCAAGGAAGTTGAATAACTGACGATGATACAATATTAAATGCGCGTGTATGTTTATTTAAAACACTGCTGTCTATTTCTATCATTCCTTTTTGAGGGCTGACTCTTTAATCATGAGCAAAATTCACACAAAATGTGAATTCATTTAAAAATCAATAAATTTCTGAAAAATACAGACAACAAAATTTTGATGACTGATACAACATTCATGAAGACTTTTTTAATCATGGGACTTGAGATATGTACTGTAAACGTATTACTTACTCTTTCATGTATAGACAACATTGACTCTGATCAATTTATCACTGATTACAAAAAATTAGTATAGACCCTGATATCTAAGCACAGTATGATATGGATGAGTTATTGAGAGTACATTAAACATAGGTACATATGATATTCATTATTTTGTCAATGATTATCCAGGCTAATGATTTTCTGGATTAAAGACATGCCTCCCATTAAGTCCTGATAAATGAAGTTTCACTGTATTAACTGAAGCAAATCATACACTTTGCTTTAAATTTAGATGATTGATGCTTCTTTAAATATTTGAAGCAAACTACTGGGAGAAGTCAACAAAAACAGTCTAATTTCTTAAATCCAATTTTTCTCTCATTATCCAGATCTCATACCTTTGCTAATTTGGATGGCAGTAGCATACCAAGACTTAATTCTGGAGCCACCTCCAATAAAAAAAACAAAAGTTGTTTGATGGGAATTCTGGGCCCCCACTGCTGCATGGGAACAGTTAATTCAAGGAATTCAAAACCTGTAATACTAGTTTGTTTTTTTTTCTTCAAAAATCTGGAACACCAGGTTTTACATTTATCCAACAATTGTATGAAAATTGTTTGCATCTGATAAACTAGATTAAGCTGTATTTATTTTACAATCCAGACGGCCTTTTTTGTGATTCTTAATAGTTTAGTCAAACTTCTCAAGAAATTGCAGTACCGGTAATATTATTAGTATGAATGTCCCAAGTCTGGCACAGTGTGTGTAATATCTTGTAATTATTAGTATGAATGTCCTAAGTCTGACACAGTGTATGTAATATCTTGTCATTATTAGTATGAATGTCCTAAGTCTGACACAGTGTATGTAATATCTTGTCATTATTAGTATGAATGTCCCAAGTCTGGCACAGTGTATGTAATATCTTGTCATTATTAGTATGAATGTCCCAAGTCTGACACAGTGTATGTAATATCTTGTCATTATTAGTATGAATGTCCCAAGTCTGACACAGTGTATGTAATATCTTGTCATTATTAGTATGAATGTCCTAAGTCTGACACAGTGTGTGTAATATCTTGTAATTATTAGTATGAATGTCCTAAGTCTGACACAGTGTATGTAATATCTTGTCATTATTAGTATGAATGTCCCAAGTCTGGCACAGTGTATGTAATATCTTGTCATTATTAGTATGAATGTCCCAAGTCTGACACAGTGTATGTAATATCTTGTCATTATTAGTATGAATGTCCTAAGTCTGACAGAGTGTATGTAATATCTTGTCATTATTAGTATGAATGTCCTAAGTCTGACATAGTGTATGTAATATCTTGTCTTTATTAGTATGAATGTCCCAAGTCTGACACAGTGTATGTAATATCTTGTCTTTATTAGTATGAATGTCCCAAGCCTGACACAGTGTATGTAATATCTTGTCTTTATTAGTATGAATGTCCCAAGTCTGGCACAGTGTATGTAATATCTTGTCTTTATTAGTATGAATGTCCTAAGTCTGACACAGTGTATGTAATATCTTGTCTTTATTAGTATGAATGTCCCAAGTCTGGCACAGTGTATGTAATATCTTGTCTTTATTAGTATGAATGTCCCAAGTCTGACACAGTGTATGTAATATCTTGTCATTATTAGTATGAATGTCCCAAGTCTGACAGTGTATGTAATATCTTGTCATTATTAGTATGAATGTCCCAAGTCTGACACAGTGTATGTAATATCTTGTCATTATTAGTATGAATGTCCCAAGTCTGACACAGTGCATGTAATATCTTGTAATTATTAGTACAGTGCATGTAATTACTAGCATGAATGGCTGAAGTCTGACACAGTGCATGTAAATATCTTGTAATTATTAGCATGAATGTCCTAAATCTGATGCAGTGCATATAATATCTTGTAATTATTAAATATGAATGGCCAAAGTCTTACAAAGTGCATATAATATCTTGTAATTATTAAATATGAATGGCCAAAGTCTTACAAAGTGCATATAATATCTTGTAATTATTAAATATGAATGGCCAAAGTCTTACAAAGTGCATATAATATCTTGTAATTATTAAATATGAATGGCCAAAGTCTTACAAAGTGCATATAATATCTTGAAATTATTAAATATGAATGGTCTAAGTCTGACACAGTGCATGTAACATCTTGTAATCAACAGGCAGAGTTTCCAATGGGTCAGGAAGAAAACGTCCTCTTTAAGAAGTTCATTTCTTAACACAGTTTATTTTTTATATGACAATTTCTGTTATATGTGCAATCAACAGTTAGGAAGCACATGTGAGAGTGGAATGGAATGGATATTACTAAAACTCAACAGTTCTAAATAAAGATCTACAAAACATTTATCAAGGATATAAATTTAGAGTTCACTGCTTGACACTTTTTTCCAGAAAGACTCTGTTTCCCTGAAAGAGCTCAGGCATGCACAAAAAATATTATAATTAATTACATAAACAGGATATTTAGACAAAGTTAAATCTATATTTTAAAAAAAAAATCTAACAGATTTTTTAAAAACATATGCAGAGTCTACATTTTTAATATTAATGTTTATTATAAAACACTCATTTGTTATAAAGTTAAATTTATGTAGCTCTTTCTGAGTTTTGGCCTCAGTTTAAATTTTTTTTCAAATCAGATCTGAGTTAGTTTTGGATTGCATAAGACATACAAGTGATTTTCTTCAGCTGCCATTCCTATTTAGCATCCATTTAATTCCTAATTATGTATATGGCCTTGTTCTTACCAACCTATTTTACTTATTTAATTATTTGAATGTTTGTACAATTGAGTCATAGTCATTTGCCCTTTCACTATATTGCCCTAGATACCGTCTATACTCACTTATAAGTTAGGTCAAACTGCAAACAACACAGACCAAGATCTGCTGTCGCATACTGTGCCAGCAGATCAGGGGTCTATGTTGTTTGTTCTACTGATTACTCCTAACAAACTGCATATCCCTAGATCTGCTGGTGCATTACGTAATGGCAGATTTGGGTCTATGCAGTTTGCAGTTGAGCCTAAGTTATAAGCAAGTACATATGGTAATTGATATGAATTTTTGGCATGTTGCATAACTGCTGTATGAATGACATGGGTTACATAAAATACCTAGGAACAGCATTATGATGATGCAAGACAGGATTGTTTGCATATTAATTACCACACAAACTTTTGATATATAATAGCAGTATAGTCAAGTTCCAGTTGAATAAAGAAACCTTGCCATCTAGGAAGAGAATAAAGAATATAATGGGTAGGTTACCATGGAAATTAGACTTCCAAATTTGCAAATCATGTCTGATTCAGTTCAATAGATACAGGTTAGGGAAGGTGCATAGTCTACAGAGAAAAATGTCATTTTAAATTTTATACTAATAGTATTTGCAAAATTGTGTTAATTTCAGACTTAGAATCCTATTTGTGCAATTTATTTTACTTATTGTAAAAATAAAAACCTTAGAAAAGTTGCAGGCATAAATAATAGAAAGCCACAACTGAATCTCAGGCGAGTTACACCTTTTGTCTTTACATTCAATCTATTTTTTATATATATATATAGCAGTTTTTACCTTGCTGCATAACTGTTTAAATGAATTAAATCTTCAAGCTTATGAATTTAAATTAAAGGATAAAAAAAGAGCTGATTTTTGCATAAGACAAGGGTCCCTGTCATGTTAGGAATGATTTAACTGCAAATTTATGTATTTTATTTTGTAGATTTTACATTTATGCAAATGTAATCTGACCAAGGTTGAATATAGAAACTCATTTCTTGCTTACCAAGACAATCTAAATGTGACTGTACAATACAGAAGATTTTACAACATTGTTTCATTCAATTTCAATGAATTGCATCTAAATATGACTGTACAATACAGAAGATTTTACAACACTGTTTCATTCAATTTCAATGAATTACATCTAAATATGACTGTACAATACAGAAGATTTTACAACACTGTTTCATTCAATTTCAATGAATTGCATCTAAATATGGCTGTACAATACAGAAGATTTTACAACACTGTTTCATTCAATTTCAATGAATTACATCTAAATATGGCTGTACAATACAGAAGATTTTACAACACTGTTTCATTCAATTTCAATGAATTACATCTAGATTTGACTGTACAATATAGAAGATTTTACAACACTGTTTCATTCAAATTCAATGAATTGCATCAGAAACTTACAAAGTTTGGGAAGTCATATGCATGCTTGTGAGTACAGGCTATTAAATACTGATCAATAATTTGAAACTAATATTCCACAGTTAAAGAGTATTATTTGTATTGTATTATTTTTATATAAAAAATAGATATTTTTTACCTTCTGCTACCCCTATGTTTGTGTGTTGGCAAACAAGGAATTATTTATCCTTTAGATGGTGAGAACAAAGATCATCTAGAACTTTATCATCTAGAACTATCTACAAAAAGAAGATTCTCTCTGTTTGTCTGTCTGTCTCTACATATATATACATACATACATATATCAGTGAAAATTCTGACTTTAGACAAAGCTGACTAATTTTCCTGATAATGGAAAAACTGTATTTACTGGTTGTTATGCAATGTTTCAACTGAGTGAAAGAAAATTTTATGATGGTACAAAAGCATATAAACATAAATCTTCTTTGCTTCTAAAACAGAAATAATGTTATCTATATTTTATACATATTGCAAATGATATTCATTATCCTTCTTAAACACAGAAGAATATTCTAAAATGAAAACTTTAGCAAAGTGGCAAACATATGTATATATTTCCCAAGTCTACATCACCTAAATGTCAAACTGTGTTTTGCACTATCATCAACAGATTCATTAAGGAATTCAACTGGAAAAATAGCTGTGAAAGTAGGTATGAAATCCACTTAACCAGGAAAGTTTATCATCCTACCCCATGTGGGGAAGTATTGGGGGAATTTCCTACTCTCAGTAGAACACTGCCCCTCCTTAACTATCTGTAATATTAAGTCTGATGTGTCTGTCTGATAGCACACACTTCCTGTCATCCCTAATATCTTTAATATGAAAATTGATCTTGCGCTACAAAACAAGCACTGACTGAAGCCAACTCTGGATGATGAGTTTATCAGATAGCACACTCAACATATTATTCCACATGAATAAACTCTTCTGGGTTTTCCTTCTAAGTTTACAAAATGAGTTTTCCACATTCCCAGAGTCAGCCATTGAAGATTTTTATGTCATGAATATTTTTTGGAATTAGTAAATAGTCTTAAAACAAAAGAAATATTTTTTTCCCCACAACTTTCATTTGATTATTATGCAATACACTAACAATATATTGTCAAAATACATCTCCACCAAGGCATCTTGGAGATGCAATACACTAACAATATATTGTCAAAATATATCTCCACCAAGGCATCTTGGAGATGCAATACACTAACAATATATTGTCAAAATATATCTCCACCAAGGCATCTTGGAGATGTATTATGAGAGCTTGCATCACTGTATTATTTAAATACTATATTAAACATTATGATATACTTTATAACATTATGATATACTTTATAAACATTCCCATTAGGTTAATGTTCTTGCTACGGGTCATTATCCAGAAGTATTCACAGTAATTAAGTAAAAAAAATTCATCATTTCCTTATATGGTAAACACGTGCCCACATTTCAATTAACTATTTCTGGCTAGAGCAAAATAAAAATCGCAGCAGAAACATGGAACGCTGACCACATCATAAATCTGACATCCACCAGAGGCCAACAAGGACAGTAGCCCATTCTACCTGATGCTAGGAAATATCATTCATCCTAATTAAATAAAGATAATCTAAATAGATCAAATCGCTTAAATTGCAAGGAGAAAAAAAAGATTTATAAATATTTTGAAAATGGACTGCTAGTGATCACTGCTATTAGTGCAAGTGTGAGAGAATGAGAGAGAGAGTCAAACTGACCTTTGATACATTGTATCAATAAATAATTCTCTCTTTCATATACACAGTGCACTTTTATCCACTCTGAATAACATTGTTTTATCCTGTACTAGGAATTCAATGAAACACAAGCGACTCCAAAATGAATCAATATCTTTATTTTCACATATTATCTAAGACCAATAGTGTGTATTACTTCACAGTCCTCAGGTTAATTCATACAATGAATGGCGTGTAAAATGTTTAATAAAACGTTGAAATAATATTTTGTTTCAATTGTGTTATTCCTATAGCATAACAGAACAATTAGTATGCTTATTTTCAAGTATATGAAAAAAGGTTATTGACTGAGTATTAAAAAATATTGGGCCCTCGTTCATGTGGCACAGAATGCCTTGCAAGCTTGGGCATTCTGCACCACATGACCTTAGACCCAATATATTTCAATACTCAGTTAATAACCTATACAAATTGTTGCCAAGTAAATTGTCTGCAAATTCTGCAAAATACTCAAACATCTTAAACATTTTAAAAATGTGCATTTCAAAATATATAAAGAGATCAGAAAATTACTTATTAAGCAAGACACAAAGTCTAACTTTTTCTCTGGCACTCTGAATAACCTAAAGTGTACTGCTCTTAATTGCAACTGTTTTAATAGCAATGCAACTTGTAAACCTAGGTACAGTGTACAATAAATACACAAAACTGCATACGTGTTTTGTTCTGAGTCAGCAGAAAGAACGAGTTGATATGGCGTAGGGATATGCTGAAGCTGTCAGGCCACGATATATTCATAAGCCATATCAAACGAGTTCTTCCCCTCGAATCAGTACAAAACACAAATGCAGTTTTGCATTTATTACACACCCACTTTTTTACACTTTCAACATATTTTTAGATTTACTGTATGAATGAAAAAATGAACTGGGATTTATAAAAGTTTGATTCACTGCGTCTACAAATATCTATGTGCGGACGTCAAAGAAGGCACTAAAGTAGTTCAAAAATGGGTGTGTGATATGGAAATATGGATTTTACAGCTGTATCAAATGCCAGATCAAGCATGTAAAATTAAATAGTTACGAGTATGTAATAAAACAGGACACTCAAGGTACCACAACATTGTATCCTTTATGTACAGGTGATATATGCAAGAAAAATTAATGGTTTATAGTTGTTCTTGATAAGCAGGTGTTCATTACATACAGTGTACACTAATGCAGGTTTCAATGTCCATACACTGTACAAGTGAAACTTGTATCTCTACTTGACTGATGTAATTGTAAAATGTTCTGCTGTTTTCCCATCCTGTTTTTTATTTTAACTGATTACTGTAGGTTCACTGTTCTGGAAATCGGACATTTTAGATCAATTCAAGATGGCATCTTGAGGGGTATATTTTTGCATAATTAAAAGTATAATCTCATCAGTAAATGTATCTACTGATCGTTTCAAGTTCAGATTTTTGGCTTAATTTCATTAAGTTTTCATCTTTCTAATACAATCTGGCTAAAATAGCTCTATTGGTTCATGGAAAATTTAAAGCTAAAAGTTAACATGCCATAAAACATTTTTTAATATGTTTACTCTGCATCATTCAATTGAGAGTAAAAGAAAAAAGAAAATGTGTATTTAGGACAACATCATTACTACAAACTAACACTAACTTAAAGCAAGAAAGCATATATAATCAGCATTATTGGAATTTATTGGATTAAGCAAGTTCCTAGGCTCGCCTCTGTTTACAAAGTCCAAAAACTGTAGTGGATATATATGAATTTATCTTCAAAACAATCCATTGAAATGCCACAATGCACAAGTCCCAAATATACTGTATGATCATATGAAAAGTGGAACCTTTTGTATCATAAATAAAACATAAGGAATAAATTATTTAAACTTTTTTTTTACCAATAAAATAGTTTGAAAATATTTCTGTGAAATTTTAAATGACAAAGTACATTCAGTGGATAAGGAAAGCTGTCTTCCTTAGTTACCGTATCTACTTGTGTATCAGCCGATACCAACTGCAAACTGCACAGACCCAAAACTGCAGTCACATAATGCGCCGGCAGATCTGGGTCTATGCTGTTTGTATGGACTAATCAGTAGAACAAACAACATAGACCCTGATCTGCTGGCGCATTATAGGGTCTATGTTGTTTGTATTTGGACCCAGGTTATACGCGAGTATATACGGTAACTAGTGTAATCAACAATTACATACCTCATCTCTGCAAAGCCTTATTTAGTTTCCAGTAGCCATCATAAAAATTAATTATCATGTAGAAAATAAATTCATTATCATGTAGAAAATAAATTAATTATCATGTAGAAAATAAATTCATTATCATGTCAAAAATAAATTCAGACTAAAATGGTCTATCTCCAGTACAGCTAAAAATTGTTATTTTTCAAAAACACTCTTAGGAGTTTTTAAAGGCATCTGGCAGGTAACCAAAGTGACACAGTGGCTAAGGAATTGAACTCCTGACCAGAAGGGTGCATGTTCAATTCCCACCAATGGATCAGTCCAGATTGGCTACCTTGATTGTGTATTGTTCAGCAAGCACTTTATTCCACTTCCCTCAACGTAATGTAACCTTTAAAGTGCTGATATGTCAAAAAAACACCAAAAACAAACAAGAATCCCCTGAATGGCACAAATTTCCAGGAATTCAAGATCTTTCTAACTGCTGAGTGTTGAAACCATCTCTGATATTTTAAGCAATAACAACAGCTTCAAAGTAGCCGCTGTGGCAGCCATACTGGATGGAAGATTAGCACCACTTTCATTTAGGACCAACGACACATCATTATCTTTTGGTGAAAACCCCATGTTGATATAACCATCCATCTAGAAGGGGAAGCAATTACTAGATTTTCAAAATGACTACCATGGTGGCCATATTGGAGGTCAGATCAGTCCAATTTTAATTAATTCGCAACTTCTAGGTCAATCCTAAGGATCATACCTCAAATGTATGCCAATAGCTGCCATTCAGACCACCTCAGCTATTAATGAAACAAGGACTGACGGAGAAGTTGTGAATTTATCAAATTATTTTTTCCAATCGTAGAAATAGCCATGGTAGTCTGAATAGATTGTGCGGGAGGGGGGGGGGGGTGTTGAAGAAATTTCTGGCGAACAAAATTTCCTATAAAATACAGTGCCGACATACATTTGAGGCATATTATTGTCTTACAGAAACAGCAGAGGGGGTCCAAATGCATTTTAATTTTGAACCAATTAGATATCATAAAAAGTCTTCTGGTGAAAGCCTCATGTTGATATGACTTTCCATTGAGAAGCAGTAGTTATAACAAGATTTTCAAGATGGCTGCCACTGTGGTCGTTGTGGATGACAGATCAGCACCATTTACATTTATGTCCAACTGGATCACAAGAAGTCTTTTGGGGAAAACCACATGTCAATATGACCATCGATCTATGAGTAGCAAAAACAAGATTTTCAAGATGGCCAACTGAGGCAACCATATTGGAGGTCAGATCATCACCATTTTCATTTGGGAGCAACTAGATATCATAAGAAGTCTTCCGTGAAAACCTCCATGTCAATATGACTTTCCATTTGGGAGGTGTAGCTCTAACAAGATTTTCAATATGACTACCATGATGGCCATATGGGATGTCAGATTGGGGACAACTAGACATCATTAGAAGTCTTTTGGTGAAAACCCCATGTCAATATGACTTTCCGTTCAAGTGAAGTAGCAATAACAAAATTTTCAAGGGCTGCCAACGCAGCCATAGTGGACATTAGATTAACACCATTTTCATTTAGGACCAACTATACATCGTACATCTTTTAGTGGAAACCCCATGCTGATATAAGCATCCATTCAGGAGAAGTTGCAATAACAATATTTTCAAGATGTCCACTGAGTCAGCCATATTGGATGTCTTAGTGGCACACTTTCATTTAGGACCAACTAGAGATAATCAGAAGTCTCCTGGTGAAAACACCATGCTGATATCACTTTCCATTCATCAGAAGTCTCCTGGTGAAAACACCATGCTGATATCACTTTCCATTCAGAAGAAGTAGCAATAACAAGATTTTCAAGATGGCTGCCATGGCAGCAATATTGGATGTCATATCGAAGCCATTTTAATTTAGAACCAAGTAGACAGCATGATAAGTCTTTTAGTGAAAACCCCATGTTGATTATGACCATCCATTCAGGAGTAGTTGCGATAATATTATTTGCAAGATGGCTGCTATGATGGCCATATTAGATATCTGAGCACAACCATTTTCATTCAGTTCCAACTAGACCTTGGGATGAATGTGTTTTTAAAGTTTGATGGCAATCCTCCAAGTAGTTTAGGCAGAGTAGCCATAACAAATTTGTGCTAACAGATAGAAAGAAACTGGACAACGGATGACCAGATGACTGACAACAGGCCCATAACCTTTTCTGGTCTATGACCAGTACAAGTAAAAGCAATAAAAGACATCTGGCATGTTTCGGGTTCAGTAACATAAAAGTTGTAATCACCAGTCCAATGCACGAGTAAACAGTGCTTGAAAGAGAGAAACATTTTAATATTATGGTTGGACAGGGAGTATAGATGTTGGTTACTCTACTGCAGCCTATTTGTATTGAAGTGGCTCTGCCACATCTGTGATAGCTTCAAGTGAGGAGGTTGTAAACACAATTGGAGGACACTACTCAAGTCTGATAATTTATTATTCCTCCTTGGCAGGGTGTACAACTTTCTCTAAGTCTGACTTCTGAGAACTGAATTTCTTGTTTTCTTTTTTTTTTCAGACTGTCAAATTATTCCAAAATAATTTATTTTTTTTTACCTTCCTGGAAGTGCTGTAATTAACATATAGTTCACTGTGTTGTAATGTGAGGTATTATTATTACCATCTATACTCGGATATAATCCAATACCAACTAAAACATAAGGAATAAATTATTTCAACTTTTTTTTACCAATAAAATTGTTTGAAAATATTCTGTGAAATATTAAATGACAAAGTACATTCAGTGGATAAGGAAAGTTGTCTTCCTTAGTTACTGTATATACTTGTCTATCAGCCGATACCTACTGCAAACTGCACAGACCCAGATCTGCTGTCGCATAATGCACTGGGAGATCTGGGTCCATGCAGTTTGTAAGGACTAATCAGTAGAACAAACAACATATACCCTGATCTGCCAGCGCATTATGTGATGGCAGATCAGGGTCTATGTTGTTTGCATTTTGACCCGGCTTATATGCGAGTATATACAGTAATTGCAATGAGGTACAATCATAAATTTATGCCAGAATTACACACTGTATTTTGGATGAAAAGATTAAGCAGCTGAAAGCAAGTTTAAACAACTGATGTATTCCATGAAGACCAAAAGATTAAAAAAGTAATCAAATTTGTCAATTTGCTCTTCATCAGCTACAATATTTATTTTGAGTAATGTCTGTAAGGTGCTACTGATCTAAACTGGCATTTATATCTTTCTGTGTTTGAATGCCTAAAGTAAGATAATGTAATGCTGTTTAAATAACTTGCTGACAGAATTTCACATTGGTGGGTCTTGCATTTTGGCAAAAAAACAGCTAAATAAGAGCTACAAATATTGTGAAACCAATCAGATAAGCTCATTTTTAGTATGCAAGGTTATAGCTGGATGAGAAAGGAGATTAATATGTCTCAAATATTAATGACAAGCTCCAGATGATCCTGACTAATTCAATAAAAAAAACAATAGTCCCTTGAAGGAGCTGGTGTTCTACTGGCTGAAAAGAATTTCCGGAAATAGAGCAGGTTGTGATTTAGGTGGATGTGACAAAACGCATAATGACCTCATGCCTAAAAATAGCCAGCGTGTCTTAAACCCTACGGACAAACTTTGTAACATGGCGACTAAGTTTCAATATGTAGAGTTAATGGAAGACGATGTTCCTGGGGCGAAATTATCTTACAGCCTAATAGAAAGTCATTCTGTTATACAATTGAAAGGATGGTTACAATTTCATCTCTCTAGAAGTGGAAATCAAAGAAAATTTTTTTTCTTTATTTCAGTAATTTAGGGTACAGTCCTATAATAATACAAAAAAGGTCACTATACTGGAGCGCAATGCACTTCTTATAGTATAACTGTCAGACATTAAGTATAGGTTTTTGTCTAGCTAATAAATGGTATAAAAAGTGTTGGCTTTGAGATAAAATTAAGCTATAGAATTTTTCCAAGATGGATGGGCACACCAAAGTTTATCTTAGTATTTTTTTTCTCTAAATTTGTTTAAATATGCAAAGTGTTCATCATGAACTAATAGTAAATTATTTCTTAAATATGCATAGTGTTCATCATGAACTAATAGTAAATTATTTCTTAAATATGCATAGTGTTCATCATGAACTAATAGTAAATTATTTCTTAAATATGCATAGTGTTTGTCATGAACTAATAGTAAATTATTTCTTAAATATGCATAGTGTTTGTCATGAACTAATAGTAAATTATTTCTTAAATATGCATAGTGTTTGTCATGAACTAATAGTAAATTATTTCTTAAATATGCATAGTGTTTGTCATGAACTAATAGTAAATTATTTCTTAAATATGCATAGTGTTCATCATGAACTAATAGTAAATTATTTCTTAAATATGCATAGTGTTTGTCATGAACTAATAGTAAATTATTTCTGGAACAGAAGTTTCAAAAAACTCTCTGAAGCAATGTCACCTGCCTCAATATTAAGTTCATGGCTAGAACATCTAAATATAGAAAGGTCCAGAGGAATGTAAAAAGGTAATCCTCTTCATAGATATTTCTCAACATTCTGTAATGACTTGTATTCTTTATTGTACATAGATTTTATTGACTGATTTACCTTTTCATGCCAATTTTGACACATAAAATCTTTTTAATGTCTGAAAAAGTTCATGCATGAAAAGTTTTAAATTGCGCATATTCTTTTGCGTGATAAAAATTAAAATAATCTTCAGGAATTCCTCCACGATGGCTGTATCAATTTAATTATAACTATGTGCCTGAAGATTTTTCTGATGATTTTTTTTCTTCTAAATAATTATTATTGAGATTGCCATTAATAATCTAATTCATTTAGTTTTCGATTTCACAAGTCAGTCTTATAATTAAAATGAATGTACAATTGAAACATACTAACAAAGAGAGGTAGGTGCATATAACTTGAGAAGTAAAAGAATAGATGTAAAAATATAATGAATGAATGAACAATCGAACGAACAAACAATAAATTAATGTCAGAAAAGATAGACCCATAGAAGAATTGCAAAACATATGAATTTACACACGAATGAGAATAAACAAGATGATAATAAAGGATCATAGAATTTCACAAAATGGACATTATAATTTTACTGAATCCAGGAATGGAAATACAAGATGCAAATTATGACAATGAATGGAGGTTACTATTGAATGGACTTTTTTACTGACTGTTTTTATTAGACCGAACAATATTTTATCTTTGAGTGTTATTTTGTAGGCACTGATATAAGCAGCTGCAACATACATGTTGTTTACAGAGTATAAGACATAGTTCAGCGTAAGCATCACATTGTATACACTCCAATTTTCTTCTGGTTGGTCTTAAAGCAATATGGCGGTGCAAACCAGGCCTTGTGGGCAAATGACATCAAATTCTATTTATAGCAACAAGGTGAATTCATCACCTGTCATATTCAAGATAGGAACATTTCTTCTTTTTAACTTCTGGGCGTTGAAACCATCTCCGATATTTTTGAGCGATAACAAGAGTTTCAAATTAGGCTGCTGTGGCAGCTATAATAGATGTATTATGGGCACCATTTTCATTCAGGACCAATTAGACATCATTAGAAGTCTTTTGGTGAAAACTCAATGTAAATATGACCATCCATTCTGGATGTGTAGCAATAACTAAGATTTTCACAATGGCTGCCATGGCAGCCATACTGGATGTCAGATCAGTGCCATTTTTATTTAGGACCAACTAAACATGATTAAAAGTCTTTTGGTGAAAACCCATTGTTGATATGACCATCCATCTAGAAGTAGCAATAATAACAAGATTTTCAAAATGGCCACCATGGTGGCCATACTGGAGGTCAGATTGGCACCATTTTAATTTAGAACCCACTAAATATCATAAAAAGTTTTTGCTGAACACCTCAGGTCAATATGACTATCCATTGAGGAGTATTGAAGAAAAAAAAGAAATTAAAGATGGATGGCCATACTGGATGTCAAAACAGCACCATTTTAAGTTGAGAGCAACTAGACATCATAAGAAGCAAAAATAACATGTCAATATGACTTTCCGTTCAGGAGTAGTTGCAGCAACATGATTTTCAAGATGGCTGCTCTGATGGCCATATTAGATGTTAGATCGGTACCTTTTTTATTTTAGGACCAAGTAGACATCATAAGAAGTCTTCTGGTGAAAACCCTATGTCAATATGAATTTCTGTTCAGGAGGAGTAGCAATAACAAGGTTTTCAAGATGGCTGCCATGGCAGCCATATTTTGCATCAAATAGGCACCATTTTCATTTAGGAGCAACCAGACATCATAAAAAGTCTTTCAGTGAAAACCCCGTGCAAATATGACCATCCATTCAGTTGGAGTGACAGTAAGAAAATTTGCAAAATGGGTGCTATGGCTATTTTCATTTAGAAAAAAGTAGACATTAGAAGAAGTCTGTTAGGAAAACCACATGCTGACATGACTATCCTTTCAGGAGGAGTAACAATAACAAGATGGCCACTGTGGTGGCCACACTGGATGTCCGAGCAGTCCAATTTTAATTCAGGACCAACTAGACCATGGGATGAATGTGTTTGTAAAGTTTCATGGCAATCCTAAAAGTAGTTTAGGAGATGTAGTGATAACAAAATTGTGCTAACAGATGGACGGATGACGGACAACAGTCCATCCCATAAGCACTTGTGGTCTATGACCAGCTAAAAACAGGCTAAGACCTTCTTTCTTCATCTATATTTTTTCAGGAGTTCACTCAGTACAGAAACATCTGGTTCAGTTTTACATCGTCTGCAGAATGAATGTGAATTTACTAAATTAGAAATAAAAACATTCATGATGTAACAACGTACAGCAGATTAAATATGTAATATTGTAATAATAATTATGTAAGTAATATAATAATCATGAACATTTCAAGTATTTCATGTATGTTAACTGAAATATGGGGAACCAATGCTAACTATCATATATACTCACTTAGAAGTCAATTCCAGCTTTAACCAATGCTAACTATCATATATACTCACTTAGAAGTCAATTCCAACTCTAACCAATGCTAACTATCATATATACTCACTTAGAAGTCAATTCCAACTCTAACCAATGCTAACTATCATATATACTCACTTAGAAGTCAATTCCAACTCTAATCAATGCTATCTATCATATATACTCACTTAGAAGTCAATTCCAACTCTAAACTGCACAAACCTAGATCTGCCATTGCATAATGTGCCAATAGATCTGGGTCTATGCAGTTTGTTAGGAGTAATCAGTAGAACAAATAACATAAACCCTGATCTACTGGTGCATTATGCCATGGCAGATCAGGGTCTATGTTATTTGCACTATGACTTATAAATAAGTATATGCAGTAGAAATCTGAAAAAATCTGCTTAAAAACCACATAATGCAACCAAACTGTCAAGCTCAAAATCCACATAACTTCAATCACAATCTCAACCTTAAAGTCCTCATAAATTCAATCACAATCTCAACCTCAAAGTCCACATAAATTCCGTCACAATCTCAACCTCAAAGTCCACATAAATTCAGTCTCAATATCAAGCTTTAAGTCCACATAAATTCAATCACAATCTCAACCTTAAAGTCCTCATAAATTCAATCACAATCTCAACCTCAAAGTCCACATAAATTCAATCACAATATCAAGTTTGAAGTCCACATAAATTCAACCAATCTCAACCTTAAAGTCCCCATAAATTCAATTACAATCTCAACCTTAAAGTCCACATCAATTCAATCACAATCTCAACCTTAAAGTCCACATAAATTCAATCACAATCTCAACCATAAAGTCCTCATAAATTCAATCACGAACTGAAGCTCTTTTACTGCTTTCCTCAACAATAACTGATCTACTGTTTCATATACATCACCCATTTCTGTACACCTTCATTATGTGCACTATTTTTTTTTTTTTTTTTTTTTTAAAGAATATCATCTAGGATTACTCAAATTAGACAGTGTGTTTCTAGGAATATATTTTTAAAAAGCTCTCAGCATGGCTTTCAGTTTTCTCTAATGTCTACAGGTTTGTATAGGAAAGCCTTACTTTTCCCACTTCTGCTTGGGTGTTATAGTTTGTTTGCACTGGGGAAATATAATACTTGATTTTGTGATGGCAAAAAGTGAGTCTTTTTTAAAAAAGCATTTAATGGAAAGAAATTTCCCACACATGTAGGATACTGTTACTAAAGAAGCAATCAATTGCCTGCCTCACTGTAGCCAGACACTATGTGTGGTTCCTCAGAGAGTTTCTCTTTTGCAATTATTCTTCAAACAAAAGGTCTTCAATTACAGGGCACAAGAGGTCTGGAAGTAAGCAAGGGTCTTCATGGATCAAACAAACGCTGTAAGTAGACCACACCTCAGTCTCTGGTTCCAAACATCTGTTGTTTGATGGAGAGACTTTGGTAATTTGAAATTAAATGTATCCTACCTGAACTGATTCAAAACAAGTAAATGATCTTAACAAATTTAGTTACATTCTGAAATTGATAAGGTTAAAAGTTTTTTCATAGTATATTCAATTTGTATTGGTTTTTTTACCTTTTGCAATTAATTATTTGGTTGAGTATCATTTGAACATGGACAATAAAGGAAAAATAAAATGTATGACTACAACTTTATGGCATAATGAAAATACACTTTTATGGAGAACACATGCAGGTTACAGGCATGAAGTTAATTACCATATATACTTGCATGTTGGCACATAATGTGCTGGCAGATCTGGGTCTATGCAGTTTGTAAGGACTAATAAGCAGAACAAACAACACAGACCCTGATCTGCTAGCGCATTATGCGACAGCAGATCAGGTTCTATGTTGTTTGCATTTGGACCTGGATTATATCCGAGTATATATGGTAATTTTCTTCATGTTCTCTTTTTGTAAAAGTACATGCAGTAAGTTTTGCTATACATATTTGAACACAAGCTTCCTTATCTGTATCAAATACAGAAAATCTTGCATGAGTGTTCATTTAAAATGAAATTTACAAAAGACATCAAATACATTTTTAGCAATAAACAAAACTTAATAGGTCTCATGCATGCAATTTCATCTTAAACAGGAACAAATATGAAGATCCTATGTATCACATGATAAATAGAGGACATCTACTTTTTTTAGTAGAAACAAGGAAATATTTCAAAAGTTAAGTATTTCCTTATATCTACTCAAAAAACATATTTTCATTTTATTATATATTTTTAATGTCAAAATCTTCGATTTGCATGGATTTGTTTCTCTATTCTGTGTCAGTGTGATTAATGGCTCAATTACTATATTGATAAAAAGAAGTTAAAGAATTTTACTAAAATTTTAGCACAGTGACTTTTTGCAAATTTAGATTGTACATATAACGTTTCAATTTTTATATTTTGTCAAATTAATGACTGTTTTCATATGAAAATGAAGAGGTTTTTATTTTCGTTAACACATTTCTTGTGTGGATTGATACAGTCAACATTGCTGGGGTGAGGATAGCTGTAGAAATATTACAGAACAGTCCAACAGACTTTAGAGCCTAACATCATTAAACAACAGATTTTAATGATTGTGAGTTTACTTGTAAGGATTTTGGTTTCTATTTTTGTTTATTTCTGCATTCAGAGGTGAATTTGTTTGTGTTGGCAAGTGTGCAGTCTATTTCGGTAACAGACGCTACACCCAGATTTTGGTTGTCATTTAATTTTGGTTTGCAATTGATATTAATCAAAGCCTGATTTTCCACTGTTTTCAGACATGATTATGATTGTGATGACAGTTAAAATTGGTATTTAAACTATTTTATTAATACAGTATATGTAATCAAGAGTTTTTCTTTTAAAAATGTTTACCATTTGTTGTTGAGTGTAATAGGTATATGACACTGAGTGACACAGAATATCGAATAGCAGAAGGTAATGTAAGTTCAGTCACTGAATATTTGCATGATTCACATGTAAAACTAATTATAACAAAGTTAATATTTGAAGCCTGCTTTTTGATGTTTGAGGATCATTTATAGGCATTCTTGATGGCACATTCTCATTGATTACATAAATGTATACTAGAGGGTCAACAGTCTTGACACATTTTAAGATCTATACATCCCTTGTGGGAAGGGGAGAGAGAGAGGAAGGGATGGAGAGAGAGAGAGAAGGAAAAGAGGGAGAAAAAATGAAATAGGCCTAAATATGGAAATACAGGTCTGAATAACATACATAAAGGCAGATATATTTCCTAACTGGAAAAAGAAAGTAGTTCCAAAAGTGATATCAACACTGTGGCAATAAAAGTGGTATCGCCACTGTGGCGATATAATTTTTCTCCCACTGATATATTTCAGTATCTCATTAAGAAATATGATATTAAATATTTTTTCAGTAAATTCTTTGAAAAAATTAATATTGCTTTAAGTAAAAGATCTCACTGGATGCCTCCTCTAATATTACATGTTTATACTTTCTGACATCACGCTATGAGATGCATTTATCTAATACATATTTTCTGACATCAAGCTATGAGATGCATTTATCTAATACATATTTTCTGACATCACGCTATGAGATGCATTTATCTAATACATGTTTTCTGACATCACGCTATGAGATGCATTTATCTAATACATGTTTTCTGACATCACGCTATGAGATGCATTTATCTAATACATATTTTCTGACATCACGCTATGAGATGCATTTATCTAATACATGTTTTCTGACATCACGCTATAAGACGCATTTATCTAATACATGTTTTCTGACATCACGCTATAAGACGCATTTATCTAATACATGTTTTCTGACATCACGCTATAAGACGCATTTATCTAATACATGTTTTCTGACATCACGCTATAAGACGCATTTATCTAATACATGTTTTCTGACATCACGCTATGAGACGCATTTATCTAATACATGTTTTCTGACATCACGCTATGGGGCGCATTTATCTAATACATGTATGTAATGACAGGAAATGATTATATTTCACAAGTGAACATGATATCAAGAATATGCAATGGGTTACAGCAACATTGTATCAATGAAGTCATGTGATATCAAGAATATGCAATGGGTTACAGCAACATTTTGTCAATGAGGTCATGTCCATAATTACATAGCAATATCTTAGTATCGGTCCACAATGAGACAGCCATATCTTAGTAGAGACCTATGATGACACAGCCATATCTTAGTATAGGTCCATGATGACACAGCCATATCTTAGTAGAGACCTATGATGACACAGCCATATCTTAATATAGGTCCATAATGACACAGCCATATCTTAGTATAGACCCATGATGACACAGCCATAACTTAGTATAGATCCATGATGACACAGCCATATCTTAGTAGAGACCTATAATGACACAGCCATATCTTAGTATAGGTCCATAATGACACAGCCCTATCTTAGTATAGGTCTATGATTACACAGCCATATCTTAGTATAGGTCCATGATGACACAGCCATATCTTAGTATAGATCCATGATGACACAGCCATATCTTAGTATAGGCCCATAATGACACAGCCATATCTTAGTATAGGTCTATGGTTACACAGCCATATCTTAGTATAGGTCCATGATGACACAGCCATATCTTAGTATAGGTCCATGATGACACAGACATATCTTAGTATAGGTCCATAATGACACAGCCATATCTTAGTATAGGTCTATGATTACACAGCCATATCTTAGTATCAGTCCACAATGACACAGCCATATCTTAGTATAGACCTATAATGACACAGCCATATCTTAGTATAGACCTATAATGACACAGCCATATCTTAGCATAGATCCACACTGACACAGCCATATCATAGTGAAGGTGCAGATTGACACAGCCATATCTTAGTATAGACCTGTGATGACACAGCCATATCTCAGTGTAGGTCCTCACTGACACAGCCATATCTCAGTGTAGGTCCTCAATGACACAGCCATATTTTATAGTATCAGCATGAATGAGAGAGTGAGAGTATGAGTAAGAGTGAGAGAGAATTGGGTTATTAAATGTGGAATAGTGAAGTTCAAACGTGATAAATGGACTTACCTGTAAGTTTTGAAATTCCCATAGTCAGATGAATATGAAAAAGAGAAGAAAAGAATTTGACTTACTACATGTTGCTGTGCAAGTACAAGTCTATATTTGGAAACTGAAATATTTTACCAGGATAATCATATGTACATATTTTCCACATTGTTCTGATTTTTACATCATAGTTGTAGATACACATATGGATAATCTGAAAGTGTGGATTGTTGTACATTATCAAAATTATATTACCGTATACACTTGCTTATAGGTTGGGTCCAGTCTTCTGGTGAAAGTCCAATGTTAATATGACTTTCCATCAAAGAGGAGTAGTGATATGATTTTCAAGATGGCAGCCATATTGGATATCACACTGGCACAATATAAAATCCAATGCTGATATGACTTTTTTGTTCAGGAGAAGTAGCAATAACAAGATTTTCAATATGGCTGCTGTGGTGGCCATACAAGCATCAGATTGGCACCATTTTCATTTAGGACCAACTAGACATCATAAAAAGTCTTTCAGTGAAAACCACATGCTGATATGACCATACATTCAGGAGGAGTAGTGATAACAAGATTTTTCAAGATGGCCACTGTGGCAGTCATATTTGATGTCAGAGTGGATCCATTTTCATTTAGAACCAACCAGACAACATAAGAAGTCTTCTAGTGAAAAGCCCCATGCTGATATGACCCTCTATTTAGGTGGAGTAGCAATTACAATATTTTCAAGATAGCCACTGTGGTGGCCATACTGGATGTCTAGGCAACAACATTTTCATTTATGATCAACTATACATCATTAACAAGACTTCTGGTGAAAAAAACCCATTCCAATATGACTTTCCATTCAGAATGAGTAGCAATAACAAGATTTTCAAGATGGCTGCTTTGGCAGC
The DNA here is from genome assembly GCA_029931535.1 of Margaritifera margaritifera. Taxonomy (NCBI): domain Eukaryota; kingdom Metazoa; phylum Mollusca; class Bivalvia; order Unionida; family Margaritiferidae; genus Margaritifera; species Margaritifera margaritifera. The sequence goes on along the minus strand of JAQPZY010001634.1, from coordinate 5,758,224 downwards.
TACATTGAATGTCAGGACAGCACCATTTTCATTTACAACCAACTAGAGATCCTAAAAGGTCTTTTAGTGAAAACTCCATTTTGATATGACCATCTGTTCAGTAGGAGTAGCAATAACAAAAATTTCAAGATGGACACTGTGACCATTTTGGATGCCTGAGTGGAAACCTTTTCATTTAGGACCAACTAGACATCATAAGAAGTCTTCTGGTGAAAAACCCACGTCAATATGATTTTTCGTTCAGGAGGAGAAGCAATAACAAGATTTTCCAGATAGGTACTGTGGTGGCCATATTGGATGGCAGATTGGTACTATTTACATTTAGGACCAGCTAGACATCATAAGAAGTCTTTTATTGAAAAACTGCACGTTGATATAACCATCCCTTCAGGAGGAGTAGAGATAACAAGATTTTCGAGATGGCTGCTGAGGTGGCTATATTGGATGTCTGAGTATCATCATTTTCACTTGGGACCAACTAGATCCTTGGGATGAATTTGTGTGTAAAGTTTCATGGGAATCTTACAAGTAGTTTAGGAGAAGTAGTGCCAACAAATTTGTGCTAAAGGAAGGGCATATGTAGGTCAACGGATGTCAGATGATGGACGATGGATAACAAGCCATCCCATAAGGTCTTCTGATCTATGACCAGATGAGCTAAAAACTGTATGCTGGTAGATACTACACTCAAATAAGACACTCTAAATTTTGGTTATGAAACTACAGGTTACATGATTGTTTTCTGATACAGAATGATATGTACTGGATACATTTTACATAACCCTTTCATGCATACTCTATATTACTTACATGAAATTCAGTTTAGGTTGGATATAAAAACAGTCAATAAGTACATTTCACAGCTCACAGTCTGAAGTCACCATATGGTAATTTAATGACTACTAGTATTTGAGACTGTGATTTCATTTTGTAACAAGAGCTATTTCCTTACCAATTTACAGATATGCTATATTGATAGCCCTGAAGACTGGCAATGAATGTGTCATCAACAATGCCCTCTATTTAACAGAACACCATTTTTTGGGCCATGCTTTACAATCATAAAACATTCTGATGGCAACAAAAATCAGCAAGGAGATACATTTTATGTTGAAATGTGAGGTATCTATTTTACCATCTATTCAAGGGAATTTAACATGAAGCCATGGGAAACTTCCTATATTGAAATTTTAGAGCGATGTTATAGTTTTAAATTTCAAGCAAAACAATCAACACATCTGCAACTGTACAATTCTGACATGATGCAATTTAATCAATTCTGGTAAATCAGTTAAGATTGCTTCCTTTCAACAATAGGAGAATATTTAAATGTTGAAAACTGGAAGAAAGTAAAGTTACAAAATCTGATATTTGTTTTCTTATTTTTGAAAATTTTCAAGTCAATACAGAAATTGTTGACACTATCTTGTAATCTACAAATCCTAAAATCAGAGATCTGATGACTGCAATTTAAATAATACCTACTAATTTACACAGCACTTTATCTAAAATCAAATTTTTATAAATTTTACCACTTTATTTGAGAGTAATTTTTAGTTAATATTGAGAATTTGAAACAATTGGTTGAAAGATCATAAAGTTATAACAGTTTGAATTTGAACATGTTTATATAGTGAAACTGGCCAAGGTGTCAGACTATTAATCAATCAAGCTGCTTTATAGACAGACTTAACACCCCAAATGGTATTATGTAACAATGCACACATAGCCCAGTATGAGAGACAGGTTTAACACCCCATACAATATTATGTAACAAGGCACACGTAGCCCAGTGTGTGAGAAGGCTTGACACCTCAGACAATATTATGTTACAAGGCACACAACACACATAGCTCTCTGTGACTGACATGCAGTGCAAGGCATACATAGCCCAGTGTGAGAAAAGGGGCAGTGTAAGGCACACAAAGTCCAGCGTGAGACAAGGCAGTGCAAGGCACACCTAGCCCAGTGTGAGAAAAGGCAGTGCAAGGCACACATAGTCCAGCATGAGAGAAGGCAGTGCAAAGCACATGTAGCCCAGTGTGTGAGAAAAGACTGTGAGGCACACACAGCCCAGTGTGAGAGGAGATAGTGCAAGGCACACATAAGCCAGTGTGAGAGCGGGCAGTGTGATCCATTGGAATTTGAACCAGATTTGTATTTGTAAAACACATAGCCCCCATTACATATCCAAAAAGTATACAAGTCCCAAAAATTCAAACATTAAAATTCATAAATTGCTATTATTATTAAAATCTAATTAGGTCATCAATATATTCATTGGAACACGCATATTAAATTTCCTTTGTCTACTTTGAGTGGTTTTTGCTTAATTGTGCTAAGAAGATTTTGAGAAAAATGTATTAAAAAAAAAAAAGAAATTTTGTTATAGCTGTAATGGCCTGAAAATCTAACCAAGTCATCTGCTTGACCATGATAAAGTGTGTAAAATTTCATAGCTTAAAACTTATTAGTTTTTGTTATTGCACTAAAAAGGATTATGGAGATATATATGGATGTACAGGTGATTTGCATCTTTTTGCTACTGCATAATTAAGAAAGAATGATCAACTGACAGCTGGTGTTAGGAAAATGGAGCTTGGAAATTTATCCATGTGTTGTTTTCTATTTGTATTTCATCTAGTGATATTTACTATATTGCTCTCCAACCTTAGTTACACCGAAATAATGACAAATTTTTATCAAGCTTTTGTAACGATCGTTTATATTGGTTGAAACCATATCATGTGACACAGAAAACTACAAGTTATTAGTTCATAATACCAAGAAAACGGAACTACTTTTGTATTCATGTGCCCTTCTTGTTTGCTTTGCACTATTTGTTAACAATGGTTAAACTATAGTTCTGTTATTTATTTCTTCAGCCTTGTTTTTATTTTTATAACTACATGTATTTGTAGTTACAAGAACTGAACTTCAGATTTTACAGGATACATGAGTCATTAAGCTTGAAAATCAACTACACAGTACATTAATGGCCATAGCAAAATTTCATGACTTCATGAATCAATTCAAATATAAAGCGCACGTTTTTGTTTATGCATGCAGTGCAATCGATTTTCAAGTGTCATGACTTCATGAATCCTGTAAAATATGAAGTTCAATTCTGAAATAAATAAATACAAATAAAATAAAATAAAAATTTTAAACAAGTTCACAACCTGCCAAAGGGACATTTTGAAGGAGTAATTCAATTCAGAATCTTTTCAAACTATATTGCATTTTTAATTGGAATAGAAAATACAAATGACAAGTGTATAATGGGAAGTAAATTTGTTGCCCAACAAATTTATTATATCTAACTGAACAACTTAGCATTGCTTAAAAAATTCAATGTCTTTATCAATCAAACAGTTACCAGTAAGTGCAATTAAGAGATCACTGTGGGCTTATTTCCCCATATAATCCAAGCTGGGCTGATTTCAACTGATATATTTATGATCCTATAATTGCACTGATTAGAACCCTGGTATGCATCCCCTCCCAGTATCCCTGGTCCAGTACTCTTTGATGTTGTACACAGTCAGTCTTGATGCAAGGTTATCAGATTCTAACAGAGCATGCCCTGTGTTTTATGTCATCACCACCACCACAACAAGGGCCAAACATGTAAATAAATCTGCTTTATAGAGGTTCTGCTACTAATAATGTACCATACACACCCTTTTGTATGTCCATTCTAAACTATTAATATTGGAAGAACCTTATGGGCAATCACTCCAATGCAATACCCAGGATTGATTACTTTTTGCAGCTATGAATATTCTCTTTTGTTAGTAAACAACACTTTAACTGTATGGTCCTATTTTAGCTTCCAAAATTGGTCACCCTAGTGATTTTCTAATTTTGGAGGAATTCACAATAAAATAGCTAAGGTACATTTATTACATAATAGATGTTCATTTCAGGGTGTTCCCAAGGCATGCTCAGCAATTTGCATATGGGCACAATCAATCTTAAGCAGTTAAAACATTACATCTGGCAATATCAGCAGTCTTTAGCAGTTAAAACATTACATCCTGCAATATTAGCTGCCCTGAATCATTTAAATGCTGTTTAGGAGTGGTTTCAAAATCATGCAACACACTTTTTTGGCATGCAAATAATTATTGTTAGGTCTTCGTCTGTCAGCAGATGCCAAATAGGAAATCCGTAAGATTCGAGATGTATTTTCTTTGGGACAATATTCATTTTTTTTCTATTCGAATTATGTCAAACTGAAAAAGCATCAACAGCTGTCTTTTAACTTGTAAATGCACAAATTAAAGATGCACAATAATGTGAATTGACTTTTCATTTGTTAGGTACCAATGTTTTGGGATTTTCTGGTTTCTACAGACCCCAAATTTAAATGAAAACAATATGCTCTGGCATAGAGATCAACCAGCCAGCTCTGCAAGCCTACCTACATGATAAAGTTTTATTTTCCAAACTTGGTTTCTTGAAATCCAAGAAAAAGTAACCATATGATGCTGATTACTCTTTATAAATACTGACCCTTGAGCAGACTTGACCATATTTTAATCAGTAGTAAATAATTTTTTTTACTATTTCTTCAGAAAAAGAAGATATGGAATGTACTCACTTAGAAGTCGAGTCAAATTGCAAACAACATAGACCCTGATCTGCCTTTGCATAATGTGCCAGGAGAGCAGGGTCAATAGTGTTTGTTTTACTGATTATTCCTAACAAACTACACAGACCCAGATCTGCTGTCACATTATGATGGGTACCTTTACTCAGAGCACAGGTTTGATTCCTATGCTGGGAATGAATTACAATTCACTAGCTTGTTTGATTACATTTGTGTCATTTTATATATATATATATACATATTTTTTTTTTCATACATTAACATGGCCATTGGATATGGATGAAATTTATTACAAAACCTTTAAAAGAAGATATTATTTATAATAGCCAATAATAAATACAAACAGTGATCTCTTTCAATAAAGTTCATTTATTGATGTACCGGAAACTGTAGTTTTCTGTTCTGGACTTGCTGTTGATTCAATTTTAGCATTACATATTAATTATACACTTTCTCCCTTTTATACTTTTTATTTTAAAAAATATATTTTCTTTCGTGCCAATTTAGTATCTCAAAAATTCCTAACACATATTGTGTATATATTTTTGGTCAGGCCTGACACTGTATTAGCCCCGAAAAAGTACTTTTTGTGTTAGTTTTGTTACTTCTACCTTTTCCTTTGGTTCCAATTTAGACCTAGACTATATGTATGTTGTTTTAAGGTTTTGTATGTGCCGACACACTGCCACACACCACATATTGTGGGGAATTGATGTTTGGACTAACCTTACAAACGTAAAATGACTAGGGGTATCATTCAATTGAAACTGGATTGTCTGACAAAAACTGGCATTTTGGAAACTCTGACATATATTTTATTTTTTACCAATTGGACATAACAAGTTTTCAAGTGCATCAAATAATATACCTTGTTGCATTGAAAGTTTATTTTCATGCTGTTGCAATGTTTTCAATTTCTGCAGTAGAAGCAATAGCAACTGCAAACTAAACCTCGGACTAAACCATTTTATCTGCAGAATTTTAATGCTTTTTCACATGAGTACTAAGAGAGGACAAAAATCCAATGTCTGCACTTGCATGCATTCAAACCATGGCACAATAAAACTTCATAACGACTATAATCTAAACTGCAGATTGGGTTTCTGGGAATTTGTCAGCAATGGACTTTAGGGGTTATCTTATTTCATTCCCCCTAGTTCATGCATTAATCATGGATAGGCTATCTGATCATACAACATAATCATGTATATTTATCATGGATAGGCCATCTGATCATACAACATAATCATGTATATTTATCATGGATAGGCCATCTGATCATACAACATAATCATGTATATTTATCATGGATAGGCCATCTGATCATACAACATAATCATGCATCTTGATTATGAACAAAACCATATGATCACAGAGCATAATCATGCAAGTTTCTCATGGACAATGTAATCTGATCCTACAACATAATCAAGCATGTTTATCATGTACTGGGCCATCTGATCACACAGCATAATTATGCATGTTTATCATGTACTGGGCCATCTGATCACACAGCATAATTATGCATGTTTATCAAGGACATGGCCATCTGATCATACAACATAATTATGGACTGGGTCATTTGATCATACAACATAATCATGCATGTTTATCATGGATAGGGTCCAGTGGCGTACTGGCCATTGGGCATACCGGGACAAATCCCTGTGGGCTGCCGCAAAAAAATCCGTTTTTACCGGTGTTTTACTGGTGTGAGCAAAACCCCGGGCCTGTCCCGGCAGATAAGTCCAGGCCGAGTTGCTTACCCAGTACACTCCTGATAGGGTCGTTTGATGATACAACATAATCATGCATGTTTATCTAGGACAGGGTCATTTGATCATACAACATAATCATGAATGTTTATCATGGACAGGGTCATCTGATCATACAGCATAATCATGCATGTTTATCATGGACAGTGTCAGCTGACCATACAACATAATTATGCACGTTTATCAAGGACTGGGCCATCTGATCACACAGCATAATTATGGAGAGGGTCATTTGATCATACATGTTTATTATAAACAGGGTCATTTGATCATACAACATGTTTATCATGGACAGGGTCATTTTTGATCATACAACATAATCATACATGTTTATCATGGACAGGGCCATTTTGTATCATACAACATAATCATGCATGTTTATCATGGACAGGGTCATTTTTGATCATACAACATAATCATGCATGTTTGTCATGGACAGGGTCATTTTTGATCATACAACATAATCATGCATATTTATCATGGACAGGGTCATTTTTGATCATACAACATAATCATGCATATTTATCATGGACAGGGTAATTTTTGATCATACAACACAATCATGCATGTTTATCATGGACAGGGCCATTTATGATCATACAAGATATTTATCATGGGCAGGGTCATCTGATCATACAAGATATTTATCATGGACAGGGTCATCTGATCATACAAGATATTTATCATGGACAGAGTCATCTGATCATGCAACATGTTTATCATGGACAGGGTCATCTGATTATACAAGATATTTATCATGGACAGGGTCATCTGATCATACAAGATATTTATCATGGACAAGGTCATCTGATCATACAACATGTTTATCATGGACAGAGTCATCTAAACACTGATATAAATGAAGGATATCCAGTATACAATTTTTTTATTATATGGCAGACAAATGTATTCTTCAATGATACATTTATTTTTTTTTGCAAATGAGAATCAAAACAGAAATAAACATTTCAGTCGTTTTAGTACTTAGTTTAAAATGGAGAAGTAAAGATATCTTTATTTCAAAATACATGTACTTGCATATGTGCAATGTTTAATCAGGGGAAATTATTTTGAGAGAGACCTCATACAACGTACTATTTTTCCTACCAAACCGATCATTTTTTCTTTATTTTACAATATGAATATTGACCATACATATATGGTAGTCCATTATAATTATGCACTATGACCTGGCTTCATCAATCACTTTCAAAAATCTAAATTTCAAGTAGGAAGTGATTTTATTGTAAGTCTAGAATTAGACTACTACTCTTCTGTTAATTGAGGTTTTTCCATTATTCATATTGGACAATCTCATCTACTTTTATTTATTTGTTATGGTTATACCTGTCAGTCTCCCTAAACCATCCAAGTCTTCCTGTGATTTACTTTCTTCTTTCAATTAAGCACGGCCAACAATGGCCACATTGCAACTCTTCTAAACGTATTAATAGCTTACCGTTTATACTCGCATATAATCCGGATCCAAATGCAAACAACAGAGAACCTGATCTGCCATCACATAATGCACCAGCAGATCAGGGTCTATGTTGTTTGTTCTACTGATTAGTCCTTATAAACTGCATAGACCCAGATCGGCCGGCACATTATGCGACGGCAGACCTGGGTCTATGCAGTTTGCAGTTGGTATTAGCTTATACACGAGTATATACGGTACTGACCAAGATATTGCAAAGGAGTGGTCTTGTACAACCTTTGTAAAATTTTCTTAGCAAGTGACCTTCAAATTAGGATTCCTTTTATAAGCAGATACCATCTGAATCAAAGAACCCATTTATTGTGAAAATTGTCTTTGTTTCTTTTGCATTTCATATTGGATTCATCCTCTATTATATACAGTCTAACTTATTATTCCAAGGCAAACTGCTGCTTTTAAAACCATCAGAAAACAAACTATTGTCAAATAATTTGGTACACTTTAAATCGTTGTAAGCTCACTCCCATTCATGTCATCATATCAAACAGTAACAGTCAGATAGTCTGATTTTGATAACTGAGACTAGAATGAATCTGAGCACCTTTATTGTCAACTTGTTCTGGCTAGTCTCTATGCTTCTGAAGGTCACTATCAAACAATGGACTAATTGTATTCAGAGGTACTTGATGGTAAAGATACTGAATCACTGAGACAGCAATGATTTTTCAATAAGCTGCATTAAATCTGGTCCAACAGCAATACAGCATCTCAATACAAGTACCATTTATACTTGCATATAAGCCAATACCAACTGCAAACTGCATAGACCCAGATCTGCCTCGCACAATGTGCCGGCAGATCTGGGTCTATGCAGTTTGTAAGAACTAATCAATATGACAAACAACATAGACCCTGATCTGCCGGCACATTATGCGACAGCAGATCAGGGTCTATGCTGTTTGCATTTGAATCCAAGTTATACGTGAGTATATATGGTATGTGCCGAACTGAAAACTTGTTCCTTCATGAATATTTGACAAATCAGACTTTGAGACAATTTCTCAAGGTTTTTACCTCAAACAATTAGTCTACTTTATATAAGAAACATTGTATGTAATGGTCTTGTTTCCATTTTGCTCTTTGTTGTACTTCTGGAGCTACAGCTTGAGAATCTGAACCAAATATGTACACGAATTAGTACTATTATGAAAAAGCTTTATAAAGCTGAGCATGTTCTAATCTTTATTTTGCAAAATCTTATGTTCTAATTATACAGTTAAATGCAATATTCCCTGTTATTTGGCATTCCACTGTAAAACCAAGTGACAGACAGCTTGAACCCAAGTCATTTCTGTCACCTGATACAAATGAAATAAGTTCTCCAATCGTCTAGAAACTCAATATTTTGATTAATGGAAGAAAAATAAATATCAGAAGTAGAGTATACTGTATATACTCGCAAATAAACCAGGTCCAAATGCAAACAACATAGACCCTGATCTGCCGGCGCATAAAGCACCGGCAGATCAGGGTCTATGTTGTTTGTTATACTTATTAGTCCTTACAAACTGCATAGACCCAGAACTGCTGGTGCATTATGCAATGGCAGATCTGGGTCTATGCAGTTTGCAGTTGGTACCGGCTTATACACAAGTAAATATGGTACATGTCTTCTTGTTTGCTCTCTTCGAGAATTGATAACTTTCTCCTGGCCTTCTGTCACAGCATGACCAAACAGTCTGGAAGAAGCTCAATTTGCCCTTCACTGGGCATTGATTTTCTGCATTTCCAGACACAAGTCATCTCTGATATTCCAAGTTTTGGATACTTGATGCCATATTTCTTTGTGCTAAAATACCAATCTATTGTACAGAAATATTTGGCAAAATGTCAGCAGAGGAATATTATTTCCTTCTGTGTGTATCTATAATTCAACAAGTGTCATACTGGGCTCCAGAATATGTCTGATGCAGATTACCGGTACTGTCAGTACCAGATGCAAATGAAAATTTAACTTTCATTCAATCACATATTGTCTTCAACCATAAAGGATTTCTACAGAAAATGCTAATAAAGTCCGAGATTGGGTCTAAAAATATTAAAACCAATATGACCTTTGATATTCTATGACCTTTGATATTCTATGACCTTTGATATTCTATGACCTTTGATATTCTATGACCTTTGATATTCTAAAAGTCTACCGATACCTGATTAGATAATACTTATATGCTGAATATGAATGACCTGAATGAACTGATACTTTATATGTTAAACTTCCTGGGAACACTCCACTACTGTCATGTTCAAGATTATTTGTGGATTAACTATCAGCACTAATCTCATGTAATCGATCAGTCCCAAACCAACCCTTTACAAGTAACTACAAAGCATTGAAATAACTCCAAGAACTACAAATTTGTACTAACTACCTTGCTGCAATGTCATGATAAAGTCATAGAACCCAAACGATTGAAATCAAAAAGCCCAAATATTGGCAAAGATATATGTGGCCATGACCTTAGAAGTGATGAGTTTTTCTCATATCCATCTTATTTATCATTGTATAAAACAAAACAACAAAGTTGATTTTTGAAATTTAAGAAGAAAATGTAATGTAAAAACTCTGTCTCTTTATAAAAGCTTTTCTCAGAAATGCTTTGCATTAGCCATGGTAGTGCAGACACCAACTTCTTAGTAATATCCTTTAAAGTGTTTTTCCCCCACATAAATAGCTCCAAATATATGCCCACATAAATAGCTCAAAATGTATGCTGCCAGTAGTGGAAACTTTTATGGTTTCATGAAATGTGAAACCAAAGATTATTTAAGTTATATCAAAGTTTCCCCATGATATAGGGTGAAAACATTAATTAGTAATTACATTTGTGCTCTTGAACTCGGACCTACACACTTTAGTCCTGTGTACCAATAATTGTAAATGTGATTTAACACAAGAGTGTCAAACTTGCTGCATTTGCTGTGCAACTGAACATCAACAAGTCATAAACTTTGAGGGACATGTCAGTGTTATATTGACTGCTTTTATCCAACAAGTCTGAAGTTTTGCAAGTGGAGTTGAACCATAGTATGTGATGTTTCATCTGAATCACGCTTGAATCTATTAAATTTATGCTAGGGTGCAAGAATTAAATTAGATTTATTATTTTTGACCCTGGTGAGCATGACCCTTAACTTATGAATTAATCAACAGCTTCCTGCTACAGAAAATCTATAAGATAAATCTTACATATAGATCAAAACATACTAGATGTAATTTGTACCAACTTGACAAACAAATGAACTGAAGATTCATAGGATGCTGACTGACTCCTGACTTTAAATATTGTGAAATTTGTTTTCTGTTCTTTCCAGGAAATCAAAACTGCTGGTATTGCCTGTAATCAAAAATAGCAACTTTGTCAAGAATGGAACTGTTGACAAGAATGGTAATGCTGCAACATTTACCAAAATTTAAAAAAATGTATACAGTTTACAGTAGCTAAAACAATGCTGTTTAACTGAAATGATTAGAAACTCAACCTTTTACCCTATCTACTCATTTGACTTATTGAACAGCTGACAGTTATTATCATGTGCATGCCATACCTGAACTTGTAATTGTTTTATTTGCTGTATGTCTTTTACCTCTTATTATGACAGGATTCAGTTTGTAAGACATGTCTTTATTGACAGGATTCAGTTTGTAAGACATGTCCTTGTTGACAGGATTCAGTTTGTAAGACATGTCTTAACTGACAGGATTCAGTTTGTAAGACATGTTTTTATTGACAGGATTCAGTTTGTAAGACATGTCCTTGTTGACAGGATTCAGTTTTGTAAGACACGTTTTTATTGACAGGATTCAGTTTGTAAGACACATCCTTGTTGACAGGATTCAGTTTGTAAGACATGTTTTTATTGACAGGATTCAGTTTGTAAGACACATCCTTGTTGACAGGATTCAGTTTTGTAAGACATGTTTTTATTGACAGGATTCAGTTTGTAAGACACGTCCTTGTTGACAGGATTCAGTTTGTAAGACATGTTTTTATTGACAGGATTCAGTTTGTAAGACATGTCCTTGTTGACAGGATTCAGTTTTGTAAGACATGTCTTTGTTGACAGGATTTAGTTTGTAAGACATGTCTTTGTTGACAGGATTCAGTTTGTAAAGACATGTCTTTATGCAATATATCTAACAGTTTCAGTAAAACATCATTAAGATTGGGGTGATATTGTTTCCTATTATTACATATATGTATCATGAAAACATTTATAATGGAACTGGAGGTACTGCGCAGACATGTACATGTAATGCTCTTGTAGGGTCTACAATGGCTAAAAAATTATGCAGTGGCTTACAAACTTCAAATGGTGTTTCTTTAAAATAAAATGGTAACTAAACAAAGGTTCTGTTAACAAACACGTTGTTTAAAGGTAATTACTGTAGTTTAAAGAAATCTGTATCAGCATTATTAGTAAATTGACATGATGTTGCATAATGTGTGCAGTAAGCAATTCTCAATTTCTACTTATTCCTAGTGATGCAGTGTGAAAATCATAGATACATACTGTAAGAAAAGAATTGAAATATAAATTCTGCTTAACAATCCTCTTAGCAAAAGATGTGGTAATATATAATTTAATTGGAACTGGTAGTTCCTCCATCAATGACAGCCAGACGCATGTTCGTTTACATGTTTACCAATTTTGTAAATGTTTACAGGCATTAACTAAATTAAGCTATTTACACATTGTAGCCCAATACATTTTAAATCAATGTTAGCATCATTACATTGATGGAATGTTGTCATTAGCAATTCATCTTATTGTGTGCCATAATGCAATTCAATGTGAACAATATTTTTGACAATTTTGTTTTTCTGAAAAATTTTGTAAAAATGTCATCATAATGAAAATGTGAATTCCATACACTAAACTGTATCAAAATAATAATTAAATTAAAATTCATTGATATACAATATTAGTCAAAACTGTAATCCACATATTTATGAAACTTTAAGGTCTGAGTAGGAAATAATTAATTTGCATAAGATGTTTGTGTATTTATAAAGTGATAGCAAAATTTGAGAATGATTTTTTAAATTGATACATAGTGTATACTTTTCCTGATAATGATCCATGAATGAGAAACTAATATTTTAAAAAAATATCAAGTAAAAACACAGTGATCAGTTATTCTCAGTTTGACTTTGATATCTCAGTCCAGATATGTACATTTGAATATTCAGGACATTGGAGGATGTTTTGGTATTATGTTTTTGGAGCAAAATTATCAGTCTGATTTCTGATATCATATGATGCAAATATGATACAATCATTCAATACTGGGAAGAAATCTATTTGATATTTTGTAAAATTGTACAATAGTATTTTTAATGCTCTTTTCTAAAATGTTTAATGTAAAAAACTTCACAATCCTGTACTCTATCAAAACCTGTTATATTTACTGGCCACTGAAAATAAAATAAAATGTAAATTTTGTTTCTACAAAGTTATAAATAAACCTGATGATCAGACTAAAACTGTGTTACCATTCACAGACTACACTCATTATCATTCACAGAGTATACTCATTACTATTTACAAAGTACACTATTACCATTCACAGACTACACTCAATACCATCCACAGTCTACACTCATTACTATTTACAGACTACACTCATTACCATGCACAGACTACACTCATTACCATTCAGAGTACACTCATTACCATTCAAGGAATACACTCATTACCATTCAAAGAGTACACTCATTACCATTCATAGACTTCACTCATTATAATTCATAGTCTACACTCATTACCATTTACAGACTACACTCATTTATGTCAAATAGATCCATTTGTTTTAGTAAACATTTCATTAAGTTGATCATCCAGTGAACAAATTGCTTTTCTTCATCTCTCCTCATCAATTTATAAAATATGAAAATATGTAATAACAACAACAAAAAATATATAAATTTAATCAATAATAAAAGAACACTCATTAAAAGGACTGAAGTTACATACATGGTTCTAACTTAAAATTTTGCACAACTTGTGTGCCCATATCTTAGTTCTAAAGTGCCCATTAAAAGCTGGATCAGAATTATTTAATGTAACACTACCTGGAAAATCAACTGGAACTTTTACTCCATTTCACATTTCATCGTATTTACACCTGCAGAAGTCATTAAAGACAACAATTTTCTCTCTAAATTTGTCTCATATAACCCAGGGCAATAAACTTGGGTTTAAAAACAAGATCATATTTGGCCTTTCATCTAAACCTATACTGAATTTTGATGAAAGAGGATGTTCCTCTTCATCCTTTATTGAGTTGACCTCAAAACATTCATGATGACAGCTGAGGTCAGAGGTAGTGTTCTTAACATACCCTATCACCATGGTAACAGAGATAGAATCTTGGGTTTGTCCATATTAAGAATAGATTATTTTTGTACAAACCAAGATGGGCTCCCATTTGCAAGCAAAGAGATCTTGCATTTAAGATCTTTAAAGAATTCTGTGTGAACCTACTGTATCTCAAACAGTAATCTATTCACATGGCTCTTTGGTCTCTGTGTATCAACATTTCTGACCATGCTTTATTACGTGATTGAAACAAGTCATGATTCCTGGTGAAGGCCGAAAAATGAATTTAATGTAACCGGAATAAATATATTTGTTTCTTCATTAAACTGTTACCAACTGAAATAGTGGCTTAAGAACGCCTTTGAAAATGCTAAGGTTAATTCATATTGGTCCTTTTTTATGCTACTAAATGTAATAAAAATGCTACATGTTATACTGTCTATACTCACTTGTATGTCAAGTCCAACTGCAAACTGCACAGACCAAGATATGCAGTTGCATGATATGCCGGCAGATCTGGGTCTATGCAGTTTGCTAGGAGTAATCAGAAGAAAAAATAAGATAGAGCCATATCTGTCGGCACATTATGCGATGCCAGATCTGGATCTATGCAGTTTGCAGTTGGACCCGACTTATAAGTGAGTATAGACAGTATATTTAAATCAATATCCAATTGCAGCTGCTATATCAAATGCTAAACTAAAACAAATCAATATTACATTTGTTAAGCATAATTGAATATTAGAATTTCATTTCATTTTGAACTGGACCTTTTTATTGCAGGAGATAACTTCGTTTTGATAGTATCTGAGAAACAGACATCTCATTTCTGCTCGACGTAAATGGCCGAATGGCCGCACACATCGTTAATCCAATGAACGAATGAACGATCTCATTTCTGCTTCTTGACAAAGAATTCGCATGGAGACAATGGCATAAAAAGAATCGTGATGTCGAGTTCTTGGGTATCCCTGCATCCTGGCATGCTTTAATACCACAGTGGAAAATAGAAATGCATCGTACTATGCTGTGCTCATTGTTCCGTGAACAAAAAAAGAAATTGTAATATTCAAGAGTCGAGTCAAAAAGAGATATTGTAATATTCAAGAGTCGAGTCAAAAAGATATATTCTTGCTTCATTTTGTTATACTTTCTAATGAGAAATTAAAAGGTTCTTGGTTGGGTATTTTTATGGTGAACAATCTCTCCCATCCATAGTGCAGTTATGTCATTAAAACCATGAGATTTTGTGTTATCCAAAAGAGGGATCACAAATGCAGATGAAACATACAGTTCTCTAATGCAACAGGACATCACTCTTGTAACAAATCAAGTTTTAAAAATCCAAGAATGTGATTCAACCCATTTATCACTTCTTTGTTGTCTCTCTAAAAATTCTAAAGACTGGTATTTCTCATCGAGTGAAATCATATCCAACAGAATATCCATGGGAGGTGTCATATAGGTAAATATTATAAATGTAGCTCCATAGGTAAATATTATAAATGTAGCTCCATAGGTAAATATTATAAATGTAGCTCCATAGGTAAATATTATAAATGTAGCTCCATAGGTAAATATTATAAATGTAGCTCCATTAACAAGCATTTCATAACTTACTTATTTTACTTCATGAGTAATACCAGTGGTTAATGTCCACACATGGTAAAGTATTATAATATCAACAGAAGAGAAGTAATGAACTGTTTGGGAAAAACAAACATGTTTGACTGTTCAAGAAAGCAACAAAGAGAAGTACTATGCTGTAGTTGCAGTGGATTGTATTACAACTTGCTACGATATGTAATTTTATCTTAACATTACTGTTGCTTTGAGAGACTATTATGCTATTTGTATTGGTTGTTTATTTTTTCAATCTAGAACACATATTCGCAATAATTCCTCCAAGCTACAAATATTGTAATATCATTGTTTTATCTAAGTAAGTCGAATAACCAATACAAAATATACCAGTATTTATACGAAGCTTCGTGCCTTCTGTTTTTACCTTTTCTATATTTTGACTGCAGCGGTGAAGTCATTACATTACCAACTCTTAATATTGACTGTAGGGTTTCTGTCATTACATAACTAACTCTTAATACTGACTGTAGGGTTTCTGTCATTACATTACCAACTCTTAATATTGACTACAGGGTTTCTGTCATTACATTACCAGCTCTTAATATTGACTGCAGGGTTTCTGTCATCACATTACCAACTCTTAATATTGACTACAGGGTTTCTGTCATTACATTACCAACTCTTAATATTGACTGTAGGGTTTCTGTCATTACATTACCAACTCTTAATACTGACTACAGGGTTTCTGTCATTACATTACCAGCTCTTAATATTGACTGCAGGGGTGCAGTCATTACATTACCAGCTCTAAATTTTGACTGCAGGAGTGCTGTCATTACATTACCAACTCAAAATTTTGACTGCAGGGGTGCTGTCATTACATTACCAATTCCTAATATTGACTCTTATATAAATAATGACTTTTAAAGTTTTTGTGACAAGCTTGGGAAATATTTAAAGTCCTTTTTTCAATCCATAAAGAAAAGGGATGTTCTAACATTTTAACTATTTTCTCTATACTGTGCAAGTTTTAGCAACTTCTGTCAAGCACTCTCAACCATGAAGATGGTATCTTCAAGAGACTGTTCAGATCAAAGAAGCCAATAAACCTGCAAGAAACCATCGATCCTCAATGGGCAGACCATGAAATCCTGGGCAGATGCTGAAATCCTGGGCAGACAATGAAATCCCTGGATGTGCCTGCTCTAAGGATTAAATCCAGGATGTGACTGCTACAAAGCAAGTGTGATAGTACTGCACCATCAAATCAAGTTCTTGTGTGTGTTATGTACATAGCAGAGATGAAGAGTCAATTAACATCCATATGTAAAACAAACAGCGAAGTGTAGTTATTAAAAACAGGAGAAAGGGAAAAAAAATAAAATATGGACTTTGGGAAATATTTAAAATCCTCAAAACTGTGATACTTGGATAATATATTAAGCTCTTGTGTATGTTAATGTAATTGGGAATGCAATCTTAATCCCAGCAATCATAAAAACAAGGGTCAAATTTGCTTGGAATTAACCTGTTACATTTAAAGGCAATCTTACATCTCAGAGTTATACATTATGAAAACGTAGTATAATGACACATTGGTATTGAAAAATGAAAGCATTTTTAATTGATGTAATTCAATTCCAACTGCCACTGGCTGAAACTTGTGGGCGAAAAAAAACCCCAAGAATCAGTGAACTCCCCGATACAGGAACAGCCCACTTACTTTCTCACATTCTCATTTTACAGTGTGCTCTCCAAATAATTTTGCTACTGAAGAAATTTGAGGCTTATTGTCACAATCTTCAAACTGTCAGCTTGTGATGTTATACTCCTCTTAAATACAACATTGCTGTAAAGATACCGTATATACTCGCGTATAACCCGAGTCCAAATGCAAACAACATAGACCCTGATCTGCCGTCACATAATGAGCCGGCAGATCAGGGTCTATGTTGTTTGTTCAACTGATTAGTCCTTATAAACTGCATAGACCCAGATCTGCCGGCGCATTATGCAACAGCAGATCTGGGTCAATGCAGTTTGCAGTTGGTATAAGTTTATACGCGAGTATATACAGTAATAATTTAATTTGCTTACAGGACTTCAGGTGTTTGTTGCTAAGCAATACCTGTTACTGTTGCTTGTTTATATATAATATCCTTGAGAAAGCAAGCAGGATTGTCTTATTTTATTTTATGGCAATATTTGGACTTATATGTTTGCAAACATCAACACTTTGCTACAGTACATTTGAGGATGAAGCCATACACAGAAATTGGAACATTCAGTTTATTCAGTTAACTTTAGCAAGATTTACGGAACCAAGGGGACAAACAAATCTCAACCCAATACACGACACAATACAAATGCGAGTATTCTTCCTAAAACATTTTCATACCTCCAGTTAAACCTGTTGCAGCAGACACAATCATCAAATACACAACAGTTCATAAAACATACTACTGAGTTACATGATTCCCACGAGACAGACATTTGTACTGTGGCTGACATGGAGTCATGTGATTGGTATGACAGCATGCAATTCCAATGGCATTTTCACTGTAGTGAAACAAGCTGAATTTCAACATTTCTGCATTAAATCATGTAACAAAACTATTATTGACCTTTGTTTTGGTGAACATAAAGTGTTACGAACCACAAACCTGTCATATTGACCTCCACATCAAGTGGGTCAACATGAGCTTTACGGATTCTTAAACTTCAAATTCACTGCAACAAAGGTCAATAACTTTATAATAGGTCTTTTTTCTTACTTTCATTATTAATTTCAACCTCGATAAGGGGCACATTTCCCATGAGGACAAATTTGTGTGGTCCTTTGAGTGTCCTTCAAGTTTCAATGAAAATCACTGATGCTGTAGACTGGTATCAAGAAAGGTACTGACAAAAATTGTGACATAACAATGACCTTGATCATTAACTGATTGTTATAGATTGACACCATTCTTCAGACTTTCATATTCACAATATACATACCATTTGCACCTTCCAGATTACTTATTTGAAATGTATGCAATATATCAAACTGATGCTCAGTGAAGAGCAAAGGGTGGGGTGCCGCATGCTGAATGCGTTAACTATATATGGAAATGAGATACTGCATACACAAAACATTTATTGTTACATATTTGAAGTTACTGCCTATATTTGCACAAAGACACTTATTAGAAGAAAAAAAAACAATAAACAAGTCCATACACTGTTTAAAAACAGTAGAAAGATTAATTTAGTCTTTTCAGTTTAAAGTGTCATTGTGTGTGTGTGTAGTTTATGCAACCTGTTCTTTTGAAAATTTAAAACTCAGTAAACTGACCCTGATATTAATTAAAGTGAACTTTGTTACAATAGCAAAATTATATGAATGGTTTTTTGCTCTGTACAAAAGCCCAGTCTCATTAAACCAATGCAAACTGTGGACATATAAAATGTCAGAATATCTACTATATTATCTAAATTGTTTCATACCCTCTAATATTTAGAACACCATAAATCTATAACAAGAATTCCATGGAATGCTTGCAATGTCTTGTCTACTCTGCTGTGGCAAAATCGGAAAAACCTTGAAAAACATGAAAGTAGTTTAGTGACCTATTTTTGCTCCACCATCCTCAAACATAAATCAAATTTCATGACTTTATATACAACAGTGTCAGAGAAACTGAGCTAAAGGCAACTGTGACCTTGACGTAATCACTAAAGCATGAAAAGTAGTTTGATGTGACCTACTTTTAGTGAATAATACCCCCAAGATGAACACACCCATAAAGTTTCATGACTGTACATACAGCATTGTAAAAGAAACTGAGCTAAAGGCAACACCTTGATGTAATCACTAAAGCATGAAAAGTAGTTTGATGTGACCTACTTTTAGTGAATAATACCCCCAAGATGAACACACCCATAAAGTTTCATGACTGTACATACAGCATTGTAAAAGAAACTGAGCTAAATGTAAAAATTTAATGAAGGATTAATTTTAGACTGTGCTGTTGCACCTATGACCCTTATTTTTCATCTATGGAAGAAGAAAGTTCCCTCCATGGTGCTCATATGGTGCATAAAAGAGATCCAATCAAATAAAGATAAAAGATCATTACGGTTGACTTTAGACTGGATTATGTGCATCCTAAGCTTACTGAACACTCATTGCACAAGAAGTACAATGCAATGAATTTCATTGGCTGACAGAAATATATTGCTGATTTTGATTAGCTGGTCACCAATTGAGAGCACATGGTCAATCATTGATAGAAAATGTAAAGAAGAGAATATTAAATCTTCAGTGAAAACACTGTTGCATTTATTTCCAAAGCAGTGTACAGGGAAGAAAAAATGTTCACTCATATGTCCAAAATTAATTCTAGAGGGGATCGGGTTACTTGAGCATGAGAAATTCAAATACCAGTATGGAAGGTTCATGACCTGGGAGGCTGATAATGATCACAGGTGCTCGGGTCATGAATTTATTCATTTCTGCAATAAATATTCACTTTTCCAACATTATATACTTTGAACCAATCATTGAGTTGAACTATGCTATGGTTTGCTACAGTTTCCTAGTCAACTAAAATAACCGAATCTTGAACATAGGACAGTTATTTTTGCAGACAAGGAAAATTTTACAAAACCATGGTGTAGCCTGACTCTACAAAGACTAAGTCAAAGCATATAATTTTAATATTTATTACAGAAATAATAAATCCACAATGCTAGTGCCTGTGATAATGATGTGTTTGAAATTTCTTCAATAAAGAAGAAACAGATAAGGGCATTTGCACCCCGTTTTTCTTTCCTAAATGATCAAATTTATGACCTGGTAGGGTTCATTGGTCCCCATTTTCTCCATTTCTGGAATTAACACTGTTAATGTAATCACTGGAGTATGAAATATAGGTCACTGTGACCTACTTTTGTACATGGTAAGTAGCACCCTCCAAAATGAATACACCCATCAAGTTTCATTGTTACACATCCAACAGTGTCAGAGAAACTGTGCTAAATACAAAAACAATCAACCAACCAACTGATTTGCTATATAGTTATTAATGGAGGAAGAGTAACAGACCAGCAATGATAGAGTGAAGCCATGTATGATGGTCAGAAATAATGCTTACAAATGACATGCTACTGATAATGGTTGTTGGATCAATACTTAGAAATGGTCTGTTGGGAATCAAATTGCTCCTACTCATGATCTCTATCGTTGTGTATTAGGATCACTGTAGATATGAAATACTATCAAAGAAGCTGGAGCCAGGCAAAATTACTGTCTACATGAACAAGTAATCATCTCATGTCTTAATGTCTTTGACATTTGAAAATGATCCTGTACACAAATTCCATCCAATAATTGGGAATATGAGCCCCCTTTTGCCACCAGAAATAATTATTCATAAATCTGGACAATGATTTCCATTCAATAACATTATTATGATCTCCTTCCGCTTGAAATGGTTTCTGAAAGCTGAATCATTCCAGGGCTTTTCCCTTCATCATGGAGAATTAACAATCCCAATTTTCTCTATTCAGTTTCCCATTAAGCCTGCATTAACAATACCCTGCAGCCCAGTGCAGTCATGTTCTTGTCCCCCTCTTACCTTGGACATTTCTACCATATATACTAGCTTATAGACCGACTCCAAATGCAAACAACATAAACCCTGATCTGCTGTCGCATAATGTGCCGGCAGATCAGGGTCTATATTGTTTGTTCTACTGATTAGTCCTTACAAACTGCATAGACTCAGATCTGCTGTCGCATAATGTGCCGGCATATCTGGGTCTATGCAGTTTGCAGTTGGTATTGGCTTATACGCGAGTATAGACATTAATTATCAAATGTATGTACATTGCATCCCTTGAAAACCAATGTTCATTATGTACTATGGCCCATTTGGTTCATCAGACACCAATTAGACAGACAGAAATTCATTGACAATTGTTTTGTCCATATTTTAAAATATAAATCTTTTAAATAATTGTATTGATCTCTAAAACATGTTTTTTTTCCAATTCTTTACAGCAATAATTCTTAAATGTATAAATTTTCCTAAGAGGTTTTAAGCAAACATACAGTTTCTAAAGTAGTTTTATTTTTGCAGCAACATCTGCTGGATAAATACACAGACTAATAAGCCCCAATATATACTGCAAATGTAATGAACGAATTAAATTTGTATACAACAACCATGGAGCAAGCAACTATCTCTTGAAAAACAAACACGTTTTGATCCCAAACTCCTCTTATTAGTTACCAGTACATTAAAACAAGAGGCATAAATGTGCCTGATATTGCTCACTTGGCATACATTGGTCTAAAAGGCAAGCAGTAATAGGGGGAGCCACTCCAAACACTATACTGGCACATCATATCCTAAGGAACATTCTTACCTTATTTAATCAAATTTGGCTGAGTCATGCCCATGAAGAAGTCGAAAACAGGTTTTCTACCTGGTTGCCATAGAAGCCACATTATTGCTTGGGGTTTCTGCTCAGGCAAATAATGTTAGAAACAGGTCCAAAGAATAGTTACCATCAAGTTTGATCAAAATTTACTCAGCCATTCTGGAGAAGGAATCAAACATAAAGTCACATTGTTGCTAGGGCAACCATCTAAACATAATTCTGAACGAACATATCTGTTGAAAATTCCATTCAAGCTGTTCTAAATAAGAAGTTAAAATAGGTTTTCCACCTAGCTGCTATGGAATTCACACTGTTGCTATGGAAGCCACCCTGGAAACAAATTGGTAGGACATGTCATACCAAGTTTAATCAAACCTGGCTCAGCTGTTCTAGATAAGTTGAAAATAATTTTCCCACATGGTTACTATGAAAGCCACACTCCTGCTAGAGAAGCCAGCCTGCACAAAAATATGATAGAGCATACCCTCAGAAACATTCTTACCAAGTTTGACAAAAAAATGGCTCAGCCATTCTGGAGAAGAAGTTAAAAATATGTTTTCCATATGGTTGTTATGGAAGCCATACCTTTGCCTGGGAAGCCAATCACAAAGCCAATTCTAACAGAACATATTCCATAAAACATTCCTACCAAGTTTGATCAAAATTTGCTTAGCTGTTTCAGAGAAGAAGTTTAAATTCATTCTCTACCTGGTTGCTAAGGAAGCCATGTCATTCCTCGAGGAGCTCAGGCCTAAAAATTGACACAAGCAAGATAGCATTTTGCTAGTACAATTCTGATACACCAGTAAATTGCTAGCTGAAAAAAAATGAACTAGAAATTTAAATTTTCTTGTCAATTTTATTAAAGCTACTCGGATGTACAAAAAACCATCAATAAAACATAACAATGCATTGAAAATAGCCTTATTACAACAATCAAACTGCTGCTAGTACTGAAAAAAGTTAATTTCTAGCCCTGAAGCCAACCTGAATATAAATTTTATAAAGCATGTTCTCTGAAACAATAGTTCATATGATCAAAACTGGCTCAGCCATTCGAGAGAAGTTGAAAATAGGTTCTCCACATGGTTGCCAATGAAACCACACCATTGCTAGGGGAGCCATCACAGATATGTTGATAGAGCATGTCCTAAGAAACATTCCTACCAAGTTTGATCAAAATTGGCTCAGTCATTATAGAAAATCTCAAAATAGGTTCTCCATATGGATGTTATGGAAGCCTCAATATTGCATGGGGAGAAAACCTGGACACAGTTTTAATAGTACATGTCTTATGAACATTCCTACCAAGTTTGATCAAAATTGGCTCAGCCAATCTAGAAAAGTTAAAAATGTTTTCCATATGGTTGCTGTGAAAACCACACTGCTGCTAAGGTAGCCACCACAATTCTGATGGACATTTCCTAAGCAACATTCCTACCAAGTCTGACAAAAATTGGCCAAGCTATATTAGAGAAGATATTGAAAATAGGTTTTACAAGCAGTTGCTAAGAAAGCTACACCCTCGCTAGGAACCATGTCAGATATCATTTTAATACAGCATGTTTTACAAGCAGTTGCTAAGAAAGCCACACCCTCGCTAGGAACCATGTCGGATATAATTTTGATACAGCATGAGCAAAATTATTCAAAACTGGCTAAGCTGTTCAGGAGAATAAGTCGAAAATAGGTTTTTCATTTTTGTCACTATGGAAGCCACCTTGTTGCTGGGGGAGCCATCCCAAACATAAAGAACATTCCTACCAAGTCTGATTAAAACGGAATCATTGGTTTTTGAGAAGAAGTTGAAAATTAGGAATCTTGATGGATGACACACAACAGATAATGCAGTGTGTCATTCACAGGGCCTTACCATTAAGCTAACTTGGCCTTACGGTCGGGTGAGCTAGATAAAAACTAGTAAACTTTAAAACTTATGTGTCCAAAGATGTCCCACCACCACCATCTCTCTCTCTTCCTCCCTGCCCTCCCCTCCCTGCTTCTTTCTCTCGCTCTCTCTCTCCCCCCTCCCTCCTCCCTCTCTCCCTCCCTCCCCTCTCTCTCTCTCTCTCTCTCTCTCTCTCTCTCTCTCTCTCTCTCTCTCTCTCTCTCCGTTGTCCACTTTAGACATTCTGTAACCATATTCAAGCCTGAGTGCCCAAGATTTTCAATTTGTGTCATTGCAACCCAATACAGTATTGATATTTGAAATTGCTCTTTTATCCTGTGTGAGAATCAAATAGTCCCACTTTATGTTAATTTCATGACCTTTTTCCAATAGGATGAATTGTGATTGATTACTTGTTACTTTGTTTTGAGAGTTATAGCTCACTTTAATACTAGATTTGATAATAGTGTAAGTCACTGATTAATCCCAGTCATTTTACTTATTATCTTCAACTTGATTACACCAAAACAATCCATACCATCCATCATGCATATGAGAGAGGACAGCAAGCTTTTTCAGTATTTCCACAATCAAATATTGTACTGAACACTAGCAAGTCAAAATATTATATCCCCTATAGATGTAAGTTGGCTTTGGCAGGAATCAATATTTTTAATTATAAATCTATTAAAGGATTGTGATGCATGTACAGTTTCTTTATCGTAGTCAATTTAATTCAAAACAAACACATTGAAAACAAGAACCATTGTACACAATTATTTGAAATGCAACTTTTTTTTACAATCCATAAAATTCCACAGTGTGACGGATGATTGCTACTATATATACTCACTTATAAGTCATGTCCAACTGCAAACAACAAAGACCCTGATCAGCCATCGCATAATGCGCCTTTTCCCTCTCTTTTAAAATTGTAAAATGTAACATTTTAATATATGTATCATCACTATAGCATGACATCTATTCATTTTCATTACCCAGATCTTAATGATTACCGTATATATTCACGTATGTCAGATCCAACTGCAAACTACACAGACCCTGAGCTGCCATTGGATAATGCACTGGCAGATCTCGGTCTCTGCAGTTTGTTGGGAGTAATCTGTTGAACAAACAACAGCAAAATGCACTGGCAGATCTGGGTCTCTGCAGTTTGTTGAGAGTAATCTGTAGAACAAAGAACAGCATTATGGCAGATCAGGGTCTATGTTGTTTGAAGTAGGAACTAAGTGAGTATATACTGTAATAATGATCACCCTAACTGCCCTATACTCATAAATTTCTGCACAAACACAGAAAAATTTGTATACAATTTTACAACTTAGGTGCAAAATATGTGTTTTGACCCCCAACTGACATAAACTGTAAACCAGAATTTTATCATGTACAGCAAAGTTCTTTTTTTAAAAAGATATTTGTGAATTTTAGGAATGGCACTTGTGGATTTTAATTGTGGAATTTGTGAATTTTAGATGTGGAATTTGTGGATTTTCTGTCCAATTCTTGGTGTCACACTTTACTTCTCAAGAGAACAGAAAAGAACCTATTTCCAATTATGGTCTAAAATTAGACATAGGAGATTAAGTGAAAATACATAAATTAATTTGCATGGTAGTGCAGCAGGGAAAGATATCACTATTTTGATGTCAACTTGATGATGAAACCATGATGTACCTCCCCAAAAAATTGTTGACTTCTTGAGGGAATGCGGTTTTTATAGCAAATTTTGACCATACGTTTTAAGGATTTTACATGTGTTACCTTTATCTTTTATTTTATATACATTTTTAAGAATTTTAACATTTATACTTTTATATTTTATCCTGTTGTACTTCATGTTTACATTTATTTGGAAGGGTTTATCTTCCTAAAGTTTCTGTGCAATTCTTCATTTTTACATTTTTTGAACTTTACCTTCAGTTGGCACCATACAGCCAATATTGTGCTGGGGTGTCATAAAATGCTACTCCATACATACATATATACTACCCACTGGCCTTGTCTCAAGGAGGGTGGTTCAAAATTATAACAGGTACATCACTGAACCATGCCCCTTCATACAAAGGAATATATTCCAGGTACGATGCTCAATCACATAGCTGCAATATTCCCCATCCCCACCCACCTAAACCCACCCGAGCCCCTGTGGGAAATGTCATGAAGTGTATCAGTGTCTGTTAAATCTTCAAAGTGAGTACCTATGTAGCACATTATGTGTGTTGGTAACAAATTACAGCCAGGTTAACCCAACTGGTAGAAATGATTATATTTTGTACATGGTTTAAAGGCACATCAGCACAATACTGGCTATATAGTGCAGAGTAAGTTTAGGTATCCCCCAAAAAGCATACAAAAAAGGTAACGGCCCAAAATGGTAAAAAAACAAACTCAAATTTGTTACATAAACTGCACTTTTTAATAAAAAAAGTCCAAGATCTTGCCAGCCGGAAAATCATCACGGGATGCATCACATGCAAAACAACTATTATCCATCTAACTTGTGACCTTCATCTGGAGTACAAAATAACACAAATGTACCAAATTAGTGTTAAATACCCACCACAATTTACAAAGGCATTTGTTCCTGCAAAGCAATGAGAATAAACTTGTCCTATGACATAATGGCAGGTAGTCAATGAAAAAAGGGTGTCTCGCAAAATAATCAGGAAATGATTATGACGGAACACAACTAAGTCATTCTCTGAAGCTTTTTTTAATAAAAAATAAATAAAAGCAAAATATCATGTTTTTTGAGGAAAAAGAGTATCAATCAGAAATGTATAATTGAATTACATCCCTATAAAGTAAAAAGAAGTCAAACTTAATTTAAAAGAGAAGGAAAATTTAATGTGGCAGTTGAGTATACATAGATAAGTAATTTCTCTACATAAAGCTTATAATCTAGTGCCTCATGTTTTAAGCAGAAAATCAAAGTTTGATTTTTTTAGCAAAACTTCCTAATGACAGCAAAAATTTCAATGTATATGACAAAACTCTCAAATTGTTACAGGTCAACATTCCATCCAAGAATCTCTGTTACTGGAAACAAATTCTCTCTTTATTTCTTCCTTTTTTTCTCTTTTTGAAACACTCTCCCCTTGATATTATACAAAAATCTTGGAAGAATTACACGTAGGATACAAAAATCTTGGAAGAATTACACGTAGGATACAAAAATCTTGTAAGAATTACACGTAGGATACAAAAATCTTGGAAGAATTACACATAGGATACACAAATCTTGGAAGAATTACACGTAGGATACAAAAATCTTGGAAGAATTACACATAGGATACAAAAATCTTGTAAGAATTACACATAGGATACAAAAATCTTGGAAGAATTACACATAGGATACAAAAATCTTGGAAGAATTACGCGTAGGTGACAAATGTCTTAGTCCTCTGTATAAGGCTGGGTTTGATAGGGGTATCTCTATCTGAAGTGGGGGTGGAGAGTGTTCTTAAATTGGCTGCATGAACTCAAATTATTATTTACAGAGAGGAAAGTCAACCCAGCCGGTGTCTCCTTAACCTTAAAATCCTTAGGTCATTATCTACCAATGAAAGGTACTGTCTATTTTCATAGCAGCAACTCTTGATACTTTTCCCTATATATCGTTTATACTCGCGTATAAGCCGGGTCCAAATGCAAACAACATAGACCTTGATCTGCTGTCACATAATGCGCCAGCAGATCAGATCAGGGTCTATGTTGTTTGTTCAATTGATTAGTCCTTACAAACTGTATAGACCCAGATCTGTCGGCGCATTATGCGACGGCAGATCTGGGTCTATGAAGTTTGCAGTTGGTATGATATTATATGTGAGTATAAACAGCAACTTTGGATTCCAGTTTTGCTTTTACAAATTGACCCTCCTATGTGAAAACATTATACATCTGGCAACTGGAAACATGCAGGCAATGTGAACATGGAGACAGAGTACTAACTGGGCAATTTTTTGTGAGGCAGGTTTAATTTTGTTTTCTATTTCTTATAATCTGTGCATTTAGACAAAAAAATACCCCCAAAAAACACAACAATTCTTTCAATGTAGATTACTTACACACAATCTTTTCTGTGTACTTTCAGTTTTTGAAAAGCTATGTGTAATTAAAGCCAAACTCGTAATTATTCTTATGCTTAAATTTTGCTTCAAAAGCTACTTTTTACATTTATTATTTATTCAGTCTAAAACTTATCAACATTTACCAAAACCTGAATTTGTACCAGCTTGCATTTGTACTGATTTGCATTTGTACCAACTTGCATTTGTACCTACCAACTTGCATTTGTACTGATTTGCATTTGTACCAACTTGCATTTGTACTGATTTGCATTTGTACCAACTTGCATTTGTACCAACTTGCATTTGTACTGATTTGCATTTGTACCAACTTGCATTTGTACCAACTTGCATTTGTTCTGATTTGCATTTGTACCAACTTGCATTTGTACTGATTTGCATTTGTACCAACTTGCATTTGTACTGATTTGCATTTGTACCAACTTGCATTTGTACTGATTTGCATTTGTACCAACTTGCATTTGTGCCAACTTTGCAGGTATTAAATTAAAGAAGTACATTTAATTTTATTTTATTATGTATTGCTTCGTGCTTTCATGCAATCTTGAACACTGGAGTAATTTTTTATACGTTTGATCAGGAATCCCGAGACAAAGCTATCTGGAAGTCACACTATAATAGTCTTCATATGAGTGGTTCTCTTTTTGTTTGGTAGACTTTTTTAAATATAGTTTATTTAAATAAACATTTTATTAAACTTCTCTGTTTTCTCCATGTATTAGGACTCATAAAGTTTGAATGTAACCTCCGATGTGATTTTGATATTTTATCATACACCAATTAAACAAGTGTAAAAAAAAAGATAAATACAGAGATCAATGAAGTGAGTTGAATGATTTACCGTATAAATTTCATGTGTCTTTAATGCATGGGAAAAGATTTTGATTTTCTTCCAATAAAACATTAATAATTTTAGTGCTTTGTAAATAGAAGTAGAGATTAGATTTAGAATTTGCCCCTGCATCATGAATTTTATTTCTGCTCAACAAAGCAATTAATTGGTTGTAACTATCAATTTGGTATTATGCTTAACAGTATGAAGACTGCGCTCATTTAGTCATATTTTCAAATTTTTTTATATCAGAATTTGATTAGTTATGGCCCATGTCTGCCTTGGATGTTTCACCTTGCAACTTGATTAAGGTTTGTTCAATTATACCTCATTGGCTGGTGCAACGGTGTCATTTAGACATATTTTAAGTTTTTATAAAGACTAGCTCTGACTGATGAATAATAAAAAGGGTACAATATTCAGACGTTTGCATTTTGACTGCATTTGTCAAAAGTATTAACCGTTTTAAATGTATGTGATTTTTATTTCAATGAGAGTAATCTATTAAGTGAGATTTTTATTTCTTTACCAATAAAAGAGTAAAATAATTTTGTCCATGTTTTGAAGCATTTTTGCCACAACGGGACACATTTCATTGCTATTTTCTCCCCCTTTGCTTGTTAAACTTTAGTCCATATGTACTACGAAAAGGTACTTTTTGTGTTTGGTAATAATCATGTGTGACTAAGTGTCGGAGAGTTTGTGACATGGCTTCCAATGTGTAGAGCAAAATGAGTTGTGTGTGCTCCATCAACATTGGCATTTATTTTAACTTCTTTTCTTCAGGTCTGTCAGGCAAACTTCTTTCTCTAAATTTGGAATGCTTCTTAGATTATCATGTTAGCAATTATTCAATTTCTATAGCAATCACATGAACAGTGATAAAATATTTATCCATATCTGCCCATTCAAGGTTTTGGAAAAAAAAGAGAAGAAAATACTATTAAAGAAAGAAAATATGGGTTGACAAAAGCTGCTGAATTAATAGCATTTGCATTCCAGTTTATTTCCATGTACTTCATTATTCCATTTTATGTTCAAAAAAATTACATCCTCTTGACAAACTTAAGGTAATATATTGGAAATGTAGCCTCATTCTGCTACTTTCCTATAAAAAATTTTAGGTGTTAAAAATTGCAAGCAATATACACTCCTCAGTGTTCTAAGATGTCAGACTCCAATGTTTCCAACTGAAAATGGCACATGATACGCCCATCTCACAACCTATTGTCTATTAATGACCCTGACCTTTGACCTAGGGACTTGACTACTAAGGTGTGCACCTTTGTAAAGTTTCATCAAAATATCTGTTGGGGCTAAAAGATAACAGCCTGGATAAGGAAACAGGCCACTAACTTGCATTATCCCCTGTTGTGATCTTGACCTTGATGCAGTGGGTATGACTGAATATGCAAGACAATGACAAGTCAAGATATATAATAGACTAAAGTTTCATCTAAATATCTTCGTTGGTTCAAAAGTTACAGCCAAAGATAGAGCTCGCTTATATTTTTCCTTGCTGTGACCCTGACCTTGAGGTGGGGTGGTGTTTATGCTTATGGTATGTGACACATTGTCTAGTCACGATATATAACTGGTTAAAGTTTCATTAAAATATCCAAAGTGGATAAAAAGTTATTCTCCAGACAAGGATATAGGTTTTAATTACATTTTCCTTTGCTGTGACCTTCACCCGGAGGTAGAGGATGTACAGATAGTGTACGAGACACATCATCTGTACATGATATATAATTGGCTAAAGTTTCATTAAAATATCTTGTGTTGCTTGATGTAAGGGTGCAAATTTCTGTTGATGTATTTCCGTAGAGCGCATTATTGCCGTGGTTAGTGTGGCACGTAACAATGAATCAGATTTATGAGGAAAGGTACCATATTAAATTGCTAGACTGCAATGGTTTTAATGTCCCTGTTTGGGGCACAATTGATTTTTAATTAAGCATTCGCTGGATAATGGTCAGACAGATGTAAAAGGCAAGGTGAATTTGTGGTCTCGGTATTGAAAATGTAAAAGTTGAAAAGATGCAGAGATTATTTGTGCAACCAGTTGAAGTAGCATCATCTTTTGAAATTTTCCAGAATCGGTTATTTAAATAGGACGCGAAATCTAGAGAGTTACGCTAACCACGATGGGTGTATATTTATAAAAGGTGGTAGATATGTTTAATCCTGATTGGCTACGCTAAATAAGGGGTGTGTTTCCCAGACGAAATTTAATGTTTTAAGTATTCCACATCGCAAAATATAGTCAGTCCAAGTTTTCCTGCGAAAGGCCGGGAGATTCTTGACTCCAAGCAGAATAAGGCGAAATTCTCTTGTATAAACAATTGTTCAAGGGACAGGTGTCTGGAAGTTGAGGGACATGATTCTGGCGGTAGAAGTGAGCGAGTCTCGAAAGCACAAGGGAAAATAGCTCCAAACACCCATCCATCGATACATGTATACATATCCACTTAGAGGGTAGAGAGAAGAGGCATCCCATACTAAGTTGGATGACCGAAAAGAGGCTGGATAAGAGAGAGAGAGAGAAGCAAAAGGGGAGAACATCAACCCTGACATGTCAGCAACGTGGAATTGGGAGTGACCAGTAACAACAAGGTTATGCAGGCATGCTGGGCAATTAATTTGATTGTTTACTCGATTCCATGATGAACTGAGTCTTATCGATATAAACAGATCGGCTAAATACATTTTTGTTGAAATTCGGTAATTGATTTATAAAAGAAGTGTATCTTTCAAATGTCATGTACAATTTTCATACTGTTTTATGTAATTGATTAAATTGTTATATTTCACATACGGGGGCTCGAGTTATTCTATTCTATATCTCTGCTCAGATCTCTAATTATCCCATTTATACATTTCATATTTTTTTTTTTTATTTACTCAATCCAGGCAATAACACCGAGGTCGATCATCCTCTAGATAACGATAAACAACCTGTTACTGAGGTGCGTAACACTTAAAGTTTCATTAAAATACCCAAAGTGGTTCAAAAGTTATTCTCTGGACAAGGATATAGGTCTGAGTTACATTTTCCCTGCTATGACCTTCACCCTGAGGCAGAGGATGTGTCTATAGTGTATGAGACACACCAGCTGTACATGATATATAATTGGCTAAAATTTCATTAAAACATCTTTGGTTGTTCAAAGTTATACAAGTCACAGAATTGCATTTTCCTTTGCCATGATCTTGATCTTGTGACTGGGGGTGGGGTGGGGGGGGGGAATAGTCTACATTATGGTGGCTATGGTATATACAACACACTGTCTAGTCATGATATATAATTGGCAATAGTTTCATTAAAATATCTTCACTGGTTCAAAAATGATACTCTGGACAAGGATTTAAGTTTGGATGTAGGTCTGATGTGTCCACCTGCATGTCGCAAGAGGCAAGTACCATATATACTCGCATATAATCCAGGTCCAAATGCAAATAACATAGACCCTGATCTGCCATCACATAATGCACCGGCAAATTAGGGTCTATGTTGTTTGTTCTACTGATAAGTCCTTACAAACTGCATAGAACCAGATCTGCCAGTGCATTATGCAACAGCAGATCTGGGTCTATGCAGTTTGCAGTTGGTATCGGTTTATACAAGAGAATATACGGTAATTGAGGCAAACTTTTTGTCCTGGGATGTGTCCCGTGATGATCATGCTCCATCTTTGAAGGTCATTGACTTTTTAAAATACTGCAACTTATATTAAAACCTGACATTGTATTTTAGTGTTTGCCTTTTTCCTTTTAAATGTATCATGTACGGGGAAATTTCTGTATTATTACATTTCTGCAAATTTCCAATTTGACAAATTCATCTGTGAAAATTTCATGATTTGGCAATTTTTTGGGGTGATTTTTACTATGTTAAATTTTCCAAATTGTTGACTAGGTCACTAAAATCACAAAGATTAAACCATACAGCAATTTCCCATACAGGGTTTACCATCGGATAGCAGATCTCAGACAATAGCATTACACATATACTAAAATTCACCATGCATCCCAAGAAAAGATGCTTTACAGAGAATGAATGGTGGAATATATAAAATAGAATTACTATTACACTCATAAACATTTGAAACATTTCAGATTTTTTCTGACTCAGCCCCCCCCCCCCCTGTAAAACCAAGCAGTCTAACAAATGTTAAATCTACTTACTAAAATCATTCTGAAACCATTTACACAATCTGCCAAAGTTGTCAAAGTGCCCAGTGGAATTTACATTGGCTGTATGTTAATTATGAGAATTTAGTTAGTGAATTTTAAGACTACACAAAGATTAATGGAACTTCAACCCTCATTGGGATCAAATATGAAATTATGGCTTCATGGTGAATGCTCTGTTTTCCAAGTGTGGCAGGCTTGTGATAAAAAAGAAATGCAATAGAAGGAAGCCAGGCTCTTAAAAGCTGTAAAAGTCATTCATCACCATGTCAAACCTTAACAATGTAATTTTAACAGATTTTTTTTTTTTTGACAAATATTACAGGTCTTAATTCAATATATCAGCACAAGGATTTTCCTTGTTCCCATCAAATTTATATTAATCATCTGATGATGGCCTTGAAGTTGAATTCACATGACCAACCATTCACTTGAAGGGCAAAAAATAAAATTATTATGGAGTCAAATTTGTCCCAAGAGTATCTTAAAATTTCAATATCAAGTCAGATCTATCTGCCATAGAGTAAATTGACTTGGATGTTCGGTCAGTGCAAGTAACATCTACAACCAGTAGTAATTGTATAAACATATAGTAAAATCTGTCACTATTATTACTGATTTTAAAGTACACAAGAACTGTTCAATACATAGAGGCATTTTTTACAATAAAATATTCCATATAATTTTCATTATACTTGAGTTTGCTGTAAATGCAACTTATACCCTCAGTTACTAGTTTCAGAAAAAGTTCAGCACAGACTCTGTGTAACAGGGATGTACTTGGTATACTTTTTGTAAGTCAGATGATAGAGATAATAGATGATAATCAAGACTAAGATCTAATTATAAATGATAATCAAGATTAAAAGAAATCCACTTTGTAATTACTTTTGTATTTGCATTGTACCCACTCTACATGCCCTTTTTTAGACCTGCATGCTCCCCACTCCACAGAATTGAATACATCGACAAAACTGGGTAGCAAGCAAGTATACGCTGTGTTTGAGCATCTTCAGTGTGGAAGTCATTACAAAATTAAGTAGTTTTTCAATTTTTCTGCTTGATTAGATCAATTTTATATGTCATTTTCAATTTCAAAATGTCACACTACTTTATTTTGATTTTGGGTGATGTCATGAGAAAAGGTAGCATCTAATAGTAAAATTTCACAGATTTTATACATGACATTGGTACCAAAAAATTAAAAACATTGATTTAAAAGGAAATTATAACTAATTTCATCTAATACATTGATTGTTTGATGATCTTGCAAACACATGACCATGTCATATGCATTAATATCCCAGAAAACTTTAGAAAATATGTCAGAAACAAGTGTACCCCTGATTTTGTAGATACCAAGCAACATTACATTGAATAATGAGCACAATGTACACAGGCAAGAAAGAATACATAATTAGTGTATACAAGGTAGTATCTGTGACAAGATTTGTTGTTAAGTGATTTTAAACTCCAGGGGATCTATACTTTATAAAGTTTATATTGTCTGTGCAAGAGTCAGCTCTTATTGCTGATGATGTAACAGAGATTAGTTGTGACAGATCACTTGGTATAAACTTTGTTTAAGTCCACTATTGGGGATATACTAAAACCTGTCTTGAGAGACCACTGATATGAGAGACCACCTGTCTTGAAAGACCAGATTCTCCAAGCACAGATTTATTGATTAGTTAGTGTTATGACCTGTAATGAGAGACCACCTGTCTTGAGAGACCATTATTTTTTGGCAGATGGGGTGGTCTTTCAAGACAGGTTCTACTGTAATAATCATTGTTAAATGTACATCAGACACTGCAATCCTAAAGGAGGAAGGGGCCTGGTCTTTATACAAATAATGTTGTTTCCACAAGCAATTTAAGCTTTATACTGGAACAATGATATATTTACCTTAATTAATACACACTTTCTGCATGAGAATATATCTTAGGTGGATTTATCATATATACTTTCTTAAGACATGCAAACAACACAGACCCTGACCTGCCATCGCATAATGCATCAGCAGATCAGTCTATGCTGTTTGTTCTAATGACGACTTCTAACAAACTGTACAGACTCTGATCTGCCGACACATTGCATGATGGCAGATCTGGGTCTATGAAGTTTGTAGTTGGATTCGACTTATACAATAATAGATACAGTAAACATAAACATCAAACAAGACATCATCAATGCCATTTCTTGAAGCGATCAATTTAACTCAAAAGAATTAGAAATATAGTCAAAGGTACCAAATATAGGCCCAGGTGTTTTTTAAAATATCATCAATCTGATTATTGTTTGTCCAGGTGAACAGCAGTTAAAGTTTACCATTTCTAAACCAAAATATGTACCATAAAAACTTCTGATCATTACAACTTTACATCTCAGTTATGGGTCCTGAGTAAATTATTTGTCATCAAATGGAAATAAACATTTCCGGGGCATATTTATTTGCATCTATTCATGACTCATAGTCATCATTTTCTATTATAAGAACTTACTTAATTAAAAGGTATATATTACATATAATTTTGCATCGATTATCAACAATTCGGAAACTTTTGTTAGCTATTGTTCAATATTTTGTTGTTCAGTAAAGTTACTTACCTTTCATTTAATCATATCAAAATACCCAAATCTTAAAGAATATGAGATACAAGAAATTTTAAGAAAAGTACCACATATAATCGCGTATAAGCCAACACCAACTGTAAACTGCATAGACCCAGATGTACCATTGCATACTGTGCCTGCAGATCTGGGTCTATGCAGTTTGTAAGTACTAATAAGTAGAACAAACAACACAGACCCTGATCTGCCGGTGCATTATGTGATGGAAGATCAGGGTCTATGTTGTTTGCATTTGGACCTGGATTCTATGCGAGTATATATGGTAAGCATGGTGAACTTAATAAGCTTTCATGTTCAACATATTTTATTGCCATAACTATACATGTGTGGTACACAAGTTCTTTCAATTGTGTTTGCCACATTGAGCTATTTGTATGTACCGGTACATGTTGAACTATTTGTATATACATGTACTTACACAATTCTCTTTCGTTAACTTTTAGGACAGGTGAATACTTCTTGTCAGATTCCTTACTGTCCCCGTCTTTCCACAAAAAGCAATGGATATGGTGGTATTCATGTTTATGTCCATCCAATCATTTATCCATTTATCTGTCCATCTGTCCATCATGTTTTATATTACACATTACAATTTTTATGTCATCTGAGATAAACCGATAACTCTTAATAATTGCTTCTGTATCATCAACTGACCTATTATGTTGCATACCAATAATAATAACCTTTATTTATAGAAGGTAACTCGGGCAGTGAATACATAAATCATCCTTGAGGCCTTTTTTCAAAGAAAAAAACAAGAGAGCCATAAATAGCACATTATACACCCACCCCGTGTGTAGTAGTCCTCTGTACAGGCACTTAACACACCAACTCTAGAAACCGACTTGCCATGACCATGACCTAGAACCTTTTCATCCCAGAATCTACAAGCTTCCCTAAATGCAAGCCATTCACAAGGTTTTGATCAAGGAACTTACTCTAAAACAAAAGTTATTCTGCAAAATAACCTTGTTAGCCACAATGACCCTGATCTTTGACCCCAAAATCAATAGGCCTCTTCCATACCTTAAGCGCAATATGATAAACTTTGATATGTGGTCCAGAGCTAAAGTTGTTATACAAAAATCGTGTTTATTCTTTCTGTCACAGTGACCTTGACCTTTTAAATCTAAAATCAATAGCCTTCTTTCTTACCCAACATGCAAGTCATCCACAAACTTTGGTGAAGGTACATGGACAACAACTAAAATATTTGTGCAGAAACCATTTTTCTTCTTTCAATCAGTGACCTTGACCTTTGACTTTTGACCCCCATATCAATAGGCTACTTCCTCACACTAAGTGCAAGCTATCCACAAAGTTTGGCCAATGTATGTCCTGTAGAACTGAAGTTATTATGCATAAAAGGAAAAGTTAACCGAGAGACGGGGTCATAGCATATTACGCTATGCCAAAAGACAGGTTTATAAAAAAACACTACACGCTTTGGCATGGATTGTGGGTGAAAAATAATGGCACTCAATAGGAAAATTATGCCAATCTAGTGTTATATATGCAAAGCTGGAGAATCAATGTTTACTATTACAAATATAAAGAAAGAAAAACAAAATAAGCTCTGCAAAGTATTAGTAGAACCAGAGTACTTTACTGATGTCAAATCAAAATGCTAGGTGAAGTGTAAACATAGGATGGGAAAGGGATACTTCAATTACATCCGGAGACAAGAATGGAATTCATAATTTTTGATAACCATTCATGAGTCTGAAAATAATCATTTCATGTATTATATTCATATGTTAATAACCAACCATATTAATACTAAGACCCATCTATCATTTTCAGAAGACTGAAACTTTCCCTGTGATGGAGGCCTTGGTTCCTGTACAGGCACATGTGCTTGATTCAATAATATTCATAACACATCAGATACTACTGGCTAAAAAGTCACAATTCTGGTTTAATATGTCATTGTAAAGATTCTATAAATCAATTCCAACCATTCAGATCAAGATTCCTCAAATTTAATTCTGTCTGCCTCTCCCCCTCTTATCTTTTATACTGTGTTTCTACATTTAATCCTCATTTTGTTTATGTCTTTGTTTGCTTTACAAACAAGCTTTGAATCAGTTGTTGAAAAGTCAGACTATAGCATGGTTTTCTACAAATTACTTGTCCACTAAAATAACTGTCTCCACTATTCTGGTTACGGTTATTTTAGTTCACAAGGAAACTGTAGCAAACCATGCCATAGTCTGACCCAATAATGACTCCTTCAAAGTATAGAATGCTGGAAAAGTGAATATTTATTGCAGAAATTAATAAATACACTACCCTAGCACCTGCAATCAACCTTTCCTGTTATGAGCATTTTATACAGGGATTGTAATTCCTAATGCTTGAGTAACCATTCCCCTCTAGAATTTATTTAGGATATTTGGGTCTACCATATATACTCGTGTATAAGCCAACACCGACTGCAAACTCCATAGACCCAGATCTGCCATCGCATAATGTGCTAGCAGATCTGGGTCTATGCAGTTTGTAACAACTAATCAGTAGAACAAACAACACAGACCCTGATCTGCCGACACATTATATGACAGCAGATCAGGGTCTATGTTGTTTGCATTAGGACCTGGCTTATACACAAGTATAGACAGTACATATTTTCCTTCCTGTATACTACTGTGGAAATTAATGAAGCAGTGTTTTCACTGAAGATTTCATCTTTTTTTTTAAAAATTGTTTTTGTTTTTATCAGTGATCAAGAATGATGTGCTCATGATGTTAAAGCTGATAAAAATCAGCGAGACATTTCTGTCAGCCAATTAAATTAGTGACCTAATGCTTCTATGAAAATGAGCGCACTCTATTCAGTAAGCTTGGGATGCACTCAATTTCAGTTTAAAAATCAGCTGTCTTTATTTTCTTGGGTCTTTTATATGCGGGCTAAGGGCTACTTTCTTGCTCCAAAGATGAAAAAAAAAAGGGTAATTGGTGCAATGGGTTGTGATATATATTTCTCCAGAAATATTTATATATCGTCACAGTCCAACCACATGACTTCGTCCCTCTCCTTCAATCGTGTGGCATGTTTCTTGTGACCTAATGCGCTTGTTTCTAGATAATGTCATCAACTGTGTCACCAGTGTTCTCCAAGAGTGATAGCAAGTTTTTAACATGTAAAATCAGACAAAATGAGATTTAAAAAGATAATTTCATGTAACTGAAAAAAATCTGAATGAAAATGTATATTTTCATTAATGCCATATTTGTGTCTGACATTTTGGCCTTGAATTTTGTATTATATGCTAAAGATAGGTCCGCTGATCACATGTTGGCTTTGTTTACATATTTTGAACAAGAAAACCCACTTTGGGAATTATACAATGGCAAAGCAAATTTAAATATTTGGTTTTAATCATGTGGGGTCCTTATATAACATAAGAAAAATTTACACTGCATATCTATATTCACTATGGAAATTTTCGTTTCACTATTATTTCATTGAAAAGAGAAATATTTGTTTTATTGTTACATCCTGGAATAAACTTTAAGAAATGAACCATATGTTTATATTGTATTAAACTGTATTATTTATTCATGTTATATTGAATTGAATATGTCTTTGAAGGCAATAAAATATGATCAAGAACAAGCAAGCAGTAATGTAAGTTCACAAACTGCATATGGAATTAACAGAAAAAATATTTTCATTTTTAAATTATATTTTTTTTTATTTCGAAAACATGGAGATGCTATAAACTAATAATATCCATACCTTGGAATAATTGGCACATTCCGGTCATATGCCAATGTCACGAACCATTGACGCACTTCCAAAAATAAGTAAACTTACACACACTCGGAGAAAAGGTAATTCTAAACTAAGGTGCATGAATGCCAAAAACTTGCTAACAATGATTAAATGAAGTAGATTTAGTTGAACACTTTCTATGGTTATTTGAATAGATTCTCACAATATTATAACAAATGCATTAAAATTCATGTTAAGGGCACAAAATATATATATATATAAGAAGTCACCTTGAATGTGTCAATGTAAGAACAGTATGTAATAAGAAGTACAGTAATTTGTATATTTTTCTTTATATATGAAACATGTTTTAGATGGATGCAGTATTGTGTCAAGGTTTTTTTTATACAATAATATAATAAAGAAATAAATAAATAAGTTTGTGGATATTCTAAGAGTCAGACATGATGGTAATTATGATCTCTTTACAAGAAAGTCTGAGTCTGGATATTCTAAGAGTCAGACATGATGGTAATTATGATCTCTTTACAAGAAAGTCCGA
The DNA here is from genome assembly GCA_029931535.1 of Margaritifera margaritifera. NCBI lineage: Eukaryota > Metazoa > Mollusca > Bivalvia > Unionida > Margaritiferidae > Margaritifera > Margaritifera margaritifera. The sequence continues at coordinate 5,718,065 of JAQPZY010001634.1, read as the reverse complement.
GTCTGGATATTCTAAGAGTCAGACATGATGGTAATTATGATCTCTTTACAAGAAAGTCCGAGTCTGGATATTCTAAGAGTCAGACATGATGGTAATTATGATCTCTTTACAAGAAAGTCTGAGTCTGGATATTCTAAGAGTCAGACATGATGGTAATTATGATCTCTTTACAAGAAAGTCTGAGTCTGGATATTCTAAGAGTCAGACATGATGGTAATTATGATCTCTTTACAAGAAAGTCTGAGTCTGGATATTCTAAGAGTCAGACATGATGGTAATTATGATCTCTTTACAAGAAAGTCTGAGTCTGGATATTCTAAGAGTCAGACATGATGGTAATTATGATCTCTTTACAAGAAAGTCTGAGTCTGGATATTCTAAGAGTCAGACATGATGGTAATTATGATCTCTTTACAAGAAAGTCTGAGTCTGGATATTCTAAGAGTCAGACATGATGGTAATTATGATCTCTTTACAAGAAAGTCCGAGTCTGGATATTCTAAGAGTCAGACATGATGGTAATTATGATCTCTTTACAAGAAAGTCTGAGTCTGGATATTCTAAGAGTCAGACATGATGGTAATTATGATCTCTTTACAAGAAAATCGAGTCTGGATATTCTAAGAGTCAGACATGATGGTAATTATGATCTCTTTACAAGAAAGTCTGAGTCTGGATATTCTAAGAGTCAGACATGATGGTAATTATGATCTCTTTACAAGAAAGTCTGAGTCTGGATATTCTAAGAGTCAGACATGATGGTAATTATGATCTCTTTACAAGAAAGTCTGAGTCTGGATATTCTAAGAGTCAGACATGATGGTAATTATGATCTCTTTACAAGAAAGTCTGAGTCTGGATATTCTAAGAGTCAGACATGATGGTAATTATGATCTCTTTACAAGAAAGTCTGAGTCTGGATATTCTAAGAGTCAGACATGATGGTAATTATGATCTCTTTACAAGAAAGTCTGAGTCTGGATATTCTAAGAGTCAGACATGATGGTAATTATGATCTCTTTACAAGAAAGTCTGAGTCTGGATATTCTAAGAGTCAGACATGATGGTAATTATGATCTCTTTACAAGAAAGTCTGAGTCTGGATATTCTAAGAGTCAGACATGATGGTAATTATGATCTCTTTACAAGAATGTCTGAGTCTGGATATTCTAAGAGTCAGACATGATGGTAATTATGATCTCTTTACAAGAATGTCTGAGTCTGGATATTCTAAGAGTCAGACATGATGGTAATTATGATCTCTTTACAAGAAAGTCTGAGTCTGGATATTCTAAGAGTCAGACATGATGGTAATTATGATCTCTTTACAAGAAAGTCTGAGTCTGGATATTCTAAGAGTCAGACATGATGGTAATTATGATCTCTTTACAAGAAAGTCTGAGTCTGGATATTCTAAGAGTCAGACATGATGGTAATTATGATCTCTTTACAAGAAAGTCCGAGTCTGGATATTCTAAGAGTCAGACATGATGGTAATTATGATCTCTTTACAAGAAAGTCCGAGTCTGGATATTCTAAGAGTCAGACATGATGGTAATTATGATCTCTTTACAAGAAAGTCCGAGTCTGGATATTCTAAGAGTCAGACATGATGGTAATTATGATCTCTTTACAAGAAAGTCCGAGTCTGGATATTCTAAGAGTCAGACATGATGGTAATTATGATCTCTTTACAAGAAAGTCTGAGTCTGGATATTCTAAGAGTCAGACATGATGGTAATTATGATCTCTTTACAAGAAAGTCTGAGTCTGGATATTCTAAGAGTCAGACATGATGGTAATTATGATCTCTTTACAAGAAAGTCTGAGTCTGGATATTCTAAGAGTCAGACATGATGGTAATTATGATCTCTTTACAAGAAAGTCTGAGTCTGGATATTCTAAGAGTCAGACATGATGGTAATTATGATCTCTTTACAAGAAAGTCCGAGTCTGGATATTCTAAGAGTCAGACATGATGGTAATTATGATCTCTTTACAAGAAAGTCTGAGTCTGGATATTCTAAGAGTCAGACATGATGGTAATTATGATCTCTTTACAAGAAAATCCGAGTCTGGATATTCTAAGAGTCAGACATGATGGTAATTATGATCTCTTTACAAGAAAGTCTGAGTCTGGATATTCTAAGAGTCAGACATGATGGTAATTATGATCTCTTTACAAGAAAGTCCGAGTCTGGATATTCTAAGAGTCAGACATGATGGTAATTATGATCTCTTTACAAGAAAGTCTGAGTCTGGATATTCTAAGAGTCAGACATGATGGTAATTATGATCTCTTTACAAGAAAGTCTGAGTCTGGATATTCTAAGAGTCAGACATGATGGTAATTATGATCTCTTTACAAGAAAGTCTGAGTCTGGATATTCTAAGAGTCAGACATGATGGTAATTATGATCTCTTTACAAGAAAGTCTGAGTCTGGATATTCTAAGAGTCAGACATGATGGTAATTATGATCTCTTTACAAGAAAGTCTGAGTCTGGATATTCTAAGAGTCAGACATGATGGTAATTATGATCTCTTTACAAGAAAGTCTGAGTCTGGATATTCTAAGAGTCAGACATGATGGTAATTATGATCTCTTTACAAGAATGTCTGAGTCTGGATATTCTAAGAGTCAGACATGATGGTAATTATGATCTCTTTACAAGAAAGTCTGAGTCTGGATATTCTAAGAGTCAGACATGATGGTAATTACGATCTCTTTACAAGAAAGTCTGAGTCTGGATATTCTAAGAGTCAGACATGATGGTAATTATGATCTCTTTACAAGAAAGTCTGAGTCTGGATATTCTAAGAGTCAGACATGATGGTAATTATGATCTCTTTACAAGAAAGTCTGAGTCTGGATATTCTAAGAGTCAGACATGATGGTAATTATGATCTCTTTACAAGAAAGTCCGAGTCTGGATATTCTAAGAGTCAGACATGATGGTAATTATGATCTCTTTACAAGAAAGTCCGAGTCTGGATATTCTAAGAGTCAGACATGATGGTAATTATGATCTCTTTACAAGAAAGTCCGAGTCTGGATATTCTAAGAGTCAGACATGATGGTAATTATGATCTCTTTACAAGAAAGTCTGAGTCTGGATATTCTAAGAGTCAGACATGATGGTAATTATGATCTCTTTACAAGAAAGTCTGAGTCTGGATATTCTAAGAGTCAGACATGATGGTAATTATGATCTCTTTACAAGAAAGTCCGAGGAAGAGGCTTTAGTTCAAAATGCACTTGAACTTTGCAGAAATGACAATTGCAAGGTGGACAAATAAGTATTAAACAACTATCTAAATGGATAAAACAAATATTTTGTATAAATCATTGTGATTAATTATTCCACAAGCAAACTGACTGGACAAGCATGACATTCATACAGAGTGAAAAGTGACCATTTACTGATCTATACATAAAGAGACCACTTGAGTGAAGTGAACCTATGAAAATAAATCAACAAAAATCCCATCACTAATAAGGGAGTTCTCAAGTGGAATAGGACAGGGAACTACTCCCTTCAAGGACCACTGCGATCACATCAAAGACAATTGGGTAATGAGAAAGAGCCATTTGAGTGGAGTGGGTGTAGTGCTTCCTTTTCCACCAATTGAATCTGTCTCTGAACGAAAGAATTATTTACTAGTGTGGCAAGCTTATGAAGTAAGTCCCTTGTTAGGATCCTAATCCAATTAGTTCCAAATTGACAACAGCAATTTATTATCAAGGACCTGTGTTGCTACCTTAAACTCAGATGATGCTACACAATGTTCATGTTTATTATCAAGAGCCTGTGTTGCTACCTTAAACTCAGATGAAGCTAGACAATGGTCAAGTTAAATCTGTTCTATCTTCACAGTATTATTTTATTTCAACAGATTTTTCCTAGGCCTTAGTTTACCTACAGGGCTGTGTGGAATTAGGAGGATGTGATTCAATGTGTAATTATCTAATACTTAAAAATAGCCAGCATGGACAATCTCTTGACACCTATGAACAAACTGGGACTATGTTCTAAGAATTAAATTATCATTTATTCTGATTGTAAGTCATTCTGTTATACAACCAAAAGGGTGTTTACAATGTCATCTCTTTACAAGTGGAAATCAAAGTTAATTTATATTCTTTATTTCAGCAATTTATGCAACCGTCCTACAATACATTCAAGAAAAGGTCAATATATTGCAGCACAATACACATCCAATAGTAAAAATAACAATCATCAAGTACAGTTTCTTGTCTAGCTAATAAATGGTGTATAAACTGTGGACTTTGAGATGAAATCAAGCTATAGAATTTTTAGAAAGATGGATGGGCACACCAATTTTCATTTTAATATTGTTTCGCTAATATCTTGAGAAATTTTGCAAACAAAAAATGCATTATATTCGTCATCAATTAATAGTAAATCATTTCAGGAACAGAAGTTACAAAAAACTCTCTGAAGCAATGTCACCTTCAAATCTACTTGCTTCTATATTACATTTTTGGCTAGAACATCTAAATATAGAAAAGTCCAGAGAAATGTTAAAATGGTAATCCTATGCACAGATATTTCTCAACATTCAGTAATGAATTGTATTCTTTATAATATATCTATTTTGTTGATTAATTTACCTTTTCATGCAAATTTTGATACATACAATCTCTTTAACAAAAACAAGAGTCCCTCAGAGGGACTGACGCTCTACTGGGCAAAAGGAATTTCCATGAATTCAAGATAATACCATTTCTTCCTTTTAACTGTTCAATGTTGAGACCATCTCGGATATTATTCAGCGATAACAAAATTTTCAAATTAGCTGCTGTGGTGCACATACTGGATGGCAGTTTGGCACCATTTTCATTTAGAACAAAGTAGACATCATTAGAAGTGTTTTGGTGCAAACCCCCTGCAATAATGATCATCCATTAAGAGTGAGTAGTGACAAAATTACTTTTAAGACAGTCGTTGTGGCAGCCATATTGGATGTACGGCTGGCACTATTTTCATTCAGGACCAACTAGGTATCATAAGAAGGCTACTGGTGAAAATCCCATGCTGATATAGCCATCCATTTGGGAGGAGTAGAGATAACAATATTTTCAAGATATGACTTTCCATTTAGGGGTAGCAATAACAAGATTTTCAAGATGGTTGGACATCACATTGACACCATTTTCATTTAAGACCAACTAGACATCATAAGAAGTCTTTTAGTGAAAACCTCGTGTTGATATGACCATCTATTCAGGAGGAGTAGCAATAACAAGATTTTCAAGATGGCTGCTGTGTGGCGGCCTTATTGGATGTCAGATTGGCACCATTTTCATTTAAGACCAACCGGACATCATAAGACGACTTCTGGTGAAAACACCATGTCAATATGACTTTCTGTTCAGGTAGAGTTGTGATAACAAGATTTTTAAGATAGCTGCCATGGTGACCATATTGGATGTCATTTTCACTTCGGACCAAACAGACATTATAAGAAGTCTTTTAGTGAAAACCCTACATGTATATTGATAGGACCATCCATGTAAGAGGAGTAGCAATAAAAGATTGTCAAGATGGCTGCCATGGTTGCCATATTGGATCTCACATTGGCACCATTTTCATTTAACACCAACTATACATCATAAGAAGTCTTTTAGTGAGAATCCGATGTTGGTATGACCATCCATTCAGGGGGAGTAGCGGTAACAAGATTTTCAAGATGGCTGCCATGGGGAGGATATATTGTACGTCAGATCGGCATGATTTTTATTTAGGCCCAACAAGACATCATAAGAAGACTTTTAGTGAAAAACCCATGTTGATATGGCCATCGATGCACGAGGAGTAGTGATAACACAATTTTCAAGATGGCCACTGTGGCAACCATATTGAACATCAAATTGGCACCATTTTCATCTAGGACCAACTAGACATCATAAGAAATCTTTTAGTGAAAACTCCATGTTGATATGACCATCCATTCTAGAGAAGTAGTGATAACAAGATTTTCAAGATGGCTGTCATGGCAGCCATATTGGATGCCAGAGCACCAACATTTTCATTTTGGAGCAACTAGAACATGGGATGAACATGTGTAAAAAGTTTCATGGCAATCCACCACATAGTTTAGGAGAAGTAGTGATAACAAACTTGTGCAAACAGACGAACAGATGTTGGATGATGGATAGACAATGTACATCAGACCATCCCATAAGCTTTTCTGATCTATGACCAGTAGAACTAAAAGTTACTGCATAAGAAGTTTTAAATCACGCATATTTTTCGTTAAAAAAATTTAAATAATTTTCATTCACAACGGCAGTATCAATTATAACCAAGTACGTTCAGATTATTCTGATGATTTTTTTCTTTTAATAATCATTATTTAGACTGCCATTAATAATCTAATTCATTTAGTTTTTGATTTCTCCAGGAAGTCTTATAATTACAAGAAATGCACAATGCAACAGACAAACAGAGGTATAATATAGATGCATATAAGTGGATAAGCCAAAGAGAATACATAAAAATAAATGAATAAGAGAATGAACAAATGAATGAGAATTAATAAGACAATAATAAATGAACATAACATTTCATAAATGGACATTCTGATTTAGTAAAACCTGGAAGGGAAATACAATTCGCAACTTAACAACTATAAACGGAGGTTACTTTTGAACTGGCAGTTTTATTTAGTGTTTTTATTCGACTGAACAAAAAAACAATTATCTTTTAAGTTAATAAATCACTAATCTCCCTTAATTGGATGACTTTATTTGTTTAAAACTACTAAATCTGGCTTTAATTTTATCTTTTAAGTTAATAAATCACTAATCTCCCTTAATTAGATGACTTTGTTTAAATCTACTAAATATGCCTTTAATTTTATCCTTGCATGTTCTTACACACTGATATGAGCATAATGACATAGTTCACAGTGTATAAGACATAGTTTAACGTAAGCATCACTCCTATGTTGTTCTTTTTGTCTGAAAGCAATATGGTGCTGCCACACAAGGTGTTGTAGGTAAATTATATCAATTCTGTTTGTAGCAACAAAGTGACTTTATAACTAGCCCTATTTGTACAAAAAATGAAAATAAAGAAATGATAGATAAGTGAACATGCGAAACATAAAGAATGTTAATACATGAGATATATTTGAAAAGTGTCATGAATTTAAACCAAATTTAATGTCAAAATTAAATAAACCATCCTACAATGATTAGTAAAATAACATCTACAGCTTAAGTACATGTTCTATCTAAAAGAATTCTGCTAAAAAAATTTTTTTTAAATCTTCCCCTAACATTCTTTAGGTAAATGAATTTTTTTATTTACTGTGAATTAATTTGTTTTCATGGGAATTAGTTTTCATCAATTTGTGAAAAATGGCATTTTCATCAGTACTTAAATTCGTGGTCAAAGGAAGATCATTTGTTTGGTCTGTCTTTCAAATTTGTGGTTTGTAGCAACATCAAACTCCATAAAAAAATTAGTACACCTCAAAAATGAGTGAATTCACAGTACTGATTTCATTTGATTTCAAAGAGGGAAAACTATTCCAAGACTGCATATCTATTGCTTCTATAGGTAGTTAAATAGGGAAATGGTAAAAAGCTTCGTACCATCAGACTATGTATGTATTGCTTCTATATATAGTTAACTCATTAACCCCTAGCGCCACGTTTACGCGTCATGAGGTTGTACCCTACTTCCGAGCTCTGTAACATCAACATCATTTAAGATACACTAAAGTGGATGGTATTGCAGGAAAGTAGACATATGTAGCTCTACAATGATACCAAATAATGTCGACTTTCTATTCGCATTAAAAAGTACAGCGAACAAAATGCATTTTTTGAGACCCGATTTTTTTTAGGTCGAAAATTGACAGTTGCAGAACCGGAGTTTGTGTCCGGATTTTTTACTTTTTGGCCTTAGATCTAAAGCAGACCTGTCTGAACTGCACACAGACAGATGAACCTTTGCAAAAAGTAGGATAAGTTTGAGATTTGGAGATAAAAGGGGCCAGGACACAAAAATCGGGGGTCCAATACGGAAAAAAAAAAAAAAAAAAAAAAAAAAGAAGTCCAACTTTTACCCTTCTGCACATGTGCGAGCATAATAGCCAATGAAAAACAATGTTTCTGATACACCTAAGCATCCGGCTAAACGATAAACTTTCTTAAGCAGATCTGTTTGGCTGAATTCAGAAGTAACCCCAAAAATGTGTTGCCTACCCCCATTTCACGCGAAAATGATAAAAATCTCCAGGGGTTAATGAGTTAAACAGGAAACTGATTGTAACAAGCTTCCTGCCATCACACTATGTATGTATTGCTTCTATAGGTAGTTAAACAGGAAACTGATTGTAACAAGCTTCCTGCCATCAGACTATGTATGTATTGCTTCTATATATAGTTAAACAGGAAACTGAGGTGAAGCTTCCCACCATCAGACTACATACATATCTATTGCTTCTTTAGGTAATTAAATAGGAAACTTGTGATAAAGTTTCCTAACATCGGACTACATACATATCTATTGTTTCTTTAGGTAATTAAATAGGAAACTTGTGATAAAGTTTCCTAACATCGGACTACATAAATATCTATTGCTTGTATAGGTAGTTAAATAGGGATGGTGATAAAGCTTCCTACCATCATACTGCATACATATCTATTGCTTCTATAGGTAGTTAAACTGATGGTAACACTTCTTACCATCTTCCCATGACATGAAGAAAACTTTGAACTTTCTATTTACAGTTAAAAAGGAACTATTGCCTCAAGCATCAGCATATGCTCACTGGGGAATTCCAATATTAAACACTTTTGAATGTGCTAATTTGTAATTTAAGAACTCTCTGAGGGGTACAGTGCCAAAAGGGAGAGTTTTTACCATCATAATTTTTCAATTCAAATTGTTTAACATGCTATTATTAGATTTAAAAGTAATCTGCACATGTACCCTAATATAACACACATCTCCTACCATCAATTACTCTTTAACATCCTTTGCCTCATATAATATTGATCTTTTTACCCAAGCACAGTACTTCTATACAATATTCTTGGATGGGTCTGTACATGTAAATGCTCTTGAAACTTGTAGTATGATTAAGTGTATTTAGGGTCCTATAAATGTAAAACAAGTTAATAAACATAATAACCTGGCAGATCGCATGGCAAGTAAATTATTATTTTATTATTATTTTAAAGTAGTACATTCAAGAAAAATACATGAACACTGTCCTCCAACAGCAAATAGAATACCTTAACCCTTAATCTTTCTTTCAATTTTTATTAAATTAGAAAACTGAAAAGGGGAGGGGGAGGGAGGGGGCTGCAATAGTGATGCATTTTTTTGACCATAGTTTAAGAATTACCAAATTTAGGATATATTGACATTCTTGAAGAAGTTAGGGAGCAAATGGGAGAGAAACAAAAGTCCCTCAAAGGAACTGATGCTCTACTAGCCGAAAAGAACTTCCAGGAATTCAAGATAAGATCATTTCTTCCTTTTAACTGCTGAGTGTTGAAAACATTTCTGATATCCAACAGCAATAACAACATTTTTAAATTAGCTGCTGTGTATGTCAGATTGGCACCATTTTCATTAAGGACCAACAAGATATCATAGGACCAACAAGACATCATAAGAAGTCTTCTGGTGGAAACCCCATGTTGATTTGACTTTCTGTTTTGGAGAAGTCACAATAACAAGATTTTCAAGATGGCTGCCATGGTGACCATATTGGATACCAGACTGGCACCATTTCCATTTAGTACCAACTATACATCACAAGAAGTCTTTTGGTGAAAGCACAATATTGATATGACCAGTCATTCATTCAGGAGTAGTGATAACGAGATGGTAGCCATACTGGATGTCTGTGCAGCACCATCTTCATTTAATGAATGTGTGTGTGAAGTTTCATGGCAATCCTCTAAGTAGTTTAGGAGGAATGGTGATAACAAACTTTGTGCTAACAGATGGATGAACAATGGACAACAGACCATCCCATCAGCTCTTCTGGTCTGTGACCAGCAGAGGTAGAAACTAGAAATGTGTCCACATGATACAAATTCCCCTAACCAATATGACGCAAATAAAAGTCAAGATATTAGTCAAACAGGGGCCATACCTCAGTAAAATTTTGCAGGAAAACAATAAAAATTAAATTATATCTATAACTTCCTAACATAAAACCTCATACCAAATTTGGTTTCAATCCATGAAATTGTTCAAATGTTAATGAGCAGAAACTGAATGACAAGATTCTAAGTGAAACAAGAGCCACAACTCCATAAAATCTGCCAAAAACCCCAGTAAAATTCAAACCTGACCAAATCTTCTTAGTGTAAAGCCTAAACTTTGATTTCATGTTTTATGGGGAAACTTCATAAAATCTGGCAGAAAAATGGTGAAAACTGAACTGGATCTAGGTCTTTTTAATGTAAAGCCTCACACCAAATTTGGTTTCAGTCAATGAAGTCCTTTGAAACAAAATTGAATGAATAAGTTCTAAATCACAGAAGGGATGAAACTTCATAAAATCTGGCAGAAAATGGTGAAAACTGAACTGAATCTAGGTCTTTGTCATGTAAAGCCTCACACCAAATTTGGTTTCAGTCAATGAAGTCCTTCGAAACAAAATTGAATGAATAAGTTCTAAATCACAGAAGAGATGAAACTTCATAAAATCTGGCAGACAAATGGTGAAAACTGAACTGGATCTAGGTCTTTTTCATGTAAAGCCTCACACCAAATTTGGTTTCAGTCAATGAAGTCCTTCGAAACAAAATTGAATGAATAAGTTCTAAATCACAGAAGGGATGAAACTTCATAAAATCTGGCAGAATAATGGTGAAAACTGAACTGGATCTAGGTCTTTTTCATGTAAAGCCTCACACCAAATTTGGTTTCAGTCAATGAAGTCCTTCAAAGGTTACTGAGTGGAAACGAAATTGAAGGGCAAAGTTCAAAGTCAAACAAGGACAATACTAAAATTTTTCTGGAAAAGGGTGGCTATCAAACTTGACCTAGGTCTTCTTAATATGAAGTCTCATTCCCAATTTGGTTTGAATCTGTAGTCCTTCAAAAGTTATTGGGCAGAAACCAAATTTGCTGGATGGGACACAACAGGACAGGACCGACTTAGGCAACACTCTGTGCCTCCTTGATAGATATGATGGAGGGTATTAAAAAAAACCCAGTGCCATGAAAAATAAAGGCTCACTGTGATTATATAGTTTGATAAACATTACGAATCTGGCTAGAACAGCAGCCTTAAATATGTCAGATATAATTTACTATGTAACATGTCCATAGTATACACAATCAAATTTATACAGGTGTCCTCATTATGCCAAAATCATTTTCAGGTTCTCTGTCATCTCAGACAACCAGTGTTACATAGATGTCAATTTACTCTGTATCAATGGGCTTCCAAAACAGTCATAATGATATCATTTTAAATGCCTACATTAATTAAAAGCATCATTATACCAGTCTAATAAATGTGATTGGTCTGCTTTAAAAAACAAGCTGCCGATTAGAAAAGTCAGCATTACCATGTACCATCTATACTCACTTATAAGTCGGATCCAACTGCAAACTGCATAAACCCAGATCTGCCATCATATCATGCCCCTGCAGATCTGGGTTTATGCAGTTTGTTAGGGTTAATCAGTAGAACAAACAACCAAGACCCTGATCTGCCTATGCATAATGTGATGGCAGATCAGGGTCTATGTTGTTTGCAGTTGGACCTGACTTGTATAACAAGTACATTCAGTATGTTTTGATGTACAGAACAGACATTTCAAGCACACAAGTGAAAAGCTACACTTTTAAAAATAATGTATAAAAATAATTTATATGAGAAAACTGAAGTTACCACTTTGTAACAAGATAAAGTGTTCCTTGTATAAACAGAAAGAATGGAGGTTCATACATGTGACAGTACAAGGACATCAAATCAGATTGGCTTCTAAACCTGTAGATTTTTTTTTAACATAAATGTTTTACATGTTTTATGGGGACTGAAAACAAAACAAGTGCATTTTTTGCGATAATAATTATTCTCAATCATGACACTGAACTTCTGACTTGTACACATACTTTCAACTTTTCTCTCCCTGTAGGGGGCAAGGACCCGAGTGGTAATGTGTGTGAACACTGACATGAATATTTCTGTGCAATCTCTGAGTCTGGAAACATAACTTTAACCAGTTTTATAAAACAGTCTGGAATGAGGAATGCTCAATTGTGCTCTGCTACAAAATTTTATCCACTTTAATCCAGTCTCAAACAAGGCCTTCAAAGTGGATGTGTTACAGAAGAATCATTGCTCCTTCAAAAAACCTTGAATTGAAACACTGCAATGGCATCAAACTAAAAATAGCTGATGATGAAATCACTAAATATTTCAAAGTATTTTTACTTCTTTATGCAGACAATACAGTTCTCTTCGCAGTGAACCACGAAGATCTCCAATCTCTGATCAATAATTTTAATAATTATTGGGATGATTGGAAATTTAAAGTGAAGGTGAACAAAACAAAAGTGCTCATTTTCAGTAAAGATTATAAGAAAAAGTTTAACTGTACACATAAACGTATGATACTAGAAGAGGTTAATGAATACATTTATCTTGGGGTTGTTCTGAGTAAGACAGGAAGATTTCTCAAAGCTATAAAGCAAACAATATCAAAAGCCAAAAAAGTATTATTTCTTGTTTAAAATGCATATGTGTAATCTTGACCTACCAATACATTGCCTGCTAAAACTTTTCGATAGTACCATAGTACCTATTCTGCTATATGGGTCTTAAATTTGCGGCTTCAAAAATTGCAACATCATTGAGAAAATTCATACAGATTTTTTAAGATGGGTTTTAAAATGCAAAAAGAGTACCCTGTTTTACATGCTATATGAAGACTGGAAGACAACCACTTACACTTAGAGTGAAATTGAATGCCATCAAATATTGGTGTACACTAATTGAAGGAAAATAGGAAAATATGCGAAAGTCATATATAATATTATATTGAACGATATCAGAGCACATAATAATACCTATCGATGGTTTCATTACGTTAACTCTATTTTCGAAGACTGTGGATTCAGATACATTTGGTATTCGCAATATATCCCTGATAAACAATGGCTCATCAACAGCATGAAGACCAGACTAACAGACATACATCTTCAGCAATGGAACGCAAACAAAAAATTATTTAGTAAGGGAAACACCTATGGACTCTTTTAAACAAACTTCCAGTTGGAAGATTATTTAATTTCTTTACCCAAAACTTTAGCATTAGTTACTTTAAATTTAGAACCTCAAACCACCGTTTACCAACTGAAACTGGCAGATGTACATTATGCAATGAAAATGTTTTAGGTGATGAATTTTATTACATATTCAATTGTCCTTATTTCAAAACTGAAAGAAAACTCTACCTAAAATATAAATATCATAGAAGGCGAATATATTACTTTTTAACAATTCGTTTAATTCAAAAGGTATTGAGCTTTTAAAGTTGTGTACATTTATAAGAGTATCATTTTGAAATTCAGTTAACATGGAATGTATATTTTTGTGTAGGCTGAACTACACTTGTATGATTAATAATTCATGAAATGCAAAAATGGCATGTTAAATGAAATCTTTGTAATCACCATGAATGTAATATCATATGTCTCGATATGCTTATATCTTGTTTTATCTAACAGTGGTACGTAATATCATATGTTTTGATATGCGTATAATCTTCTTTTATATGACAGCTCAAATTTAAAACAAGAATGCCCTGAGTAATATGCGAACTATAAAACCCAAAAACATTTGTCATGATGTTGAAAGCTTTTTATTATCAGATGAATAATGTTGTAACAACCATCTAACTCTATTGTCTAGAACACCTTATTTAACATACTATTATTGTAACTACATCATTATTCCCCTGTAAAAATATGATATCTGTTACACGCATGTTTATATACTTTGATTGACTTTGTACTTCTCATTTGTCACATTCGTGACCTGAGCAGAATAAACATTGTATTGTATTGTATTGTATTGTATTGTATTGTATTGTATTGTATTGTATTGTATTGTATTGTATTGTAAATGGAAAAAAAGGAGATCGTAGCCCTATGTGATGGTGTCTGCAAATGCCTGGTGATATCATTTCTTCCTCCACATATTTTCTTAAAATCCACTTTGAATGAAACTCAGGACCTTTGCCACTCACCTGCACACACTTAAACCCTGATTTCCAAGCATCGCTGATTTTGTAATATTTCTTAGCCAGTGGTTTTAAATATTGGGAGAAAGTGCACGTTTCAGCATTTTGACACGATTTGACCAAAAAAGAGTTGCCTTTAAAAATTCCTCTTAAACAAAAATCAAAATACTTACTGAAGTGTTTCTGCCGATATAATTTTTTGGTCAGTCCCTCCATTCTATCTCTCCTCTGCCAAAGGTAGGCCGATTTTTAACCAAAGACCCAACAGCCATCACTGACCACCTTTGATCCCATTATTACTTATAACAACTCAAATAACATCCCACCTTGGGCTTTAAACTCTTTAATTTACAACAAAAGTGTAATCAATTTACAGCTTGTTGTGTAGTTTCGGTCCCCAACAGACAAGTTCGGAATGGTTTCTTCAACATATAGACAGAATGCATAAAAATACCTGGTTTTTTCTCTTTCTCAAATTTAAAAAAAAAAATTTTAATTTTCAAAAGCAGTAGCTTTTCACTATAAAAGCCTTTAAAACTATATTTGTCCTACTGCTGGTAGAATCGCATTATGAAGGTTTCATGTTCTCTGCCCATGCAAGACAAGTGTACTTTCATATGAAGGATTTTCAAACGGATATTGATAGCTGCACTGTAGACAGGTGTTCCTTAAGACAGGTTTCACTGTGTATTATGATCTGTTTCATGAGTCTATTGTAATGTCTAAACTGTTATTATACAGACTGTATATACTCACCTATAAGTCAGGTCCAACTGCAAACAATATAGACCCTAATCTGCTGTCCCATAATGCACCGGCAGATCAGGTTCTATGGTGTTTGTTCTATTGATTAATCCTAGCAAACTGCATAGACCCAGCTCTGCCAGCACATTATGCAATGGCAGGTCAAGGTCTATGCAGTTTGCAGTTGGACCCGACTTAGACGAAAGTATATCAGGTACATGCAAAAATAGTTTCGTTTATCAAGATGTTTATGTCCATCCTATAATTTTATGCTGGTACAATATAATTGTGATTTATTTTCATACCGTCCAATGTTCCTCTACAACATTCAGCTGGCAGCATCTTCCCACATTCTGGGCCGGGAATTTTATGCAATGAAATATTCATTAAAACAATGCCGTATAATTTCATTTTATAGCATGCACTACCTGAGGCAAAGACTTAAATCCAATTAAATTAATTTAATTAAATTTCAAATCAGATGATTGACTGAAAATGTGTGACCTGTCCTAAATTTGTCAAACTCGACTATAATTAATTAGACAGTCATATGTTGATAAATTCCCATGATGTTAACATTCTAAGTGATTAAAATTTCATACCTTTTTGGCTTTAGCAGAAAAGTATATTATTTATGCCTTAGGATCTTAATCTGGACTGACTTCAAAGTTGAGACTTAACTGCACAAACAATTATAACAATTTACACAAAATACAGTCTATACTCGTGTATAAGCTAATACCAACTGCAAACTGCATAGATCCAGATCTGCCATCACATAATGCGCCGGCAGATCTGGGTCTATGCAGTTTGTAGGGACTAATAAGTAGAACAAAAAACGCAGACCCTGATCTCCCAACGCATTATGTGACAGCAGATCAGGATCTATGTTGTTTGCATTTGGACCCGACTTATACGCGAGTATACATGGTACTCTCAAGATAGCTCACTTTTGGCCAAAAGTGGTCTTCAAGATGGAGAAATGGGATAAACATGTATAAATTATCAACCTTAGATAAGCAGCATGATGTACCTGCCAGAATCAGGAATAGACCCATGTCTCAATGATGTCATACATGTAAACAGTATATGTATATGCATGTTGCATTATTAGATTGAATGTGATAACTTGTGCAACTTTGATTCAGTCAAATCTCTAGACAATGATACAGATTTTTGTGTTAAAAACTGAAAGTGTCTAATGTCTGATTCTTGTATTTCTAATCTGTTGATTAAACGTCAAGGGAAATTCCAATACAAAATATTATCGGCAGCCACTGAAGGAACTAAAGAATACCAGACACTCCTTTGCACACACGTAAAAATGATCATGTTAAGAAGGGGACAGACCAGCTGAAAACCAGACCATTCAGTACAAAAATGGATGAATAACCACCCTAAGAGAGTGCTTGTCTAAATCTGGTAAGAAAAATTCTCTGTATATGACCAGGGTTCCGGCAATTTGTTTAATTATCTAACTTGATTAAATAAGTAGTCATTCTTATAGGCACTTATTAATAAAGACTTTTTATTGTTAAATACCATATATACTCGCGTATAAGCCAGGTCCAAATGCAAACAACATAGACCCTGATCTGCCATCGCATAAAGTGCCGGCAGATTAGGATCTATGTTTTTTTTGTTCTGCTGATTAGTCCTTACAAACTGCATAGACCCAGATCTGCCAGCGCATTATGCAACGGCAGATCTGGGTCTATGCAGTTTGCAGTTGGTACGCGCTTACACATGAGTATATATGGTAATTATGTGTATGTGTCTGTATATTAAGAAACCAGATATCTTTCAATCAAATAACTATTGTTTTTATGCTCTAAACATGAAACCTGTGAAAGTATGTTTGAACACTTAACATGCCATAATACACATATCTGAGTCCATTGACAGCAAGATTGTGAGGCAGGTTGTGATCAAACCTGCCAAGAATTTGTCAGTGAAGTTCATTAACAAGCTAAAAGCTTTCCTGTCACAACTTGACAATCACTCATCCAAAGTTGTGACACTTTAGATTGCACCTAAAGCAGATGCAAACAGATTTTAACACATTCCTCTAGAGATAAATGGAAATCACACAGGCTACTCTTAGCATTTCAAAGTATTTGTGCAAACATTAAAATTACTTATTGGGTGCGTGGTACGTTCAATGTGTGACTAACAACCCGTGATTTGTCATCTGACAACTCTCAAAGAATACTGCTATGCATGTTTTTTTATGAATCCTACACAAGTAAAATCATACTTCCACATTTGTATGCACTACTTTACCAACAGGAAATCCAAAATAACTGAGTTTGTATGCACTACTTTACCAACAGGAAATCCAGAATAACTGAATTTGTATGCACTACTTTACCAACACGAAATCCAGAATACTAAGTAACTGAGTTTGTATGCACTACTTTACCGACAGGAAATCCAGAATAACTGAGTTTGTATGCACTGCTTTACCAACACGAAATCCAGAATAACTGAATTTGTATGCACTACGTTACCAACAGGAAATCCAGTATAACTGAGTTTGTATGCACTACTTTACCAACAGGAAATCCAGAATAACTGAGTCTGTATGCACTGCTTTACCAACAGGAAATCCAGAGTAACTGAATTTGTATGTTATCATGGAATAGTACAGAAAAGTGGAGTTTTAATACCACTGCCTAACAGTGCCTGACAGTACTTCCTGAACTTCATAGTAAATCTGAAGTTCTACACATTTTTAAAAGTTCATTCAAATGTTTAAACAAAAAACTTTCTGAGAGATTGTGACTCCCACAAAAAGGTTCTAGTGGCTGTAGTGGTTCCTAACTTACAAAAAAGAGCAAACAGAAAAATTTATTTACAGTTTTACAGATACTGTGAATACCAATATACTTGATTTCTTTTGGAATTATTACAAGCACCTAGATATACAGGGTAATAATAGAAAATTATATTGATTAAGAGCATTTATTAAAGCAAATGAACACTGTACTTACTGGGCTTTCTGTGAGAAAAATGAAAGGTATGGTGACATGATGCTAAAAAATCTGTATAGAAGATAAACTGTGATGAAACAGACTTCTGTTAGCCCAATCCTAATCACAGTTCGTCTTTAATAAAGATTTTGTAGTACTTGTCTGGTATGTATGGTCTTGCTACTATGTTTTATAGAGCTGGAGAAGCCCTGACTTATTTTAACTGCCATATGTTATCCCTGCTTTAAATCTATTTACACGGTTTTCTAATTATCGCCCGTTGTACTGATATCACTCGGTATGTGCAAAGCAGTTGTGTCCGCCATATCACTAGTGAAATAGATTGTAAACAAAGGGAATCGGTGCATAAAAATACCCATAAAGGATCCCAATGATTGCAAAAAATTTCTAAGAGAACATTTTTACATTCCAAATTTGTAGGAAATAAATTCACAAACCACAGACTTGAGAGTGAAGTGGCAGCAGAACAATATTTAAATTCAAATGGATATTTCTGCTATTGAAAAAGGAATGCATGTTTCTGTGAAGGAAAACTGATTGTCAGCAACCCCAGATAGAATTTTAAATGAAGACACGCTGCTAGAAATTAAAAGTCCAATGCCTACTAATTGGACTACACTGGATGAATTTTTTTCAAAAAAGAAATATAATGTCCAAAAGAGTGGCAATGACAGTCTGATTATTAAGAAGATAGTGAATAGAGGATTCTATATGCAAATACAGATTACAATGTTTTACACTGGTCTTAGGAAATGTAAACTTCTTGTATGGCTAAGTGCAGATGACCACAAGTTTGTGAATATAAAGTATGATGAAAATTTATTTAAATGGCCATGTTACAAGACTACATACATTTTATGCAGAGAAAATGATGTCACACATAGTTGATGAAATTGAAGATCGCTTATTGTTCAGTAAGACTTTCAAAACATTTATGCGTCTGTGACTATAAATTTATATACATGTAATTATAGTTTTATGTTGGTTCTGATTTTTTGATCATGTTATGATGTTAATGAATGTAGCATTTATTTAAATTACAGATTTGGGAAAATAAAATGTAGTCATTTTATGTGTCAGTTCAAGTTTCACCTTTAGTCAAGTGAAAAAACATTACCTCATAAGAAAAAAATATTAGTTTCTTCAGGCCTAGATTATAAAAAAAATTTCTTGTAGCAAGAAAGACTAGTAGATTGAGAAATTTACTAGTCCTGCTGAATCTTCTCTAGTCCTTTTCACAAAACAATCTTAGCTACATATCTAGATTAACAACACTCCAGGAAGAGGGTAATTTAAAAATCCGCTTTTTTTCAAATATGAATTTATCACTTGCCCATCCAGCAAATGCCTATGATATAAACATAATTTGCCCATGTGGCTATATTCGCACCATATATTTGTCAGTGTTTTGTGATTTATAATCGCCGTAATTCTCACCTCTACTTTTGAGATTTGAGATTAGTTGGCCTCTAAATAAATGTTTCTACACATTCAATAATACATGTAGTGCGGGTAGTTTTCTCTGAAAGATTCCAGGCAACAGTCTCTAATTATTTCTCTTGGAAGTCATATTATCAGTAATTTCAATATATCTGCTAAGATTGGAATTCAAGAATTTAAAATCTTGCATTCCCATCTGATGGCATAGACTAAAATTTAAATGGAACCAAACACGCACAGTCTTCATGCACTTGTCAGTGTATTTCACACTTAGATTTCTACCATAAATTGTGTTTGTAACAATTATCTGAACATCCATTGACAGAACATGAACTACCTCCACCTTTCTTATATTTTTCATCACTATCCATCTCAATTTTTAAGAGAAAACGAGCAAAGATAAAATGTAAACAAAAAGTTTGATCACGGTATGTGCGGTATCTAATGTCCATTTCACTATCATCATGGCTGACACATCACACGATTGGTTAATGGACTGCGCTCGTGAAACTGGAGTCAAATACAGATAACGGTATCTATATATCTAGGGATATAACTCAAAGAAGTTGCTTGGCCATATTTCAGCTTCCCCTGTGACTGGGAGACAGTTGTCTCATTACTACAATATGTAGGCAATAGTAACTCGTCTTCCACCTTCAACATATTTCTCCAATTGAAAATTACTCCTTTGTCTTTTCAGAAATATCTTTGTATCTGAATGGAAATAACTAAGAATTATTGTACCTTTTCAACTTGTCACTTGTCTTTTTTATTTTCCTTTCATGAATTTTGGTTGTAACAGGAGAAAATATACTCTGCAAGACTGGGCTCTAAACCGAAGACCTTAATACACTTCAGTTCAGCTAGTTTCTCTCCTGTGTGGAAGTGACAATCCAGCCATGTTTGTGATCAGATCTCTCATTTGGTATAACACTTTGTACAATACATGTTAAACATGTAATTAAACATCCTGGCTTCAAATATAATTTTCTTTGTGCACATTCCATGTGACACCAGTTGAACCAGGCACACCTAGGACATCAACAACACAGGGATCCATAATCCTGGATTAATATAATGGTGTATGAAAGAAAAACATTCAATACCTCATCATTCCCGTTTGTTACTGAGAAGAAAAAAAATGCAGCTCAGATAAATCTAATTTTGAGCAAAGAAAGAAACAACAAGTGAAAATGTTTGAAATTGTTCAAAATATGTTTAAGAAGTTTTACACACAAAATATCCACTTATTTAAAACTCCAATAAAATAACTGTCTGCCTGTGTGAGAACTGACTAATCAAGAAATACTCCCATCATACAGAAATCTCCAGCTTAAAGATAACTGGTGATGCTCTGTCTTGGCAAACCTTGAAATGATCTATAACTATTACGACTTCTGATGCTCTGTCTTGGCAAACCTTGAAATGATCTATAGCTATTAGACTCCTGATGCTCTCTGTCATGGCAAACTTTGAAATGATCTATAGCTATTAGGACTTGTGATGCTCTGTCTTGGCAAACCTTGAAATGATCTATAGCTATTAGACTCCTGATGTTCTCTGTCTTGGCAACCTTTGAAATGATCTATAGCTATCAGGACTTCTGATGCTATGTCTTGGCAAACCTTGAAATGATATATAGCTATTGGATTTCTGATGCTATGTCTTGGCAAACCTTGAAATGATCTGTACATGTACCTATTAGACCCCTGATGCTCTCTGTCTTGGCAACCTTTGAAATGATCCATATCTATTGGGACTCCTGATGCTGTCTTGGCAAGCATTGAAATGATCTACCGTATTTACCGCATATATTAGGACAATTATGTTGGGGAAAAAAACTGAAGGTCTAGTAGTGATGTACAGAACTCTTCACTTAGGGTACTGACTGACATACATATTGTGAATATGAGAGATCTAATCCCTTTTGATCCATCTCGGATAAATTACAGTACTGCTAGGCTATAACTTATTCTATTCATTTAAAATTTTGAAGCAACATGTGTTTTATCAGTAACCTTTTCCTGTCAGTTTCTACTTGAAAAATGTTTTATTGGCTTTACCTCAACTACCTTCACTGCAAAATCAATTTCCACCTAGTGATAAATCTATTTCTACACCAGGGCTTGTGGTGGGTTTATCTCCGTGGTGTTTAAAGTATGAATCCCTACAATTCTGCAAGTGCCTATTAACATGGAAAGTGAATTATGCATGTTCAGATATGGCCAAGAGTGACTAGACTAATCAGGACAGTAATAGGTTTGTATTGGATCAAGTCCTATCCTGGCATCACTCAGGTCTCCAGCTGATGGTATCACTCCACTAATGTATTTTAAATGGCAAACAAAACAGATTCTGAGTCATGTGTTTTAATTTGATTCTGTTCCATTTTTGAAAAATGATAATATCAAACTTTTATTAAATTGCCAACTTAAACGTTTTGTCATTATTCATTAAATGTTATTTTGCTTTGAATTTTACTCCATCTTTACAAGATAAAAAGTAAATATCAACCATTCATCATCACCTTTTTGTCTAAATTTCTAATGTTTTGTCCTACAGAAATTGTCAGTATTTATGAGCACAGTAATTGTCACAGTATTTCTGAGTACATTGCCTTTTAACCTAAACTATTGACATCTGAAATCTATAGTAAATATGAACTGAAAGTCACATGAAGTATCATGATACAATGGATCCTAATTATTTGTCTTCTTTTCTTGTTTAAAACTTTGCCTTCATTTACATGACTGGCTCTGTAAAAGCAATGATTTGTAATGGATCTACTGGTTCTTATCTACCTTACAAATGCGATGGAATTCGTCTTTTCTGTACAATAAAAAATGGCAAGTCTAGAGGTTTTTTCCTTTGAGAGCAAAAACATTGTGACATACCTGCTGTCACATAATCAGTATAGCCATTCTTTCAGTACATCTCTGTGCAGCTAACTGCATATAAAATTGAAAATGTAACGCAGTTTTTTTTTTATTTCATAAATATAATTAGAATAAAATCACTTTTCTGTTAGAAATAGGGTAAAGAGCAAGAATTCGAAATGGAAAATACCCCAAATACAAGCATATTGTAGACTTTTCTGTACAGCTGTACCAAAGTTCCTCATAAAAAAAGTTATAACTTGACCCAGCAAAGGCAGCCAGAAAACCTCTTTCCTTTTCTAGCAACAGCACTGGTTAACCTTATATTGCACTAAATGTAGCATCCAGCACAATCCAGAATATTCTGGTAAACAAGGTTTTTTAAATTAATTTAATCTTAGATTCAAAAAGATGAGCATTTTTGTCAATAAAGCTAACAAAATGGATATCAAATTCTGTGAAATTTCATAAACCTTATTCATTACGAAATAAAGGTTGCTATCTGACTCCTATATGATGACATCAGTGGTTGTTTAAATTTTGGACTCCTGGTGAAAGTTGCTAATGAATGTGTGAACTTTAGTAATCAGGATCAAAGATAAACAATACAAGTTCTCACCTTGTATTTTGTTTTGCAATTAATTTAATTCTAAAGAAGTGTACCATCAAAAGTAACTTCATGTCATAATTTCACATCCATTAACATGTTTCATCTTGTTAATGTAAACTCAAAAGATGAAAGAACAGTAATGGCATTTGTAAAATGCCTTTTACTTCAAAAGAACTTATCAATCACGTAAAAAGACTTGTAAAATGTCAGTGCTTAATAATCTAGAAATCTGCTTTATGTGAAGCTGAATGTACCATATTTACTCGCGTATAAACCAGGTCC
Organism: Margaritifera margaritifera; assembly: GCA_029931535.1. Taxonomy (NCBI): domain Eukaryota; kingdom Metazoa; phylum Mollusca; class Bivalvia; order Unionida; family Margaritiferidae; genus Margaritifera; species Margaritifera margaritifera. The sequence goes on along the minus strand of JAQPZY010001634.1, from coordinate 5,694,861 downwards.
AAATGCAAACAACATAGACCCTGATCTGCCGTTGCATAATGTGCTGCAGATCAGGGTCTATGTTGTTTGTTCTACTGATTAGTCCTTACAAACTGCACAGACCCAGATCTGCCAGTGCATTATTATTATTATTATTATTAAGTTTATAAAAAGATCTATGCAGTTTGCAGTTGGTATCGGCTTATACGCGAGTATATACGGTACATTCTACATGTATTCTATTGATTTAATTATTCAGCAGCGATCAAGTCCATATGTTCAAATACCATTTTCCCGTACAGACAGACAGAGGTAGTTAACTGCAATAATTGCACCAAACATCAAACCAGGTCACAATGACATTTAATCGAATAGTATGTTCATACTGTAAAAGGTGTTACAGATAAAACTTAAAATAGCAAACCTCATTAATGATGCATGTCATCAGTCAGCAGAAAAGTAATTCCGATGTAAATTATTGCTCAATTTACAGACAAGTTTGAAAGAATCGCAAAACTACCATTGTTCACAAGCTCTGGTAGAGTGTCAAATTCATGTCATTAGATGAAGGGCTACTTGAAACTACAAAGATTCATTTTTCATGCAAACAAATTCATGAATTCTATATTATGTTCACTGCATGGCAATTTTAATCTTAGGGAATTTTACTGACAAAAAGAGTTGTCTTTTTTTAAGAGTTGACAGAATTCAAGTAAATGGCATTTGAAAAGTGCAGAAACGGGATATAAAAAAGATTAACAACTTTGACCTTGAAGATAATACCTTTAGTACATACACGAGATGCCATGAAAATGAAAAGCAGAAGTGTACCATGGCTGGTCCCTGTAACTCAAACAGCTTTTATAATATAAAGCAGAAAAGCAAAAACAAAATAACCATTAAAATATTTACCTGTGACCTTGACCTTCAGGATAGGACCCTAAACATATCTTCTAGTGACAATATAGAAGTATACCAAGCTTTAGAGGTGCATGATATTACCGGTTTACCGTAGTATTTTTTCCAGTGGTATGTACCACAGTACTTTTTCAATGTACCAGTACTTCGGTACTCTCCGTCAGTAAGGAATGCACGGAAATACCCGAGTAATCTTGTTAGAAATTTAATGATATTGAAAGCAAGTTTTCATTTTTCATGACAAATAATTGCAAAAATTATTTTTGTTTTTTTACAAAACAGTTATGATTGTCCCAAATTAATTTTGATTATTACAAATATAATTATATTTATAATACTTTAATCACATGTTTGACACATGGCCAAATGGGATATTTCAAAACATATTCGGGCCAAATCAAACTTTTGGATTTAAAGAAAAAGAAAAAAAAGTCATTTTTTTTTAGTTATTTACTAGTGTATGTTAATGTGTTAAATATGTGTATTCCTTTGTAAGACCAAGAATCATACTAAGATTTTCTGGACAGCAGTTGTTTGAAATTTACATAATTTCTTTAAGCCACTAAATATTTTCTTGTTTTTAGAGTCATTGTGTTTTATGTTTAATGGCCCTCTCTGATAAATATCTTGCCCGGGTGTTGGCATCCAATTCAAAGTTTCCCTCCCTATTATATCAACAGTGTAGCTAGAAAATTGAAGGCTTCAGTGTCAACACTTCCTTTTTTTTATCAACAAGCTCTATATTGCCAGCACAATGTCTTTTACAGGGTGCTAACTATAGTGTAATTTTTATTGTCCCACTTTAGTTACAGTTTTTAGATGATGACTTATACAACAATTAACATACACATAGCAAATTCATCTACTACAAGGTACTAACCATTTAATTTTTTAGGGGGGAAGGCTGCGATTATATTTCAAGCTGAGATGTTTTCTTTTCTTTTATCTCAAGATAATTAATTTCCCTAATATAATTGCGGTATACTGTAGTATGTATCGTGGTATGTTTAGAAATACCATGGTACACAATTTTTTGCGGTACCCAACTCTACCAAGCTTGACTCATTTATCTTAAACAGCTCTTAAATTAGAAAGCAGACTGGCAAATGTGACTCAGACCTAAACAACTGACCTATGAACTTGACCCTGAAGAAGGAATCCCCCCCACCTCACCCCAGTCCAGTAGGCCACATACATTTTACTGATGATATATAGTTATACCAAGTTTCAGCCCTTCATCTCAAATGACTGTACAATTATACTGGAAAGGAAAGTGATTTGAAAAAAATAATCATATAACACCAAGACACTGACCTTGAAGAATGCCAAGGTGGTACACAACACACCTGCTAATAATGACACTGATCCTGATGATAGGAACCTCAAGGTGGTTAGTGATGATATATAGTTATACCAAGTTTCAGCCCTTCATCTCAAATGACTGTACAATTATATTGGAAAGGAAAGTGAAATTATAAAAATTAATCATATACATGTAACACCATAACACTGACCTTGAAGAATGTCTATGTGGTACACAACACACCTGCTAATAATGACACTGATCCTAATGATAGGAAACTCAAGGTGGTTAGTAATGATATATAGTTATACCAAGTTTCAGCCCTTCATCTCAAATGACTGTACAATTATATTGGAAAGGAAAGTGAAATTAAAAAAATTAATCATATACATGTAACACCAAGACACTGACCTTGAAGAATGTCAATGTGGTACACAACACACCTGCTAATAATGACACTGATCCTGACAATAGGAATCTCAAGGTGGTTTAAAACAACTCCTCTAAAGACTATATATATATATATATATATATATATATATATATATATATATATATATATATATATATATATATATATAAGCATACAAAGTTTCATCCCTTAATTTCAAAAGGCTCTAATATTATAGAATGGAATGGAAAGCAAGATGAAACACTTAAAATACTGAGCTGTAACCTTGACTGTCAAGACAGTACCCCAGTGTGGTACTTGACATACCTTTTAATGATGATGTACAAGTATACAAAGTTACATACCTTAATCTCAAATGGTCTAAAGTTACAGAGCCAAAAGGAGAGTGTGATGAAAAATTAAACTATTGTGCCAGGACCTTGTTCTCAAGATAGGAACATTATTTGTGGCACACAACACACTTTCTGATAATGGTGTATGAGTATACAAAGTTTCATCTTATGATCTCAAATGGTTCTAAAATTATAGAGAGATGGAAAACTTAAAATATTAAGCCATAACCTTTACGTTCAAGATTTGATCCCCAATGTAGAATGCAACACACCTTCCAGTGATAATGCACATGTATACCAAGTTTCATCCCTTAATCTAAAACAGCTTCAAAGTTATAGAACAGAAGGGAAAATGTGACACAAAATGTAAAATACTGATCAGTGACCTTGATGTTCAAGATAGTATACCCAATGTGGTATGCAACACACCTTCTATTGATGATGTACAAGATTCTGCATCCAGTAATCATCCCTTCAGACAAATATCCAACAAATGGAATGCTATTTCTTCTGTCATATCCAATACTACATCTGTGGTGAATGTCCATTTTGGAATCTACACACTTTTCAGTGGAATCGTAGTGAACATTCTCATTGAAATCCATGTATATGGCGCCACGACTACTCCAGCTCACCTGACCGAATGAACTTTGTGAGATCACACAGGAATTTCCATCAGATATCCAATGTTGAATAATGAAGTTCGCGTCAAATTTTCTCATGATTGAAAGGACATTTGCTCTTTGAATTGTAATTTGTAAACAAAAAGATACTTTTAAATGTTATTAGTTTTAATATTGAAACGATGAAACTCATTGAATAATTTCCAGCTTTTGCAAGCCTTGGTGAGCAAAAGCTGGAAATTATGAAACTTTTTTCATAAATTCAATATTAAATCACTACCCATTTGAGATCCTTTATATATTGTTAGTAACATCAACTAAATTTGATGGTGGATTGGCATAATTTGTACAAATTTGAAAGGTCTTTATGCCAGGATGCTCTGTATCATGTTTAACTGAAATTAGTCTTGTGGTTTTTGAGTGTTTTTTGAGAAGATTCTATTTAAAAGTTGTTTCATTTTTAGTTGTGGAAGCCAAATTTAATGTTGAATTGGTATTATTTGTACAAACTTGAAGACCCTTCATGCTGGGATGCTTTCTTTAAAATCTGCTTAAAATTTCTGTTGGGAAGAAGTTTGTCCATTTTTAGTAATGGTTATCATATCCGATAACTGGCATCGTTTGTACAAAATATGAAAACACTTCATGCCAGGACACTTTCTTTCAAAGTTTCTCAAATTCTTTAGAGTGATTTTTGAGAAAAAGTCACTTTAAAGTTTTTATATTTTAGTAACAGCACCCATATTTGATGGCAAACAGGCATAATTTGTAAAAAAAATTTAAGCTGTTCATGCCAGGCTGCTTTCTGTCAAATTTGCTCAAATTCTGCTGAGCAGTTTTTAAGAACTCATTTAAAAGGTTTTCTATTTGTAGTAACAGCCATGTTTGAAGGTATATTAGCATTATTTGTGCACACTTTAAAGCCCCTTCATGCCAGGATGCTTTCTGGCAAACTAGCTCAAATTTTTTGAGATGTCATTTTTTTTCTATTTTTAGCAATGGTGGCCATATTTGATGGTGAATCAGCATCATCTGTACAAATTTGAAACAACTAATATCAGGATGCTTTCTGTCAAATTTGATCAAAGTCTTCTGAGTTGTTTTTGGGAAGCAATTTTGTATTTTCTAAATTTTTAGTAGCAGCAGCCATATTAAATGGTGAATCAGCATCATTTGAATAAACCTGAAGACTCTTTTAGCCAGTATGCTTTCTGTCAAATTCTCTTAAGTGGTTTTGAGAAGAAGTATTTCAAAAGTTTGCCTATTTTTAACAATGGCAGCCATATTTGATAGCAAATCAGCATCATTTGTGCAAACATGAAATTTTTTCATGTCTGGATGCTCTCTGTCAAAACTTTGGTCAAATTCTGTTCAGCCGATTTGAAGCAGAAGTCATTTAAAGGTTTTTCTACTTTTTAGTAATGGTGCCATATTTGATGGCAGATTGGCATGATTTGAATGAATCTGAAAGACATTTATGCCAGAATGTTTTCTCTTTACTTTGGTCCAATTCTGTTCAGTGCTTTATGAGAAGAAGTGATCGGAAATTTTTTTATTTATAGAAACAGCAGCCATATTTGATGGCAGATCAGCATCTGTGGTATAAATTTGTAATAGCCTTTAGGCCAGGAAGCTCTCTATTTAATTTGGTTGAAATTAGTGAAGTGGTTTTTGACAAGTTTAGAATGGCAACTGCTAATGAACAAGGGATAACACATACTGGATGCAGTGCCATATCATAATATAACTTTCTTTTATGGCTAAGTGAAAAAAAACTCCACTTCAATTTTGCCACCATGATCCTTCATCATGTATTATTAAACTGACAAATAGGTCAGTGACATAGCAGTGTTGTAATTTACATGCATATTAGTTGTTTAACAATAAAATGCAATCATGCTCCTCAGCTAAATTTTGGGTGAATGCATGCATGACAAGATGCATGTTTTCATGTACATACACATGAATATGTATGGTATAACTCAAAATATTCTCAATACAATTTCTGAAAAACAGGAGCATACATTTCTGGGTAATAAGGGCCTTTAGGTCTTTAATGACTCTAAATTGCTAAAAGACTACCACCATGTTCATATATACATGTATCTTGAAAGCAATAACCGTATATACTTGCTTATAGGTCAAATCCAACTGCACAAACCCAGATCTGCCCTTGCATAATGCACTGGCAGATCTGGGTCTATCCAGTTTGTTAGTAGTAATCAGCAGAACAAACAACATAGACTCTGATCTGCCAGCACTGTATGCAATGGCAGATCTGGGTCTCTATTGTTTCCAGTTGGACTTGACTTACAAGTGAGTACATATGGTAGGTCACAGTGGGGTATACCCATACATCCCTATCAATAAACCTGAGATTGTCTTTTATGTTTCTACAGAAGAGGTGTTACCTTAGTTATTTCTACTTCTCTGCCCCACAGAGAATTGACCTTTTTGTCCCCAACATCAAAATGTGACACTGTGTGAAGAGATAAAATTGTGACACATTCACCTAGATTTAGCACCCAATAAACTCCAAACTTGTCCCTGAACGATCATGAAAATGGACACCTGGGATGCTGCACTGAGAAATAAACACCAGTTATTGGTCTCTTTTAATGGAATGGGAATAGTTTGATGGAAGACAGCAAAGAAACAACTCTAAAAGTGATACTGAAGCAAAGACTCTCAATTAAAACAGGGTAATTATCACCAATATACATTTCAAAGTGCTAGTAATAAGGCAATCGTAAAGTCTCTCATCCAATTGTTGTGGTAAATCACACACTATTACGATGCCAGATGCTTGGATCAATCAAATTAGAAGCTTATGATGCATATCTAAGATAGGACAGCCTACTCCTGATACATTCTCATGCAATATAATTTCCTTTTCTTTGAAAAAGCATAGCATTTTTCATCAACAATTAAAATAAATATTAGGATAGGCTTAAATACATTATAACCATACTTAATTAAACTGTCTTTCTATTTTACGAAGGTCGCTGAACATATTTTGCATCTTTAAATGCATTCCTCTTTTATTTACTTAGAGCGTGGTCTCATAAGTATGATTTTGGTTTATCAGACAGTTGCTTGATTCATGAACACAAGTGGGAATGATCTTTGTGGATATTAATTCCAATCAAATCTGTAAGACCAATAGTGGGTTTATTTAATCTTTAACTTCTCGCAAACTGAGTTGAAACACTGCAATTGTACCCATTTTATAAGATCTCTCTCAAGAGAGGCCACTCACTGATAAAAGCTACCATATATTGCAACATGACAGTTCAGTTTTATGATTAGGCCCAGTCATGAAATGCAACCCCTTTTATAAGACAATCATTTCATCAATGAAGAGTCAATTTACCTCATAAGAAAGCCAGGGGGAAAAACTGTTATCTACTATATTTACCTGAAGATAAGAAAATGCTTGATGATAACCCCACCTGCAATTTACAAACGTTTTGGGAAATCTTCACTAAGAATATCTTTATTTAACAATTTATCCACTCCCTACTTTTTAACAATTTTATCCGGCAAGCCACCTGGTCTCATCATGGGAGATATACTGTATTTTTTTCCTGTCCTTAAAAGATTATTTAGTTATATGAGTCATATTTTTCCTTTGTTTTATTTAATATTTATCTCCACTTGGTAGAATAATGCATAAATATGGCCCAAGAAAGACATGTACCTCTAATTCTCTTAACATCTAATTGTAATTAACACAGTATACTGAAATCTGCTTAGCAAACACTTTCATGTAAAGGACATCTGTTTACAAAGTCACTTGATCATAAAAAAAAACATTTTAGTACATTCTTTTATATGTCTGATCAATCTAACCTCTATCAAGAACACCTGTCCAAAAAGGACAAATGTGTGGTCAATTGAGTGCCCTTTATGGACAGGTATGACTACACATCTATATATAAAAGCTATTTCTGGTTTTATCATATGAGGAATCACCTCATGTACATAATTATTTTGTTCTCACCTTTTTTGAAGGTTTGGAATGAAGGCTAAGATTTTTGTGACAATGAAACTAATGATATTCAGATGCATTTATGCCATACAATGACAATGAAACTAATGATATTTAGCTGCATTTATGCCATACAATGACAATGAAACTAATGATATTTATATGCATTTATGCCATACAATGACAATGAAACTAATGATATTCAGATGCATTTATGCCATACAATGACAATGAAACTAATGATATTCAGATGCATTTATGCCAAACAATGACAATGAAACTAATGATATTTAGCTGCATTTATGCCATACAATGACAATGAAACTAATGATATTCAGATGTATTTCTGCCATACAATGACAATGAAACTAATGATATTCAGATGCATATATACCATACAATGACAATGAAACTAATGATATTCAGATGCATTTGTGCCATACAATAACAATGAAACTAATGATATTCAGATGCATTTATGCCATACAATGACAATGAAACTAATGATATTCAGATGCATATATACCATACAATGACAATGAAACTAATGATATTCAGATGCATTTATGCCATACAATGACAATGAAACTAATGATATTCAGATGCATTTATGCCATACAATGAAAATGAAACTAATGATATTCAGATGCATTTATGCCATACAATGACAATGAAACTAATGATATTTAGCTGCATTTATGCCATACAATGACAATGAAACTAATAATAATCAGATGCATTTATGCCATACAATACAACATCCCTTGTTGTGGTTGACTGGTTGGTCCTTAATAGCACTTTGAGCATATTATTGGCTGGTTGATCCTTAATGGCACTTTGAGCATATTATTGGCTGGTTGGTCCTTAATGGCACTTTGAGCATATTATTGGCTGGTTGGTCCTTAATGGCACTTTGAGCATATTATTGGCTATATCATACTGAGAAAATATGAGTTATGTGCCTTTTTTAAGGACACACCGATGCAGCCGACTTGGGCTGGCCTGGGTGGGTATCAAACATAAGACCCTTGGATTATGAGTCGGATACTCCACCAACTGAACTAATGCAGCTCCCTGAAGCCTATTTTGGTGCTAGCAATTGTTGAAACCACCAAATTTTAATTTTCTTTGAAATATATGCAAAACAATGAAAAAAATGTACTAGTCTCTGAAAGAGTCTAAAATTGTTGCTAAAAGATAAATTTTCTTTTGAGCTAAAGAGTAAGCAAAATTCAAGAAAAATGTATTTGTGTTTGTAAAAACAGGTATGCTCCACTGCAGACACATTTTTTTATTAAAACAAAGAATAAAAATTATGAAAACCAATCAAGTACCACACAAATTTATCTTGCATGGAACTTTCAGGTTCTAACAAAAAGCTATAGAGAACAAATTGGAAAAAGATAGATTACTAATGTGTAGTTTATGTTGAAATGTGTTAATCCTAATCCAAGCCATCTATACCAGAAGATATTTATCAATTATTGGCCTTTGATATAAAACAAATGTGAGAAGGGTCAACTATTTATCAAGGCTTGGACCAAGAAAAGTCAACACAGCAACAGGAAAGTACTTCAGCTATGTTTACACCCTTCAAACAATGTCTTTGCATCTTAAATGTGTGTCAATAAGCCCCATAATTCTTTAAATTGTTTAGGATTAAAATAATTACAAAATGATTGGGATGGGAAGTAAGCTAAGAGCAAAGTGTATTTACTGTATGTCGGTGAAGCTTCTATAATGTGATTCAAAAGGTCTTGATCTCAAACTTACTTATAAAGCTTGCTATGTTTTGACTTAACAAATGAGCTGTAGGTGAATTCTTCCACCCTGTTGTAAGCATAAATGTGCAACTCCCAAGATGTTTGACATGAGAGAGATCTGCCCATCAAAAACATGAAAATAATTATAAACAATTATAAACACAGGTGAAATCCATTTATCATGGATGTCTTGGGTTCTGTGAAAAGTGTTCATAAAAATGGAATTACATAATAAACAAGTTTAACATTTATTAAATGTTATTTGATATATTACTTGAAGTAGTGTTAAATCAAAACCATATTTGCATTATTGATTTCTAAAGCTAAGAAAAGTCTCTTGAAGTAACAGATGCTGCATTGGCATAAAAGAATTTCCTGCCAAGTCAAGTCCATTTCTTCTGTCTTTTTGTTCATTTTAACTGCCGAATACTAAAACCATCTCCGATATGTTTTTTAGAAACTCCAACATACTAAATTTGGAACCAACAATATTTTTCTTACATGTCTAAATAAGAAAATACTTGTTCGCAAGATAACTCTAAGTGCAGTACATAATTCTTTGTCATGGCCTTTGATCATGAACCTGATATCATGGAAAGAAAATCACTGACCTTGTCTCAGACAATGTCAAGGTATACCCACATGCCAAGTTTGGTTAAATCTATAATAAATATATTTTGGAAAAAAAAACAATGCTATTTAAATTATTCATCAAATACATCCACAAAACTGGGTTTGATAAAAAATCTATTCATCCTTGTTTGTATTATCATGCTCACAAGTCAGTACAATGGTCTCCCTCTTAAAAGGCCCGTCTCAATCGAGATCTCCCTCCACCCCTCTGATCAGAGGTCACCTTACCAAACACCAAATTATCACATTCTAATATTTTGTCCCCCTCATGAGAGGTCACCCCTTTTATAATGTCACAGTTTTGGTGCTAAAAAGGTGGACTTATAAGAGGGGGGGACCAAGGTACAGCAAAAAACATGAGTCAAGACCTTTGACCTTAAAACCAATGTCAGAGTGTTGACAATCAACTTGTTTACTGAAACTAAATACAAAGTCAGGTCAAAATTCATTTGTATATGTGCAAGTCACTGTGTTCATAAGTTCAATGGAGTACAAAAAATCTGCAAGCAATAACCTTTGATCTGACTCCAAGACCGATTAGGACTGGTTTTAAAAAGTTCTTCACAAAAAGTGATAATATGTTTGTGGTCCGATTTGCACCATTTTCATCCAGAACAAATTAAATATTTTAAAAAGTTTATTTTGCGAAAATCTTATGTCAATGCCACCACTGATGCAGAGAAGCGATAACAAGATTTTTAAAATGGCCACTATGGTGCCATGTTGGAGGTCAGATTAGCACCATTTTCATTCAGAAATAGCTACATATTGCTATAATAATGGTTTAGTGAAAATACCCATGTCAATAAGAGCATCTGTTAAGGTGAAGTTGCCATAGAAACATTTTCAGGATGGCCATCAAGGCAGATGATTTGGAGGTTACCTGAGCGTCATTTCAATATAGGAATAACTATATTTCCAGAAAGAAGTGGGTTTTTTAAATGCTGCTATGGCCATCCATTTAGACGTAGTAGCTAGTACACAATTTTTCAAATTCTGGGAAGTCAATTATTATTATTTAGGACCAACTACATATAATGAAAAGTGTTTTAGTGAAAACTTCATGTTGATATGACAAGATTTTATTTAGGGACCATATGAAGTCTTTCAGTCTTTTGGATCATCTGATCAAGAGAAGTAGCAATAACAAGATTTCAAGATGACTACCATGGCAGCCTTATTGCTGGTCTGATAGGCACCATTTTCATTCAGACCAACTGCAAATCACAAGAAGACTTTCAGTGAATACCCCATGTCAATATGACATTCTGTTAAGGAGTAGTGAGAACTAGATTTTCAAGATGGCCACCATGGTGGCTATACTGGATCTCAGGTAGGCACCACTTTCATTTGGAATCAAAGATACATCATAAAAAGTCTTCTGGCAAAAACCCCATGTTGATATGACTTTCCATTTAGGAGTAGCAATAACAAGATTTTTCAAGATGGTTGCCAAGGTGGCCTTATTGGATGCCACATAGGGACCATTTCATTAAGAACCAACAGACATCATAAAAAGTATTATGAAATAACAATAACAATATTTTCAAGATGGCCTCCATGGTGGGCATACTGAATGTCAGATTGGCACCATTTTCATTTAGGGCCAACAAGACCTTGTAATATGTCTTTTAGTGAAAGTCCTATGTTGATATAACCATCTTGTAAAAAGGAGTAGCAATAACAAGATTTTCATACTGGATGTCAGGTTGGTGCCATTTTTATTTAGGACCAACTAGATATCATGAAATCTTTTGGTTCCACTCTACAATGTCCTATATTGCACAGGCTTTGAATTTTAATGAAAAAGAATTTTCATATTTTGGTTACTGGTAATCTTCATTATTTAAAAAAGACCTTGTATATCTTAGATCTTGTTCAAAGAACTTTGAATTCCTTTATTTTGCTGTATGATTGATAGTTACAATTTGGTTTGGTGAGTATACAGCTGGGCCTAATACCAGATGTGCAACTCTTAGACTGCTAGCTCCACCTGGTCATTTTCACTTCCTGCACTTCAGAAAATTAAAAAAATTGGGAAAAACCTGATAATAACTTTTTTTTAAATATTTTTGTAATTCCTTTACTGCACTTTCAGAGGCTAGTATTGTCTACTCTCACAAAATTCATTCTCCATATTTTAATAACTGCTGAAGTTAAGTGTAATTTGGACTAGTTCAAGCTCACTTCTTGAGCACATGGTTGCCGTCATTACGATCAGCTGTCTGCTTTAGACACCATGTTGTTTCCCTAATACTACATATAATGAAATTTCAGTCACAGTACATGAAAGTAGCATAGAGGTATAAAACAGCATCTCCACTGTGCATGTTGCAAATGCACACAACTTCACTTTATACCTGTTCCTCTTTCAGAAGTAATAAAAACTGTGGAGCAGAGCCTTTGTGAAAATGTTAATGTGACAATCCAGTCACGAGAAGTAGCCATAATACAATTTTCAAGATGACCGACATGGCAGCCATGCTGGATGTCAGATTGGCAGCACTTTCATTTTAGGACCAATTTTAGATCATGAAGCCTTTTGTTGAAAACCCCATGTTAATAAAACTATCACCATGGCAGCCATACTGGATGTCTGAGCAGCACAATTTTCACTTAGAACCAACTTGATCTTTGGATGAATGTACTTCTGAAGTTTCATCACAATCCTCCAAGTTGTTTAGGAGGAGTTGTGAAAACAAACTTGTGCTAACAGACAGATGACAGTTGGACGATGGACAATAGAGTGTCACATAAGTTCTTTATGTCTACGACCAGCATAGCTAAAAAAATAGCAGGAGCTAGTGTTATCCTTAAGACTAAAAAATAGCAGGAGCTAGTGTTATCCTTAAGACTAAAAAATATCAGGAGCTAGTGCTATCGTTAAGACTAAAAATAGCAGGAGCTAGTGTTATCCTTAAGACTAAAAAATAGCAGGAGCCAGTGTTATCCTTAAGACTAAAAAATAGCCGGAGCTAGTGTTATCCTTAAGACTAAAAAATAGCAGGAGCTAGTGCTATCCTTAAGACAAAAAATAGCAGGAGCTAGTGCTATCCTTAAGAATAAAAAATAGCAGGAGCTAGTGTTATCCTTAAGACTAAAAAATAGCAGGAGCTAGTGCTATCCTTAAGACAAAAAATAGCAGGAGCTAGTGCTATCCTTAAGACAAAAAATAGCAGGAGCCAGTGTTATCCTTGAGAATAAAAAATAGCAGGAGCTAGTGTTATCCTTAAGACCAAAAAAATAGCAGGAGCTAGTGCTATCCTTAAGACAAAAAATAGCAGGAGCTAGTGCTATCCTTAAGACAAAAAATAGCAGGAGCTAGTGCTATCCTTAAGAATAAAAAATAAAAAAAACTAGAACAGAAAATATATCTTCTTGAAATGCTGGTATCTTTATTTTCTTTCCTTTTTTCAATGAATAACTATTCTCAAATCCATAGGTTAACTATCACTTGATTCATATATAAATTCATTCCTTCATTTGGCCTCTTTTACATAATATTTTTTTTTCCATTTTTGTATCAAGGAAGATATTAGAATAGATAACCAATAGATAAAATTGACAAGATGGACTTGTCTTATAGACACATCAGTTTTCACACAAAGCAAGTGTTATCTCTAATATCCCATTATATTTACTGCCTAGCTAAATTAAGTTTTTTGATCAAACCACCTTATATTTACATTTCTCCTACTGTATATACCTGCTTATAAGTTGAGTCCTGCTGCAAACTGCATAGACCCAGATTTGCCATCACTTTGCACCAGCAGATCTCTGTCAATGCAGTTTGTGAGGAGTAATCAGTGGAACAAAGAACACAAACCCTGATCTGCCAATGCATTATGCAATGGAAGATCAGGGTCTATGTTGTTTGCAGTTGGACTTGACTTATAAGTGAGTAAAGATGGTAATAATTACTTTTTGTCAACCTACAAAGAAAATATTTTATTTCCACATAGGAATTGTATTAATCTGTGGAATCTGATAGCATTATACATGAAGATCAAGAAGAAATCTCAGGTATCAGGCCAAAGTAGTCCACAGAATAAATAATTGCCACTGGGTCAGAGGGATAAACCATCTTATTAGATGCTAGTATTTCCTCTAGCAATTTTTCATTCCATCTGCTCATCAAAAAGATAACAATTTTCATTAACATGACATATATTACCACACAACTTGAATGGGATGGAACAGTATTCAGGGATTAGATATTTATTTGGTATTACACTCAGATCCATGTACTAAATCTCTTATCAGATAAAAATCAATGTCTGTACAAGCTCTAAAACAAATTACTTCAAACTGAGCAGTAGATTCAATAAAATAAGGGAAATCACTCTGTATAGTCATGTGATATGGTCACACACGAAAGAACAATCTCTTATGTTGGGTCCACAAGCCACCCCTAGAAAATTAAATGGTGAGTCCCTTACAGCCATAATTCGTATTTACAAGCAAAGATATTTTGTTGAATTCACTTTTGACTGTGGAAATGTGTATTCTCAGGAAAATACTGAATCAATTGAACACTATGGCCTCTTGAATTACCATATTGCAACTCCAATTTATTAACAATGTACATTTTCCTTATATGTTCCAATCCATTAATTTTAAAGTTTCTACATCTGCAATTTTAGAGGATCCTAGGAGTACTTTGCATCGTTTTACATGCTTTTCTGCAAAAACTTTAAATAGAAAACTCAAGATACTGATGTACCTTTAAACAGAAAACTCCATTACATTCAAACCTCTTGAGAAACCACCCTTTCAGTCAATAAACAAATGGTCTCTCAAGAAAGGTGGACTATCATTTGGAATAATTAAATTGTGATACACTGTTGATCCATGCATAAAACTTTGGTCCTCAATTGCAGGTAGTCTTCAAAAACGGTGGTCTTTGAAGTCATTTTTGACTGTATACAGATTTGAAAAACATACTTATACCAGTAACACATTACAAACATCATAATTAGAGTATTATTGATTAATTTGCAGTATGGCAGAAAAAACCGCAAGAACAGCAATTCCAATCTTCACTTCTATGACAGCAGCACTGAGATCATTATTGCAAGCCATGGGCGATATTCTGCTACTCTCATTTATCACCTGTGACCATTTGTTTTCCTTGTTTCTCATGAATATCCAAAAACCTGTTTAAATAATCACGGCAAACTTCAGTGCATTTTTTCTTGCCACTGTGACCAAACATGACCTTTCATGCTGTTTAAATGAACCAATCAAAGTTTCTCTCCCAAGCACAGTCACTTATCGATCAATAAAACGGGCACTTTCTTGTTGTGTAGGAGATTGTTACATTATGCTGTTGATAACGTAGTTTTGTTTATGTGAGGAAATCTCAGCACTGGCAGCCACAGGTGATAAAGGGGCATAACCCATAACTTGCGACAGGTGATAAAGGGGCATAACCCATAACTTGCGACAGGTGATAAAGGGGAGATTATCACCCATAACTTGCGACAATGCACAAAGATACATGTACACTCATATTTCTCCTATAATAATTTTACGACTATGAATCGTTGTAATTCTGTTATTCAAATTTCAGTCTCTCACAAATATGGATTATTTATACATCAGGGATAAGGTACTAATTTTCAATAAAGATCACTAACTTGAATACAAACTATTCCAGATCCTGATTATGGATAAACACTTTAAATACCAAAATAAATGATTTAAGACAGCAATCAAAACTATCTTTCAAATGAAAGTAAATGCCAGACACCAACTACTGATTAACATGCAATGATTTGGAACACAAGCATAGCATCTTTTAATCTGCAGCAGATAACCCAGGGTTGGAACAATTCCAAATGTTCTACTTTCGATGGAATCATATTTTCATGAAACTGAATTTCAATTCAAACTATTTCTTCATAAATAATTTTATTATGGTGACAACTAGGAAGTTGAACTCACACAAAATTTTACTTGTCCTACAAAGTATTGAACCTCTGTACCAGGCTGCAGAAAAGATATATTTCCACCTCTTGACCCCTTGTCTTATAAAAAACAAGCATATTCAATGAATTTTTGTCCCCCACCTACTAACGGTGAGTTCACAAATATGAAATCTGACTATGACCTTTCAGACAAAACATTAAAGTTACTGGGCAGACATGGAAAGTAACCAAGTTTCCTTACCCCATCTCAAGGACATTAGTGGAAAAGTGCAGGAAAAGAGTAACAAATTCAGCTGTGACCTTGACCTTCAAGATAAAACCCTGACTGTGATACATGAGATACCATCAAACAACTGGTAAGAAGGATAAATGTACCATGGTTCATCCCTGTACCTCAAACAGTTTTTATGATATACAGCAGAAACAAAAACCTTAAAATACTGACCTGTAACCTTGACCTTGACAACAAGAACCCAAACATGCAATGCAACACATCTTCTAGTGACAATATATAAGTATAAAATATATAAGTATAACAAGCTTCATCAATTTATCTTAAACAGCTCTTAAGTTAGAAATCAGAATGACATCTGTGACTGAAGCCTACAATATTAACCGCTCACCCTGATCGTTAAGATAGGACCCCCAATGTGGTACATGGCATACCTTTTAGTGATAATATGTAGTTATACCAAGTTGCATCCCTTCATCTCAAATGCTTCTAAAATTACATAGTGAAAGTAAAAATGCAATGGAAATTATCAACATATAACACCGGGACAATGACCTTGAAGATAAGACCCCCAATGTGGTACATGACACATGTGCTAATAAATGTATTAAGGAAAACCTTAAATATTGAGTTGTGACATTAACGATGAAGAAAGGAACTCCAAGGTGGTTCACAACACATCTTCAAAAGATGATATATATTAGCATACCAAGTTTCATCCCTTAATCTCAAAAGGCTCTAAAAATACAGAGTGAAAAGGAATGTATGACAGAAAACTTAAAATATTCAGTGATAACCTTCAGCTTCAAGATAGAACCCACATGTGAAAGTGTGATGGAAAATTAAAATATTGAGCTGTAACAGTGACCTTAAAGATAGGAACCCTATTATGACACACCTTCAAGTGATGCTGTGTGAGTATACAGTTTAATCTATTACCAGTAATCTCAAATGGTTCTAAAGTTATGGAGCAGATGGGAAAGTGTGATGGAAAACATAAAATACTGAGCCGTGACCTTAACCTTGAAAAAAAGGACCACTAGTGTGGTACATGACACACCTTCTAGTAATATGCACAAAGTATGCAAATTTCCTTCCTATATCTTAAATGGCTTTAAAGTTATAGAGCAGACAGGAAAGTGGAAAATGTAAAATATTGGACAGTGACCTTCATACTGAAGATAGCACCCCCAATGTGGTACTTGACAAACATTCTAGTGATAATGTATAAGTATACCATGTTTCATCCATTTATCTCAAACAGCTTTAAAGTTAAGGAGCAGAAGGAAAAGTGTTATGAAAACATAAAATATTGAGCTGTGACCTTGACCTTGAAAATAGGGCCCTAATGTGTGATGTGACACACCTACTAGTGATGATGTATAATTACAGCAAGCTTCATCTCTTAATCTCTAGCAGCTTTAAAGTTATAGAGAAGAAGGAAAGGGTGCTGGAAAACTTAAAATATGAATTGTGACCTTTAAGATAGAACCCCCCAAAATCACCAATGGATCTAAAGTCATAGAGCAGAAACAAAAGTGTGTCAAGTGGATGAAAGAAAATGTGGATACTATGTGACAAAAAACAGTTGCCATATGCTCACACTTTTCTGAATTATTCTTAAATTCCCCACTCTAGGTTCATCAACCCAGACAGCCATAGCACAAAGGATAAATCAAACTTGTACAACAGTTTTACACATGTCAGATCTAACAGCCTTCTCCAATTATTTTACAAGGTATGAAGTTTTCATTTTGATTGGTATGGCTGAAGCTGCAAGACATTATGCCCACATGCCCGCACAATGGCAGGATAATACTATAAGTGCTCCATCTTTTATAGAAAAATTAATATGGGAACCAGATCTTATTCATTGTTGATCAGAGCCTCATTATCAAATGTCTGAAGTAGCCCAATTATTAGACCTTTATACAAGACTATTGAACCAAGAACCTTCATTTCCCCATAATGAGGGAAATTAATGCTACAATGCAAACAATGTGTTTTTTTAAAGCTATGTAACATGTGCTTATATTCAGATGTAAATAACATCAAATCCACTCATTTATATATTTGAGATTTTTGGGTGTTGACAACTTTATTAAAAATGTTTGATTTTTGAAAAGGTAAAAATACTGATCACTCCATGAAGTTGATCCTATACTATACTGACTGGTTTACAGTTACATTTATGTTCTGAAGTAATTCAGTTCAAAGAGTTGGTGCAAATCTATTAAAACCCACCTGTGCTATAGACTTTTCATTAATTTATTTATTCTAGTCAAGTAATTTTAAGGTAGATAACTCTCAACTCATCATCATCCCCACACAAGAATGTAACTATGTATTTCTGTGAAATAAATTGTTTGAAAATATCGTATTATCTCTGTCACTGTCTGTCGCCATTACAGATTGTCCACGACATGACAAAGTCATTTTATTTACAATAGTTACATGTGCAATACAGTTGAAACTCATTATTACAGTACATGTACTTCCATGCTGAACATAAACAAACTATTTACTAACTAGTCAGATATTTCTGATGCTTTTAATTTTCAACCCTTATAACGTATGATTTATCTTTTTCACACGATACATTGTAGTTATATGATACATTGTAGTTATATGATACATTGTAGTTATATGGTAGATTGTAGTTATATTATCATAGCAGTGTTTTTTAACTTTCACTTGGGTTAGAAATCATCACAAATATTTTAATCTTCAAGGGTAATACAAAATGCGGTTGAATTAAATGCAAAAAAAAAACAACTCTAGGTTTAGTGTGCTTACATTTTTGATTTCATGAAAATATTACTCTCAAACAATATTCTTAGGTGTAGTGTATATAGCACTGCAGTAAACACAAAGTGACCTCATGATGCAACAAATGATTATCCTCGTACGCTTCCGTATCATTCATACATTTTACCTCTGCAATATCACTGCAGCAACCACATGGAGCACATAGTTGATTTTCAAAAGTTTGAACAAAATTATTTCCATAAGTACAAGTTTTTTCATGATTTTACATTTTCTGTATTTATGAAGTAAAAATCTACCAAATAATAAAGGGTGAACATTTTCATGAACTTTCCCTTTAAGCATTTTCTAATGCATATCTCCTGTACAAATCAATTAGAAATATTCCAAAAGCACTCTTTATTTGATATCAATTAGAAATATTCCAAAAGCAATCAATTAGAAATATTCTGAAAGCAATCTTTATTTGATATCAATTGGAAATATTCCAAAAGCACTCTTTATTTGATATCAATTGGAAATATTCCAAAAGCACTCTTTATTTGATATCAATTGGAAATATTCCAAAAGCACTCTTTATTTGATATCAATTGGAAATATTCCAAAAGCACTCTTTATTTGATATCAATTGGAAATATTCCAAAAGCACTCTTTATTTGATATCAATTGGAAATATTCCAAAAGCACTCTTTATTTGATATCAATTAGAAATATTCCAAAAGCACTCTTTATTTGATATCAATTGGAAATATTCCAAAAGCACTCTTTATTTGATATCAATTAGAAATATTCCAAAAGCACTCTTTATTTCATATCAATTAGAAATATTCCAAAAGCACTCTTTATTTGATATCAATTAGAAATATTCCAAAAGCACTCTTTATTTGATATCAATTAGAAATATTCCAAAAGCACTCTCTATTTGATATCAATTAGAAATAGATATCAATTAGAAATATTCCAAAAGCACTCTCTATTTGATATCAATTAGAAATATTCCAAAAGCACTCTTTATTTGATATCAATTAGAAATATTCCAAAAGCACTCTTTATTTGATATCAATTAGAAATATTCCAAAAGCACTCTTTATTTGATATCATTTGTATAGCATAGGAAGTATCCATTTATGGTTAAACACACATAATAAAACTGTCCAATGGAGCATGCAATTCAAAAGCAACTCGGTAAATCAGATGTTCCGGAATTTTGATGATAACTAGCCAAGCATACTCTTATCATACTGTATGTACTCGTGTATAAGCGGTGTCCAGATGCAAACAACACAGACCCTGATCTGCTGTCGCATAAAGTGCCAGCAGATCAGGGTGTATGTTGTTTGTTCTACTGATTAGTCCTTACAAACTGCATTGACCCAGATCTGCCGGCGCATTATGCGATGGCAGATCTGGGTCTATGCAGTTTGCAGTTGGTATGGACTTATACGTGAGTATATATGGTAATTATGTATCACCAGGATTGTGAACTCCACAATTCCAATTCTGTGTTGAACAATATGTAGTCAGTCCTTCCTTTGTACTCAATGAAATTGCATCAGAAAGAAAGAAAAAAAAAAGGAATAATGATCTCCTTGATCATTGTGTTTAGTGGGTAACTAAGGTAAACCACACCTGAAAACAAGTACAATAGGTGGAATAAAATCATTCAAAGTCAGATCTATATATAATACCAGTGATCATGACTGTATGATTTCACAAATTCTCCCTAAAAATTATTTATATTACATGTGATATGTAGATTTAAGGGAGAATTCTGACATATGAACCCCATCATTTTATCTATCACTGATAAAAATCATTACCATCATTTTATCTATCACCCATAAAAATAACTACCATCATTTTACAGCCTGTTTCGCAGGTGAAAAACTTGATGGATTGATTAAAGATATAAAAAAACTGAAAAGATATGCTATGCCAAAATGGGAAAACATACATAAAATCTATACATGTACTCAGAAATATATGTCACAATAAAATTTTAAAACAACCCTTATTTTGTCAACCTTCAAATTCTTTTAAAAAAACATGGTAGTTTCAAGTTGGTCGTGAGATGACTCAGTGTAGAAACATGTAATTATGGTAAAATATTCAGGGAAAAAAAGGTTTCACAAGATAAGAGATTGAAGGTTATCTTTGCTCAAAACGTTGTTAAATACTAAATGTTTGTTAAAATCTGTCCCTTTATATCAGACCAAAGAATGCTTCAAGTAGCTTCCTATATATTGCCAATATCCCAATATTTGTAATGAATTGAAACATGTCTGCATAAAAAACTGCAGGTATGCAATAAGGCACGGCCATATTGCCATTCTCTTGTCAGTCACACTGGCATTGCAGTCTTAACTACCTGACCTGCAATCCCCATTCCCACAAATTATCACCAGGGATACGCTCTCTCTCTCTCTCTCTCTCTATCTCTCTCTCTCTCTCTATCTCTCTCTCTCTCTCTCTCTCACTCTCTCAGCCTGTCTGTTTTCCTTCCATCTGTCTGTCTGTAACTCCATATATATATATATGATTTTAAACTTAATGGATGTTAGATCTAAGATGTCAATTAAAGTTAATAAACTGAAGACAGGCTTTTAATATAAAGCTGACATGCAGTACTCACAAATTCATGCATCAGTCAAGTTCGAGTTGCCTCCCTCTCAGTATCAACCATGTGTATCCAATGGAACCAAAGACAAATAAACTACAGCTTCATAGATAGAATTACACTCATAAACCGCTGGAGCCAAACCCATTAATATGTTTGCTCTGGTTAATTCATCAAGATAGTGATTTTAAATGTCACCATACACTTATCCATGGTCAGCACATAGCAATGACTGAGTATAACTCATTTGTACTAATAAACACAGCTGGCACACAGCAGTTGTGCTGTCCCAGAACACTACATCCGGAATTAGCAAAAAAGGAAGAGAAAAATAAAAAGAATACCTTGAAGGGACTGACACTCTACTGACCAAAAAGAATTTCCAGGAATCCAAGATGCTAAGTACTGAAACCATCTATGATATTTTTGAGAAATTCCAACATACCAAATTTGGTAACAAAAATATCTCTTACAGGTCTTTGTTATGGCCCTTGACCTTGAACCTGATAACATGGATAGAACATCATTCAACTTATCTCAGACAACGTCAAGTGTTACGACTCTATGGTCTAAGAAAAATGTAACAGAAAGAAAGTGAAACCAACAAATCAAGTAAAAAAATCAACAAGCAATTTATTACTAGATAATTAAAATGAAAAATCAAAAAGTCACTTACAGTAATGTGTTTTGAAATCCTAATAATCCAGTAAGAATGATTGTTCTAATCACAAGTCCTAAATATAGAATGTGTCCTTGAATGTTATTATGTGCCAATGGTCTCCAAAGTCCTGATGTACTAGAAATCTTGATGTGCTGAAGTCAAAATGAAGTATTCCAAAATCTCTGAATAAGTTCACATAAATTCCAAAATTGTCAATCAAAATCCAAAAGTTTGTGAGCACTGTTATAATCCAATGAATAATTAAAATAATTCCTCTCTTAGAATTTGGAATGAATTTTCACAACTGTTATAGCTCTTTACAATACTGATGGTAATGTCGAACTGAAAAAATGTCTACCAAACATGGTATATATAAAGATTGGTCACATGACAGAATGTTCTAGATTGGTCACATGACAGAATGTTCTAGAATGTGTGTCATCTTAATGGAATTTTTACTTGTAAACAAAAATCAACCTTGACCTTCAAATTGAGAAAACATATTGATCAAAACAACCTAATTCAAGGACACTAGTTATACATGTTTTTCCTGACAAACATTAAGATTTAAGCAAATATTAAAGACAAAAAACATTTATAATTTCCTAAAATATTTATAATATTATATAAACATCATACATAACACAAGATATACCCATGTGCTAAGTTTGGTTAACTCTAAAATTAATATTTTTGGTGAGAAAAAAAAAACAGTTACTTAAGTGGCATTATTCAATTTATTCATCAGATTTATTCACAAACTGGATCTGACAAAAATCCATTCATCCGTGTTTGTGTTATCATGTTCACAAGCCAGTATAGCTAAAAACTTGAGTCAAGACCTTCAACTTAAAAATCAATGTCAGAGTGTCAACAATCAACTTGTTCATTGGAATGCAACTAAATACAAAGTCTGATCAAACTTCACTTGTATATGTACAAGTCACTGCATTCATAAACTCAACAAAGTAAAAAAATGCAAGCAATGACCATTGACCTAACTCTAAGGTCAATTAGGTCTGGTTTTTAAAAATCCTTCACAAAAGTGTGGATATGTTGGTGGTCAGATCTGCACCATTTGCAATCAGAACCAATTATATGTTGCAAGTGTTTTAGTGAAAACGCCATCATTTAGTCAATGTTATAATTCATGCAAGAGGAGTAGTGATAAAAAGCTTTTCAAGGTAGCAACTATGGTGCTATGTTGGAGTCTGATGAACACCATTTTCATTCAGCAATAATAATGTTTTAGTAAAAAATACAATGTCGATAAGACCATCCATTCAGGAGAAGTAGCCATTTAAAGCTTTTCAAGGCAGCCATTTTGGAGGTTAGATCAGCATTAATTCTGTATAGAAATAACTATATATTGCAAGAATCTTTTTTTTTAAATGTTGTTATTGCCATCTGTTTGAGAGAAGTAGCTGTTACAAGATTTTTAAAATTCTGGGAGGTCACATTGGTATCATTTTGATTTAGGACCAACAACATATAATGAGAAAAGTTTTAGTGAAACTCCATGTTGATATGACCATCCCTTCAAGAGGATTATTGATAACATGATTTTCAAGATGGCCACCATTGATCAGCACCATTTTCATTTAGAACCAACTAAACATTATAAGATGTCCTTCAGTGAAAAGCCCATGTCAGTATGACCTCCACTCAGCAGAAGTAGCAATAACAAGATGGTACAAATACACAGAATAAAGTCTGTATCCTTTACACACTGTTAAAGTGTAACATCATGCAACTGAGATTTAATGAATGAGATTCCAGCAATTAACTTAAGTAAAGTGTAACAGTTCTTGCATAAGTTTCTTCATATTAACTTCATTCTTAAATCTGAAAAATATTTCAAACATTCTAACACTGAATGATGGACACTCGATGACACTGAAAAATAAGAATTTTTTTTACTAACAAGCAAATATATGTGTTGCAGTCCTCCGCATCCACAGATATGAACTGTTCACTCCACTGAGTGTGGAACTTTACAAGTACATTTTTATTCCGGATTAATTTATTCAGAATGAAAGGCTGTATCTAACACTTATTCAGTTTGCTTCATCCCATGTAAGTAGTTTCACTTATTTCTGAATTATTTTGAAACTGAAATTACAATTATTGACAACAGCACCATTGAATTGATGTCTACAACAGTCATTGGGATCTCTGATCTGAGTGTGGGGCACATTATGGGTTGTCTCACTTGAGTTGACATTGTCACCACATGGGAAAAAGTTAAGTTGCTCATGGAGGTGGCACTCTCATTTCATAAAGACTTGCAGACATTTTTCTTGCTGGACCACAATATGTACCATACTTACTTGCTAATACCAACTACAAACTTCACAGACCCAGATCTGCCGTCGCATAATGAGCCGGCAGATCTGGGTCTATGCAGTTTGTAAGTACTAATCAGTAGAACAAACAACATAGACCCTGATCTGCCGTCACATATGTTTGCATTTGGATTTAGCTTATATGCGAGTATATACGGTGACTGATATTTCTCTGTTCCTTCTCGCACAAACTTTTATCATAGTGGATGACTCTGGTGACATTTTTATCGCCAACTACCATACATACTCGTGCCTGATTCATTTTATGGAATTTTCTGTCCATAAGAGACATTTCATAGACCATGTCTTTGAAAAAATGTTCAGTACTGTATCTTACTGAATCAAGAGTTGTTGGTTTGTACTCGGAATATGGTGGCCATGTTGGATGTCTGATCAGTTTCATTTTCATTTATGACCAACTAGACATTATAAGAAGTCTTCTAGTTGATATGACTTTATTGCAAGAGGCATAGTGTTTACAAGATTTTCAAACTGGCCACTATGGCAACCATTTTCATTTAGGACCAACTAGATCTTCATATGTGGGTGCGAAGTTTCATGGCAATCCTCCAAGTAGTTTAGGTGGAATAGCAATAACAAACTTGTGCCAATGGATAGACGATGAACAACAGCTATTCAATATGCTCTTCTGGTCATATATACTTGCGTATAATGCATAATGCTCCAGCAGATCAGGGTCTATGTTGTTTGTTATACTGATTAGTCCTTACAAACTGCATAGACCCAGATCTGCCAGTGCATTATGCAATGGCAGATCTGGGTATATGCAGTTTGCAGTTGGTATAGGCTTGTGTGCAAGTATATACGGTATGTTTTATTAGATTTTGCAAGTTATTTTTGAATGTATCACTGCAAACTTTGAAGAACAATCCACAGAGTGACTAAAGGCAAAAACTTTTCTACGGTGATTTTAACAAGAAATTAGGCTGACCTACACCTCGATGTTACTGTGATGTCCGCACCTTTCATGTATTGTAATCGGATGGAGACAATTAATCTATTAGCTTGTGTCATCTTGTCAATGAACCATTAAGTACTCAACAGCTGTCAAAATAAAGCCAGCTTAGCTACTGAATAAGCACTTAATTAGGTTCTTGTGGAACAGTTGATTGCCCATTTTTACATTTGAATAGATGAGGGCATATCACATTTATGATGATTACACTGAAATTAAATTTCACTTGGAAAAACTTCATTAATTGGTATTTATTTCTTACAGTGCTGCCACCAGTAGCCATTTCCCAACATTTTTATCAATCGATATTTCATTGTATATTATGTTATTTATTGAGAACATATTTTTGCTAAAGAAAATCTAACAAAATATATGATTTCTTATTTTGTAAAAAATCTATGATAACAATCCTAAATTTCTGATATATCAAGTTTTCATTTATCAATTTCAATTGTGATTTTTTCATGCTTCAATTGTGATTTTTTTCATGCTTCAATTATGATTTTTTTTCATGCTTCAATTGTGATTTTTTTCATGCTAAGCAAACAGGAGCCTAGTTTTTGCCTTTTCAATAAAAAGGAAATGAGATCCACAATTGCCTTGGTGCTATAAGTGGGTTCATGATTTATCTGGGTGCATTCAAACGAGGGAGTGGCGTTTGCACATGTGTGTAACATTTTGAGGCAGTGGAGGGGTGTGGGGAGGTGGGGTCAAAGGTAAAGTACAGGGTCTAAAATATGAATTTATTCAAATTAAACAATATGTAATAAACAGTTGGGGATTCACAATAGCACTGTCTTAGTTTTGAGTATGTTGTTTACACATGTCCAGTCTAAAAACTCCAATGTAATCTTTTGTTCATTTAACAAACTGGATTTACCCAAATGCCAGAAAAATGGATTTTAATCTTCAATAAATTCAACCTATTATTAAATGAACAAAAAATACACTATCTACACTGCATAAGTAACATTTCAAAGCACCTGTATTATACATGTATCTTTAATACTGTAGCAGGGGTTTTTATCATCTTGTACAAAAAAAGCAACAGAGTTACTCTGGATAAGTGAGTTCTGGGGATTTCCACTTAAAAGTCGCATGACACCAGTACAAACAACAGCTATGTCTACCATATTTTCATTGTATTGTATGCAATCTAGCACTCATGTTTTTAAGTCAGTATTCACTGTCCAAAAGAAACACTGAAATCAACAGAGTCATGTGAATATCTTAGGAAGCGAGCATTTTGTTTATGCTGATTTCTGAGTGGTTTTTTTTGTTTTGTTTTTTTAATATGATTTATAAAAGTTATTTAAGGATCCTAATCAATTGGATTCTAAATTGACATGGAAAGCAGATTGTGTTGAAGTACTGGATATGAAATTGACATGGAAAGCTTGAATGAAGATTGTGTTGAAGTATTGGATGAGAAATTTCAATAACATGATGGAATCATTCTTCATTCACGTCGGTTCATACAAAGGTCACATGTTTTAAATTTTAGCCCTTCTCCTTTATATTTTTTTTTTAATATGAGGACCATGCATAAGATTTCAAGATGGAGGGATACATAATTTGAAAATATGGATAAGTACTTTCAAGATGGAGGGATACATAATTTGTCAATATGGATAAGTACTTTCAAGATGGAGGGATACATAATTTGTCAATATGGATAAGTACTTTCAAGATGGAGGGATACATAATTTGTCAATATGGATAAGTACTTTCAAGATGGAGGGATACATAATTTGTCAATATGGATAAGTACTTTCAAGATGGAGGGATACATAATTTGTCAATATGGATAAGTACTCTCTGTGTATGTATGTACATGTATATTCAAACTATGAAGGGGGAAACAAACGTTAAGAACTCATTATCCAAGCTAAGAACGATTCCATCGATCAGTGAAATAAATCTATACGGCCATAATAATACAAAATTGAGGTAATAATTTCCCCATAATGACAAACACATAAATATTGAGACAGCAGTTATCAAACTCATTCACAGTAGGTATTTCATGGCTAATACAATATTTTGTATGTTCCAGAATATTAAAAGTTATTCAAAAGACCTTTTACATTTTGATAAAACTGAATATCTTACACCATTCCTTATTGTGCAAATAACTTGGATGAAAAATGTCTTAAAAAGACAGACAGATGGATAGATAGATATAAACAAGGGATGGTGAATGAATGAGTAGGCAAATGGAATTACATGTCTAAAAGAACTCATACATACCATATGTACTCACTTATAAGTCGAGTCTGACTGCAATCAACATAGACACAGATCTGCCATTGCATAATTTCAGCATCTGATTCGGGTTTACACTGTTTGTTCTACCGATTACTACTGAATCTGTGCAATTTGCAGCTGGACTCGACTTGGAAGCAAGTATATACAGTACATACATTGACACATGGTTATGAGAGATGTTGAACAATAATAAAAAATGAATTGAAGTTTAACAGCATGTTTACTTTTGTTGTCAGTAATGAATCTGCCCTTTGCACATATTTTCACATCCATTTTTGATTATTAGCAGACTGAACACCTGTCTTTTGACTGTCATGTACATGTCCACTGTTTGTACTATAGTCATGTGATATTCATGACATTTCCAGAGTAGTGCTAACCAGGTAAGACCCATTGCACAATCACATAGCAAAGAAACAAAAAAGGTATGGTCACCATTTCATCTTTGAGAAACAGTAGGTGGGTGGCTGCTAGGAATCGTGTAATTCGAGTATGTTAGCTCATACTGTGTAAACTGATGATCTATAATTACAGTGTACAGGGGGTAACATTCACGGCAGGCCAGGCTATAAATCACATGACAATTATGGAGCACCTTCTACCTTGTAAATGAGAACAAAGTAATATGCCTCAAAAATACACAGCTAACTCCCCAGTAATAATTATGTAAGATGTTTTTGACTGCAACATTACTTGTATTTATGTCAGTGATTTTTTTTTCTAAATTTTTGCTGACGGATTCAAAAATTTAGTGCAGATTCCGTATACTATGACTTAAATTTCAATCATCTGTATTGATGTGGTTTAGTCAGAAATACTGTAAGTAAAGTAAAAAAAAAAAAAAAAAAAACAAAAAAAAAAAAGGGTTTTGTGACAGTAAACCTCTTTTGATCAGTGAAATAGCATACAATTTTACCTGTCCTGCAAGTAAAATTACGCTTTTGTTCAATAATGTTTAAAAAAACTTGTGTGCTAGACTACAAAACATTTATTTCAGAATTTTCAATAATATTTTAACCCTTTAATTTTTGGCCTCAAATGGATGTTGAACTCAAAATCGAAAGGGTGCAGGATTAAATCCTACCATCAGGTTAGCCTGGGTTGGCTTCTGTGATGTGTCCTTGGGCAAGACACTTTACTCCAGTTGCCTTGGGACTAAATAACTTACTTGTATTGCTGTGCTGTAAAACACCAAACCAAACTCCCGATTCTCTGAGTTCTCTATTCTAAGGACCTGTACAGCCAGCATCACTCTGAGCCATCAAGATCCAAATAAAATATATCATTTAATTCAACATTCAGCAGATGCAACATACAAAAAAAGCTATATTTACAAGGGGACTTTTTCTCTGCCCTTATTAGTGTCAAAATAAACTAGAAATATGTTCATGGAACACAGATGCCCCACCACAATGCCTGCAAACTAACTCTAAAAGCAACACCTAACCTAGGTGTTAAGGATGGATAGACAGAGATGGATGTATGGATGGCCACGGGTAACATTATATGCCCCTACCACTGTTACAGTGGAACATTAAAAAAAAAACCCAGAAAGGCTGTAGACACTATTTCCAGTGACCTGACCCTCAGAATTCCCTAACCATCATTGTCACTCCAATCACAAAAGAAAGGACAGCTGGAGAGTTTGTCAATGTTGTTACATTTTGCTTGTGAAATGTGACACCTAATTCTGTATGCTGATAAGGGATCTACTGTAATGGCTGACCTGTATACAGGAGTAGTGATGGGGTAACTTGATTCACCTCACTCTCCACACCTGTTTAACTTGGGACCATACCACACTGTGCTGGTATAGTATATTTAATTGTGAGTGATGCTAACACAACAACAAACAGCATAGACCCGGGTTTGCCATGCCATAATGTACTACCAGACCCTGGTATGCATGACCAATATACAGCATGAGAAACAGATCTGGATCTACTGTTTACTGTAAGGTTTATTTTAACAACAGTGCTACATGTACTTCCTTGTCTAGCTATTATGCCAGGCATCGGCAACCTTTTAGAACTGCTGTGCCAGGTCCGCTTAACTGTATAGTGCTGTGTAGAGTGCTGCATGCCATGAGGCAAGTCATATTGCAAAGATTTGGCACCTTGCAAAGAGTCTGGCGTGCCACTATTGGCATGCATGCCATAGGTTGCCAACACATGTGCTAGTAGATCACCAGCCCAGATTGATGATGTAGCCCCTCTTCACAGCCATTTTTATGAATACTACAAGTTTAACACAACCTTTAAGTTTATTCACTGTATTGTATCTGTGATCAAATGCATTATATCTGAATATACCCAGACAGTCTTACATTAAACTGAATATACCCAGACAGTCTTACATTAAATTGAGTACACCCAAACAGTCTTACATTAAATTGAATATACCCAGACAGTCTTACATTAAATTGAATATACCCAGACAGTCTTACATTAAACTGAATATACCCAGACAGTCTTACATTAAACTGAATATACCCAGACAGTCTTACATTAAATTGAATATACCCAGACAGTCTTACATTAAACTGAATATACCCAGACAGTCTTACATTAAATTGAATATACCCAGACAGTCTTACATTAAATTGAATATACCCAGACAGTCTTACATTAAATTGAATATACCCAGACAGTCTTACATTAAACTGAATATACCCAGACAGTCTTACATTAAATTGAATATACCCAGACAGTCTTACATTAAATTGAATATACCCAGACAGTCTTACATTAAATTGAATATACCCAGACAGTCTTACATTAAATTGAATATACCCAGACAGTCTTACATTAAACTGAATATACCCAGACAGTCTTACATTAAATTGAATATACCCAGACAGTCTTACATTAAACTGAATATACCCAGACAGTCTTACATTAAACTGAATATACCCAGACAGTCTTACATTAAACTGAATATACCCAGACAGTCTTACATTAAATTGAATATACCCAGACAGTCTTACATTAAATTGAGTACACCCAGACAGTCTTACATTAAACTGAATATACCCAGACAGTCTTACATTAAACTGAATATACCCAGACAGTCTTACATTAAATTGAGTACACCCAGATAGTCTTACATTAACCTGAATATACCCAGACAGTCTTACATTAAATTGAATATACCCAGACAGTCTTACATTAAATTGAATATACCCAGAGTCTTACATTAAATTGAATATAACCAGAGTCTTACATTAAATTGAATATACCCAGAGTCTTACATTAAATTGAATATACCCAGACAATCTTACATTAAATTGAGTTAACCCAGAGTTTTACATTAAATTGAGTACACCCAGACAGTCTTACATTAAATTGAATATACCCAGACAGTCTTACATTAAATTGAATATACCCAGACAGTCTTACATTAAATTGAATATACCCAGACAGTCTTACATTAAATTGAATATACCCAGACAGTCTTACATTAAACTGAATATACCCAGACAGTCTTACATTAAATTGAATATACCCAGACAGTCTTACATTAAATTGAATATACCCAGACAGTCTTACATTAAATTGAATATACCCAGACAGTCTTACATTAAATTGAATATACCCAGACAGTCTTACATTAAACTGAATATACCCAGACAGTCTTACATTAAACTGAATATACCCAGACAGTCTTACATTAAACTGAATATACCCAGACAGTCTTACATTAAATTGAATATACCCAGACAGTCTTACATTAAATTGAATATACCCAGACAGTCTTACATTAAATTGAATATACCCAGACAGTCTTACATTAAATTGAGTATACCCTCAGATATCTTACATAAAGTATTTTTATTGGTATAGGTGGTAATGTAACAGTGATCTTTGAGGTGGAGAAATTATAAGAATACAAAGCAACAACAACAATAATAACACTAATATTATTAATAAATACCACAAAAAAACAACTATGCAATTAGTTATACATTCTTCTAAGCAAAGTGTAAGTTGCAAATAATTGTAAATAATATAAATATTGGATAATAAGTATATATATATATATATATATATATATATATACATACACACACATATAACAATAAATATTGGTTATATTGGATAATAAGTTTAAGCCACATGTCGGTAGGAAATCCTTGAGTCAACTAGTTTAATTAATGC
Organism: Margaritifera margaritifera; assembly: GCA_029931535.1. Lineage (NCBI taxonomy): Eukaryota > Metazoa > Mollusca > Bivalvia > Unionida > Margaritiferidae > Margaritifera > Margaritifera margaritifera. The sequence continues at coordinate 5,662,955 of JAQPZY010001634.1, read as the reverse complement.
TTACTGGGTGTGTGAAATTTTGTACTTGTACATACTTAAACACATGAATTAGGTTCCTATTAAATTGTGAATTCACTCTACATTACATTACACTGTGCTGAACCAATGTTTAGCCTGCTGGAGTTACCTCCCTTAACCTATTCACTGCCTTTGGTGTTACACCACACTCATCATTTCATGCTTTGTGATAGATCTGCAGATACCAGCAATGCCATCTGACTTCTCTCTAAAATACCACATTTCCCACACACCAAACATCTGCATGTGGCAGGCTCAAGAAATACTGCAAATATGTTCATCAATCAATGGGAAGGAATTTTTAGTATTAATTTCATGCACAAGCCAGTCTTTTATCATTGACCTGCGTACAGTCCCTGCTATAAAACATGCTACAAGTTGATATTTTCTTGTTAAAAGAGGTGATCTACTTGGCATTTATCCCTAAAGTGATCCTGAAATTAATCATGATGGAATACAATGTTGAAACAATACTGCCTTTTGTTTTGGAAATATGTGCCATAAAAAACAGTATAACAGTAATTTTCCTGAACTTGATGAGCCTTGTATGAAAAGTACTGAAGTTGACAATTTTTACAGGAGACTTTGCGTAAAGTGCAAGAAAATTGAATGTTTTCACCTACCAGAAACAAGACTTTAAACCTGTTAAGGTAAAATTATATATTATTCCTTCTCGAGTTGGTCTGAGATGAATGGTATACCCATCGTGATTTAAATGAAGTCCTTCACTACCTTCACCCCTGTGGGTTCGGGGATGTAGAATAGGCCCAATGAGCTCCTGCATGTTGTAAGAGTCGACTAATGGAGGCAGGAGCTGTGGCAGCTCAGTGGTTAGCATACTAGACTCACGACCGAAAGGGTGCAGGTTCGAATCCTACAAACTGATCAGACCAGATTCTCTACCATGGTGTGTTCTTAGGCAAGGCACTTAACTCCGATTACCACAGCACTAAATAGCCTACATGTGTTGCTGTGCAGTAAAACACCAAACCAAAACCATTCTTCACTACCTCATTGTAATTAATTATAAGAAACACTTTCAAATGTTTCATGTATTGTATTTTTGAGAAGATCTGCATGTGGGTCATTATGTCTTTCATTAACCCAGCAATATTTCCGGTATATAAGCACATGTTTCAAACTGATCACACTGTCAACATAACATGTTTCATGTTATGTTTTCTTTCAGTGTCATGTCAAAAGATAGGTTAGATTTGATCACAAAGTTATCCATCCCTTATTTTTTCCGATATAAAAAGGGGAATTGGTAGAAAAACCCTTCATCCTCGGTATAGTAAATTTAAAACAGAGTAATGAACAGTATACTACATATTAACACTAACAATGCCAGTTACAAGGGAATCTGACAGAATTATATTTTGTATTATTTCTTTATTGCTGCATAGTTATTTCAATTTAAGGGACATCATGAAGCTAACAATGCAAGAACATTTTCAGGTCTTCTCTGTAAATCAAAGCAAATTGACATTTACTGAGGGAAATATTTGGCTCTTGAGTTTTTGTTCTGAACAAATTCTTGTGATCTTTGTTCAATACATTCATACATTTGTTTGAAAATGAATGTGAAAAGCGAGCAAAATGGAGTTCCAAAAATCATACCAACAATCCAGTTGACCCAGATATTGCCTACATTAAGTACTCATTTGCATGTCCAGTCATACTGCAAACAACATAGACCCTGATTTGCCATCACATAATGCAATGGCAGATCAGGGTCTACACTGTTTGTTTTACTGATTACTCCTAATAAAATGCATAGACACAGATCTGTCGGCACATTATGCGACAGCAGATCTGGGTCTGTGCAGTTTGCAGTTGGACTCAACTTATAAGCAAGTATATACGGTACATTATAACCAATAATATTTTACACTTTTTTGAATCTGCAGTGGCATTTTCAAATAAATAAATATGTAAAGGATTCCATTTGAAAATCTACACCAATAATTTTATACTCAATAATTCAAAGCCATTAATGCAATTCTTGGATCAGCCTCTGTTTAACAAACAATTATTTGAAAAGCAGTATTGATTTTAATAGCTAACTGTTCTCAGTGTTGCAGTTTTAAATAAATCCCCAAACATGACAGAATGAGGGAATTATGTAAACAAGAAGCTGAAGTGGGCCTGAGATTGCTAACATAGATGACATAGCCTGATGCAAGAACAGTTGACCAAGAAATGTGGGCTAGAAGGATGCATACTATAGAGTACCGTATATACTAACGTATAATCTCATCCCAACTGCAAACTGCATAGACCCAGATCTGCCGTTGCATAATGCATTGGTAGATCTGGGTCTATGCAGTTTGTAAGGACTAATCAGTTGAACAAACAACATAGACCCTGATCTGCTAGCGCATTATGCGACGGCAGATCAGGGTCTATGCTGTTTGCATTTGGACCCGGATTATATGCGAGAATATACGATATGGCTTCAGTGCTGTTGACTGCATATGTTATGAAAACAACCGTTTCAAGGTTTCACTGTTTTTTTGTATCTTCATGCATATTTGATGGCACATGTTCATAATTTGTCCAATACTGAAAGGGGTTTATGCTAAAATGCATTCTGTCAAAGATGGTCAAATTCTTTTGAGTGGGTTTATTCCAGATAAAGTTGTTTCAATGGTTTTATATTTTTATAATGGTGGACATATATGATTGACAGATCAGCACCACTGATATAAATGTGAAAGGCTTCCAAACTAGAATGCTCTGTAAAATCTGCTCAAATTCTGTTGATCATTTTTTTAGACAAGCTTTTTCACGATTTGTCTATTCTCAGTAAAAGCAGCCATATTTGATGGCAGATCAACATCATTTGTACAAACTAAAAAGCAATTCATGCCTGGATGCTTTCTATCCAATTTGGTCAAATTTTGTTGACTGATTTTTGATAGTCATTTAAAGGATTTTCCATTTTTCTAATGTCCATTTTGAGTAAAATCATCATCATTTCTTCAAACCAAAAGACCTCAGTGTCAAGATGCTTTCTGACAAATTTGGTTTTTGAAAAGAAACTGTTTCAAGGTTTTTCATTTTTAGTACTGGTAGCCATATTTGATGGCAAATTGGCACTATCTGTATACATCTGAAAGCCTTTCACACCAGGATGCTTTCTGTCAAGTCTGGCCAAATTTTGCTGAGTGGTTTTTGAGAAGTCATTTAAAGATTTTTCTGTTTTTAGTAAAAGTGGCCATATTTGATGGCAAATTGGCATCATTTGTACAACATTAAAAGCCCTTAATGCCAGAATGCTTTCTGTCAAATCTGGTCAAATACTACTGAGTTTTTTTTGAGAAAACGTTCTTTAAAGTTGAATCTATTTTTGGTACTTGTAATGGTGGTCAAAATTTATGGAAGATCAGGATCATATGTACAAATCTGAAAGACCTCGATGTGCTTTCCGCCAAATTTGGTCAAATTCTGGAGAGTGGTTCTTGAGAAGTCATTTAAGGATTTATTTCTTTTTTAGTAACAGCTGCCACATTGATAGTTGATCAGCATCATTTGTATAAAATTAAAAGACCTCTATGTGAGGATGATTCCTGTCTATTTGAATCAAATTCTGGAAAATGGTTTTTGGGAAGTTATTCAAAGATTTTTCTTTTTGTAGTAATGGTGGCCATGTCTGATTGCAGATCAGCATAATTTGTACAAATTTGAATGCCTTTTTAGCCAGGATGTTCTAGGTCAAACTTGGTCAAAATCAGTCTAGAGGTATTTGCAAATAAGTTAATTTTTTTATGGACACACAATGGATGACGTATGATGCAGGGCCACAAGAAAAGCTCACATGTCCTTACTGCTAGATGAGCTTAAAATTGCAACAGTGAAAACAGGTATTTATTTTTTTAAGTTGCTACCTCTTTTCAAGTCACAATTTTGATTCTAACATGACAAAAAACAAAATTTGGCTTCTTTAAACTGATTTCACTGTGTTGACCTGACTGTGAAAATCTCGCTTGACCATCAGCTTGACCATCAGCTTCGCACTCATGTAATGACATCAGAATGTTATGTCATACATAGTGTTACTGTTGGTGACACATGCAGACTTCCCAAAAAAACAGGTATCTATTGTGCAAGATAAATATCTCTTTTTCTCCATGCATTGTATTATATATATATATATACACACACACACAGGGCTGTCGTAAGGGATGGGCGAAACGGGCGACCACCTGGGGCGCCAAGCCTGGGGGGCGACATCTCACAGTGTTTGCAGTATTTTTCTCTGAGTGGAGAGTGCCAAAGGCAATGCTTGCCCGGGGGCGCCATTTCATCAAAAGCAAACTTGCGACGGCCATATATATATATATATATATATATATATATATATATATATATATATATATATATATATATATATATATATATATATATATATATATATATATATATAACAGAGATGAAATGGGTTCATGTTAAAATATTTCATAATCTGAATGCAAGTATCAAGACATTTAATACTGCATGTATTACTGTGCAGAATTAATTCACTTAGCCAGGATGCCATGTAGTTTACTTAAGTAACAAAACTCTATCAAGTGAAGATCTTCCATATATTGACAAAAAGTCATATAGTGTCAAAACCCTGTCCGACTAGGTCCCACTATTTATCTTTTAAAATTGATTTTGACATACGTTTACTTAGCAGATGTCTCGGATTACCTAACTCTGGTACTTTTTTTTTATCTATACTCTTTACCACGGTAAGTCTCAGTTTTCAAAACTAATGTCAATTTTTGTAAAGAGGCTATTGTTTACAATGGTAACAAAATGTCCTATGGACGGTGGATACTTCTCTTAAAAGGATGCCAAATCAGATATGATTTACTAGTTTAGCACAAATTTTGGTCCAGATCTAGTAAAACTTGCTGAGGTGTCTTCTTTGATAAAAATGTTCATGATAACAACCTGTTTGAAACCACCCATGGTCCAACGAACAAAGAAACAACAACATAAAATGAACAATAGAAATAACAACTACCATACAAAATCTGATCGCATTTTGTAAAGACTTGTCATGATCTATGTTGTTTATAATTATCTTGATTAATTACATTTTTAAAGAATGGTTACGTAAAATTCATGCATGCATAGCTAAAAAAAAATTAAAATTATTTCCAAGAACAAATAGTATCAAATACTGCATATTTTATGAGAATTTTTGTACAGAAGGATACTGTATGAGAAATTAGGTCTTTAAATTCATGGTTTGTTGCAAATACAAAATCCACAAAAATGGATATCATATATACTCGTTTATAAGTCAGGTCCATCTGCAAACAATAAAGACCCTGACCTGTCATGACATAATGCACCAGCAGATCAGGGTCTGTGAAGTCCACAGTTGGACTCAACTTGTGATTACATACAGTACTCAATGAATAACAAAGAATTCACAGGATGCTGGAAAGCCGCCCAAACTACTAGGAAATAGTGACAAGTCTTATTCCAAAAGGGCAAATGGAAATAGTGGCAAGTCTAATTCCACAAGGGCAAATGGAATTAGTGGCAAGTCTAATTCCACAAGGGCAAATGGAAATAGTGACAAGTCTTATTCCAAAAGGGCAAATGGAAATAGTGGCAAGTCTTATTCCAAAAGGGCAAATGGAAATAGTGACAAGTCTTATTCCAAAAGTGCAAATGGAAATAGTGGCAAGTCTTATTCCAAAAGGGCAAATGGAAATAGTGACAAGTCTTATTCCACAAGGGCAAATGGAAATAGTGGCAAGTCTTATTCCACAAGGGCAAATGGAAATAGTGACAAGTCTTATTCCACAAGGGCAAATGGAAATAGTGGCAAGTCTTATTCCAAAAGAGCAAATGGAAATAGTGACAAGTCTTATTCCAAAAGGGCAAATGGAAATAGTGACAAGTCTTATTCCAAAAGAGCAAATGGAAATAGTGACAAGTCTTAATCCAAAAAGGCAAATGGAAATAATGGCAAGTCTTATTCCACAAGGGCAAATGGAAATAGTGACAAGTCTTATTCCAAAAGGGCAAATGGAAATAGTGGCAAGTCTTATTCCACAAGGGCAAATGGAAATAGTGACAAGTCTTATTCCAAAAGGGCAAATGGAAATAGTGACAAGTCTTATTCCAAAAGGGCAAATGGAAATAGTGACAAGTCTTATTCCAAAAGGGCAAATGGAAATAGTGACAAGTCTTATTCCACAAGGGCAAATGGAAATAGTGGCAAGTCTTATTCCAAAAGAGCAAATGGAAATAGTGACAAGTCTTATTCCAAAAGGGCAAATGGAAATAGTGACAAATCTTATTCCAAAAGGGCAAATGGAAATAGTGGCAAGTCTTATTCCACAAGGGCAAATGGAAATAGTGGCAAATCTTATTCCAAAAGGGCAAATGGAAATAGTGACAAGTCTTATTCCAAAAGGGCAAATGGAAATAGTGACAAGTCTTATTCCAAAAGGGCAAATGGAAATAGTGGCAAGTCTTATTCCAAAAGGGCAAAAGGAAATAGTGGCAAGTCTTATTCCAAAAGGGCAAATGGAAATAGTGACAAGTCTTATTCCAAAAGGGCAAATGGAAATAGTGACAAGTCTTATTCCAAAAGGGCAAATGGAAATAGTGGCAACTCTAATTCCACAATGGCAAAAGGAAATAGTGACAAGTCTTATTCCACAAGGGCAAAAACAATGAGTAATATTTTCATTAAAGTAATTTGTAAAAGAATTTAACAGTGATTTTTACTAGATGAACATGAAATTGACAGAGTGCTCATCAATAGAGCTGTAGTAGCTCAGCAGAGTGTCTGACTCATAATCCAAGAGTCACAGGTTTGATACCCGCCCAGGCCAGCCAGGGCCAGCTGCTATGGTGTGTGCTTGAAAAAGGGCCTTAACTCCCATTTCCTTGGCATGATATAACCAATAATGTGTTAAAAGTGCTGTTAAAACCGACAAAACAAACAAACAATCAGTAATGATAGTCATATATCCCAGATGTAAATGCACTGATGCAAGCTGAGGAGCAAATGTATAATTTTTTTTATTTTTTTTCCATGGAGGTTTAATTTTCAAGAAGAGTGGTTTGTTTTGCTAAAATTTTAAACTTTATGTTTTTACTTAAGATGTTTCCTCTTAGAAGAGAAAGATTACTGGTATTTAGTGTCCATATTTATAAAATATATACCTGTTAGAGGATTAATATTAATGTTGAGATAAAATATATACCTGTCAGAGGATTAATAATAATGCTGAGATAAAATATATACCAGTTGGAGGATTAATATTAATGTTGAGATAAATGTATACCTATTACAGGATCAACAATAATATTGAGCTAAAATGTACACCTGTTGGAGGATTAATATTAATGTTGAGATAAATGTATACCTGTTACAGGATTAATATTAATGTTGAGATCAAATGTATACCTGTTACAGGATTAATATTAATGTTGAGATCAAATGTATACCTGTTACAGGATTAATATTAATGTTGAGATCAAATGTATACCTGTTACAGGATTAATATTAATGCTGAGATCAAATGTATACCTGTTATAGGATTAATATTAATGTTGAGATAAATGTATACCTGTTACAGGATTAATATTAATGTTGAGATCAAATGTATACCTGTTACAGGATTAATATTAATGTTGAGATCAAATGTATACCTGTTACAGGATTAATATTAATGTTGAGATCAAATGTATACCTGTTACAGGATTAATATTAATGTTGAGATCAAATGTATACCTGTTACAGGATTAATATTAATGTTGAAATAAAATGTATAACAGTTGGAGGATTAATAATAATGTTGAGATAAAATGTAAACCTGTTGGAGGATTAATATTAATGTTGAGATAACAATGTATAACCTGTTAGAGGATTAATATTAATGTTGAGAGACAATTCTAAACTGATGTAATTACTGTAGGTAGACAGCATCAAATAACTTGTATGCTTACAGTGTTTAAGTACAGTTCAATTATCTGTGATTACTCACACTCAAACAGAGACACACTAAAATGATTCCTTCCTTTTCTAAGTCATTTCTTAGTGTCTGTTTTGGGGTTCTTCTATTGTCCTAATGTCATTTGTGATTTAACAACAGTGGGTAAGCAAATTACCTTTTCCCAATGACATGTGACAATCTCCAAAATCAACAGTGTAGTCTGATACTAAAGTCATCTTTACTTAGAATACTGACTGACACAAAAGATATAATTTCTAGTGTGTCATGACAAGCACATAGGCCTGCATAAAGATTGTACACTTTTATACAACTATCTGCACTGTACTTCTATACTATTTACTGATTACACTCTTACTGTCTATACTCACATATAATCCGACACCAACTGCAAACTGCATAGACCCAGATCTGCCATCGCATAATGCGCCAGCAGATCTGGGTCATGCAGTTTGTAGTGACTAATCAGTTGAACCAACAACATAGACCCTGATCTGCCAGCACATTATGCGACAGCAGATCAGGGTCTATGTTGTTTGCATTTGGATCTGGTTTATACACAAGTAAATACGGTAATTTTGTTTAGCGCCCTGTCCAAGACAATAAATGAGCTCAGATTATTCTATTCATTTAAAAAAACTCATTTAAAATTGTTTAGAAAAAGGTGATAATTACCATGACAACAGACAAACACGATGACCTTATGTACTGTAAATCAATGCCAAATCAGTTTACAACTTTTTTTTATATACTTGTCATTCATTTACAATGTACTATGCATTCCTTTACAGCAAATGCTTCCAATTGGAGAGTTTTAGTTACATCCAAATACTTTTAAGAGATTCCTCATTCTGTTGAGGTGAAACTTGGTCTTCATCCTTCATGTAGTCAACAAGTTTAGGACCTTACTTTGACTGTATTATACTCTTAAATAATGTTGTAAAGGTATATTGAAAAATTGCAACTCACTCTTGGTAATTAATTGACAATTGTGACTTGAATTTTATGTTCAAATCATGGTGTGTATATGAATTGGGTCTGTCCTCGAAAGAGAGACATCTTTAGCTCTTGATGTCACAAAAAACCAGTCTATATTTTCATATCTCAAACCACTGAATCAGCCCAGATCGGCAAGGCACTTACTGGATCAGCCCAGATCAGCTACCAAGGTGTGCTCTTGGGCAAGGCACTTACTGGATCAGCCCAGATCGGCTACCATGGTGCGTCCTTGGACAAGGCACTTACTGGATCAGCCCAGATCAGCTACCATGGTGTGCCCTTGGGCAAGGCACTTACTTGATCAGCCCAGATCGGCTACCATGGTATGCCTTTGGGCAAGGCACTTTACTCTGCTCGCATTCACACAGTATGACCTTCCTGCACTGCAGTGCCATAAACTACCAAACCAAATCTGACTATCACAGCTACGACATATGCATTTATGGTAACAGTTCCATATAGAACCATACAATTCCTTCACTTCCCCAATCTACAATCAACATGACAAAAGACTCGATCAACAGAAAAACATTCAAAATTTTCATAATGTTGTGAAACATGTACAAATTGTATAATTTAAACTAATTCAATGACAATAGTGGGAAAAGAACCAAAAGAACCCAATAGTCTTGCTTAAATTCAGTAGTCCAGGTACTTTAATGTGAAAAGAACCTGCTAGTTTTTCTCAAATTCAATACCAGGCACTTTAATGTGAAAAGAACCTGCTAGTTTTTCTCAAATTCAATACCAGGCACTTTAATGTGAAATTTAGCTTTAAAATATTGTATACCTTATATACTCATGTAAAATCCGGAACCATAATGCAAACAACATAGACACTGATCTGCCGGCACATAATGCACCGGCAGATCAGGGTCTATGTTATTTTTTCTACTGATTAGTCCTTACAAACTGCATAGACCCAGATCTGCCGGCGCATTTTGCGATGGCAGATCTGGGTCTATGCAGTTTGCAGTTGGTATCGGCTTATACACAAGTATATACGGTCATTATGTTTTAAAACAAGAGTACCATGAACAGCACATTATTGGCCTACCCCAAAGACACAATAGTAGGGTATGGTTGACTGGAGATTATTGACCAATGGGTCTCAATAAACTTTGACCTTTGGCAGTCTTTCCAGAAACCCATTGCAAAATAGTAGGAAAAAAAGAGGGCTACTTTTAGAAAAACAAAAAGCAGGGAAAAAGTTGGGGAAAATATGAATATTTTATTTTAAAAATCTGTATAAAATTTATGTAAGTTACTGAAACAATAAAGTCTTTACATGCATACTAGCTGTCTCTTTAGTCCAGGTTGCCTCAATATTAATGAACACCTAGTACCACATCAAATGGAACCGAACAACAAATTTTTCCTTTTTTGCTAAAAGATACATAGAGGAAAAATATAGAGAGGCAAAACAGAATCCTTTTAACATATGGTAAGCAGAACAGCAGTTCTGATCATATATTGACATAAAACTGACTAAATAGTAGGGTCATTTTGCAAAAAGTAGTGGAAAATAGGGAGTCTGACAAAAAGGTAGGAAAAGCTGGAAAAACTAGGGCTGGAAAGCTGCTTTGGTCAAGGTATGTGGTCTTTAACTTAATTTGATGTGCAGAAACCATTATTTTCTTATCAGACTTACCATTACCATGACCTCTGACCTTTAGACCCCAAAATCTAAAGGTTTTTTTATTATCCTAAGTGCAAGCCATCCAAAGTTTGGTTACAGAATTTAGTCTATCTAGAACAAAACTTGTTCTGCAAAACCTTTATTTCCACCCACAAAGTTTGGTAACTGCAGATGACCATGACCTTCCTTACCCCAAATGCAAGTCATCTACAAAGTTTGGTAACTTTAAATTAGTCTTTAGATGATGAAGAACTCAAATTATTGTGCAGATACCATTTTTCTTCTTTCAGTAACTAAGACCTTGACCATTAACCTTTTGACCCCAACAATGATAGGATTCTTCCTGATCCCAAGTGTAATCTATCCACAAATTTTGGTAACTGGATGATGGTCAACTAGAGTTATTGTGTGGAAATGAAAATGCTAACAAATGGACAGGTGGACAGACAACATAACATAATATACTCCACCTTATGTTGGTCATTTAAGAACTATAGAGGAAGTCATGAGCTCATATAGTAACCCAATGGTCTACCTTAATTCAATAAATGAAAGCCTAGATCCAGCATTCTGGTAATCCCTGAGCTCTAGGCACCAGGTTTTTCCAACCTTGCTTTCAATTGCAGCAATAAATTAATTTGAAATGAAGAATTTCATTAGAACCAAAACAAATTATTGACAACTCCCTTTATCTCTTTACCTTCTTGCATAATTACTCTAGAAAAGAGATCTAACATTCAACAGTAATGTATACCAATTCAAATAAATTGCCTCTCAATAGCAGAGAACAAGTGAATCAACGAAGTTCATTTACATAGCACCAAAGATGGTATTACAGGTATGATACAAAAAATATAATGACTAAATAACCAAATAGGAATGGCCAAACTGAAGTCAAATATGTCGCATATCCCTTCCCTAAACCTTCTTCATAAATATCATACAGTATACTACAAAGAAAAGAGTCCATTGAAAGGATTGATGCTCTACTGGCCAAAAAAAATTTCTAGGAATTCAATACAAGACCTCTTTTAACTGTTATGTGCTGGAACCATTTCTGATATTCTTCAGTGATAACAAGATTTTCAAATTACCTGTTATGGTGGACATATTGGAAGTCAGATTGACACCATTTAGGTCCAAGCAGACATCATTAGAAGTCTTCTAGTGAAAACCCCATATCAATATGACCATCCATTGAGAGGGAGTAGTGACAGCAAAATTTTAAAGACAACTGTTATGGCAGCCATATTGGATGTACAATTGGCACCATTTTTTCTTCAGGACCAACTAAGTATCATAAGAAGTCTATTGGTGAAAACAGATAGATGTTGATATAGCCATCTTCTGGAGAGAAGTAGAGATAACAATGTCCGGGCGGCACCATTGTCATCTAGGACCAACTAGACTATGGGATGAACATGTGTGCAAAGTTTCATAGCAATACTCCAAGTAGGAGGAGTAGCAATAACAAACTTGTGCTAAACAGATGGACAAATGGCAGACAATAGACAGAGACGATGGACAAAAAAGCATCCCATATGCTCTTTTGGTCTATGACTAGTAAAGCTTAAAAAAATCAACTAAAAACACTTTAGCTTTGATTTTGCAAAATCCCATCTTCATAGTTTCTGAAAATATATTATTAATAACATCTGGCATCTAAAATGTAGGTATTTTTATAACTTTCTGTGGAAAATGAACAAAAAAAAAAATGAAGAAGTCTTTATCTCAAATTTTACTACCAATAAGTTAGCAAAATATGGAAATAAAATCAGAATATATTTTGCAATCAAGAATTTGATTTAAATAGTTTTAAAACACAAGAGAAACAAAAATAACACTTGATAAGCAACTACTTGAGCTAACTGCTCTCTCTCTCTCTCCTGTACCTGTCACCGTGAATTTTGCACTCCAAATTATCATGCTTTCATTTTAAGTAAGGCAATAAAATTTGAAGTGGCATTTAATTTAAACAATAAATATAAATTAGCACAGCTATAAATTCCAAATTTACTGCATTAAGCTGGTACTTGTTCACGATTTATGCTTTTTATATTTGTCTTCTTGTTTTATATTATGTACCAAACTAAAGTCAAACAATGACTAATCTGATCTTTTATCAGAAAGGCAAACAAATTTATTCCAACAAATGATTTATTATATACATATACAACAATGTAAGACAGACAGAATTTTAATGGAGTTTTTATATATATTGTTTTCATGAACACCTCAGCTAGCATTCCTAAAAATATTAGTAAATCAAGAAAATGAAAGTGAAAACAATATAGATTTCGCTCACAAATATTTGAATTACTTTCCCAAATAAAGTTTTAATAATAATAATAATAATAATGAGGACTTTGTATAGCGCCTAATCTTTAGAAGCTCTAAGCGCTTTACAACATTAGATAACACCTAAAAACATATATAATGATATGATTACGATAAACAAACACCATGAAATTAGAAAACAAAAAACATGCTGAAAATAGTTAAGGTAAGGAAACATTATTAAGTCTTTAAGTCTATTCTTGCAGTCGAAAAAGGTGAGTTTTAAGAGCACTCTTGAATGAGATCACTGTGTCTTTGTGTCTAAGTTCAGTGTGCAATTTGCTCCACGTTGTTGGGCCCTGGTATGCAAAAGAACGTTGTCCGTATGACTTCGTTTTGATAGTGGGAATAATGAGAATACGAGTGTCAGAAGAGGAGCGTAAGTATCTTGCTGGTGTGTACACATGGGTGAGGTGAGATAGGTATGTTGGACTGGAGCCAGTCAATGAAACGAAGCACAGAGAACACATTTTTTGTTTGATTCTGGATCGAATGGGTAGCCAGTGTAGGGTACAGAGCAGGGGGGAAGGTGTGGTCTGTTTGTGGTACTCTAAGAATGATCCGAGCAGTTGTGTTTTGAACTTTTTGAAGTTTCTGGAGTAGATACTGAGATGAACTAGATAGAATTGAGTTACAATAGTCCAGTCTTGAAAGTACTAAGGAACACACAAGTGTTTAGTGGTATCAACTGAAAGATAATTGCGAATGGAGCTGATGCGTCTCAGCTCAAGATATGCAGCCTTGCAAATGTTCATGACATGTTGGTGTAATGAGAGAGTACTGTCAGGAGTGACACCTAAGTTTCGTACTGACTGTGTGAATTTAATGTTGGTGTTGCTGATACTTATTGTTTGAGGTAAAGGAGTGGAATGAGAAAGTCTCTGTGTTGTAATCAGAATGGCTTCAGTTTTATCATCATTCATCTGCAGCTTGTTACATGTCATCCATGACTTCACATCAGAAATGCACCTCTATACACCTTGGATGGTAGCATCAACTTCAGTTGGGTGGCTAGATTTGTATATTTGGGTGTCATCAGCATACAATTGGTGAGACACTGGATGATGATCTATGACACTTGAGAGCGGCCGAGTGTACAGAATGAAGTGAACAGGTCAAAGAACAGAACCCTGTGGAACACCAAAACATAGATCAACTGGGCTGGAGAGTTTTCCATTTACGGACACAATTTGTGTCCTGTTGACCAAGTAGGACTTGAACCATAGTGAGGCTGTATCGTGAATGCCAAATACATGATGGAAATGGTGAAGTAATATATCATGGTCTATTGTATCAAATACTGCAGACAAGTCCAGGAGGGTGAGGACTGTAAACTTTCCACTATCCAAAGCAGAGAGAAGGTCGTTAACTACTTTCAGAAGGGTAGTTTCGGTACTGTGGCGAGGGATATATGCAGACTGTACATTGCTAAAAGACTGTTTGAATTCAGATGAGATACAAGTTGGGATAGAACAACTTTTTCTAAGATTTTTGACATGAATGGGAGGTTAGAAACTGGGAGATAGTTCTTTAAATCATTATGGTCAAGTGTTGGTTTCTTCAGCAGAGGCTTTACAATGGCAGTTTTGAAAAATGATGGGAATTCCCCAGATGAGAGAGAAGTATTAATAACATCAGTTAGTGAAGGCAACATTGGATCTAAGCACTCAAGCAGCAGTGATGTCGGAATTGGATCAAGTTCACATGACTTTGGGTCACTCTTCATCATGATGGTATGTACTAAATCCATAGGGACAGGTTCAAGTGCTGCTAACAGTTCCCACTGAAATTCTGTATCACAACTGTATGGCGACGACGAGTCAATTGAAATTGTGTTGTCAAGCTTATCTCTAATGGTTTGTACTTTGTCACGGAAGAAATCTGCAAACTGGTCCAGAAGGTCGACTGGAGAGAAGGTAGTTGGAAGTGGTGTACATTTGTTCCTTGACATTAGCTTGTTAGTAATCTCGAAGAGCTCTTTGCAGCTGAAACTTTCAGTGATCTTAGTACTGTAGTGGGCTGATTTCACTGCATGGACTATGTTTGTAAGATTCTTCTTAGTGGCTTCGTAGATTTGCTTATGAAAAGTGAATCTGGTGGAAAGCCAAAGCCTCTCAGGCTTACGGCAGTCTCTTTTAGCAGTGCGAAGCTGGTCCCTAACACTGCTATACCACAGAGAACACTTTTGAATTGATACTCTGCACTTGGTTGCTGGGGCATGTTTGTCAAGCAATGAACACAGGCAGTTATCAAGTTGTTCTGCTGTAGGAGGTAACAAAGTTGTTCGGATTGCTTGGATGTCATGCATTAGTTGGGTTCTATTTATCATACGGATGTTTCTCTTAGTAGCAAATAAATGTGGAGGGTTTGGGACTGATACATCAAGATGGCATATAATGCAGAAGTGATCTGATGCAAGTTTGTGGGACACCAGGGAGGACTGTAGAATATTATCATCAGGTCTATGAAGAATCCAGTCTAAAATGTGACCATGTTTTAACACATATTGGTATTCAGATTGTTAGCAAATATGTGACCATGTTTTAACACATATTGGTATTCAGATTGTTAGCAAATAATAGATGATTACAGTATATAATATACCAAAATCCTTCATTTGATTAATAAAATCACAATCTGACATCATTAGCTGGGTGGGTTTCACGCAAATCATGCTGTAATACCTGATATCAAGTAATAGCTCTGAATATACACAGTAATAGCACATGCAAAAACACTATTATAACATGCATGCAAAAATACTATCATAACATGCAAAAACACTATTATAACATGCAAAAACACTATCATAACATGCAAAAACACTATATTAACATGCAAAAACACTATCATAACATGCAAAAACACTATTATAACATGCAAAAACACTATCATAACATGCATGCAAAAACACTATCATAACATGCAAAAACATTATTATAACATGCAAAAAGACTATTATAACATGCAAAAACACTAACACGCAAAAATATTATCATAACATGCAAAAACACTGTCATAACATGCAAAAACACGATCATAACATGCAAAAATACTATCATAACATGCAAAAACACTGTCATAACATGCAAAAACACTGTCATAACATGCAAAAACACCATCATAACTCAATCTGCATGATACCTATCCAATTACTGTATAGAACTGCGTACAAGTCGAGTCCAACTGCAAACTGCACAGACCCAGATCTGATGTCGCATAATGTGTCAGCTTATCTGGGTCTATTCAGTTTGTTAGGATTAATCATTAGACCAAACAACACTGACCTTTATCTGCTGGTGCATTATGCACTGGCAGATCAGGGCCTATGTTGTTAAAAGTTTGACTCAACTTATACATGAGTATATGTGGTATATTTCAAATAGAAGAAAGGTGCAATATATTTCACTGTCCATATGTCTGCTTTTTTCTCTGTATGCAGTGCATCTCTTTTCTGTTTGTAAAACATCTATCTTGTTATTACAGTATTTATATATGTATGTATGTATGTATGTATGTATGTATGTATGTATGTATGTATGTATGTATGTAGGTAGGTAGGTAGGTAGGTAGGTAGGTAGGTAGGTAGGTAGGTAGGTAGGTAGGTATGTATGTATGTAGAGTTTGCAGTTCACAATGTGCAAAAGTTTTGTTCTAAACATGCTAACAAGTATTCTGTAGAATATAGTCCAGAGGTGTCAAACATACGACTCACCAGACTCATTATTTATTATTATTATTTATTATTATTTATTATTATTTATATCAAATCTGGCCTGCCATAGTAAATGAGTTTGACACTCCTGATATAGGCTCTTGTCTGTAAAGGTTGCTACAATGACATAGCTTACTGCTTACACACACAAAAAACTATCTCCAGGGCATTTCAGGACAAAAACTTTAAACATATAGTAATCTTATCCCCAAGTTTCACTTGAATGCAATACAGTCTATGCTCTAGCAGTTATCTGACTTTCACAAACTTTTGACATATAATAATCTAATCCTAAAGTTTAACTTGAATACAATACAGTCTATGAAGTTTTACTTGAATACAATACAGTCTATGAAGTTTTACTTGAATACAATACAGTCTATGAAGTTTTACTTGAATACAATACAGTCTATGAAGTTTTACTTGAATACAATACAGTCTATGAAGTTTTACTTGAATACAATACAGTCTATGAAGTTTTACTTGAATACAATACAGTCTATGAAGTTTAACTTGAATACAATACAGTCTATGAAGTTTTACTTGAATACAATACAGTCTATGAAGTTTTACTTGAATACAATACAGTCTATGAAGTTTTACTTGAATACAATACAGTCTATGAAGTTTAACTTGAATACAATACAGTCTATGAAGTTTAACTTGAATACAATACAGTCTATGAAGTTTTACTTGAATACAATACAGTCTATGAAGTTTTACTTGAATACAATACAGTCTATGAAGTTTTACTTGAATACAATACAGTCTATGAAGTTTTACTTGAATACAATACAGTCTATGAAGTTTTACTTGAATACAATACAGTCTATGAAGTTTTACTTGAATACAATACAGTCTATGAAGTTTTACTTGAATACAATAGTCTATGAAGTTTAACTTGAATACAATACAGTCTATGAAGTTTTACTTGAACACAATACAGTCTATGAAGTTTTACTTGAATACAATACAGTCTATGAAGTTTAACTTGAATACAATACAGTCTATGAAGTTTAACTTGAATACAATACAGTCTATGAAGTTTTACTTGAATACAATACAGTCTATGAAGTTTAACTTGAATACAATACAGTCTATGAAGTTTAACTTGAATACAATAAGTCTCTGAAGTTTAACTTGAAAACAATACAGTCTATGAAGTTTAACTTGAATACAATACAGTCTATGAAGTTTTACTTGAATACAATACAGTCTATGAAGTTTTACTTGAATACAATACAGTCTATGAAGTTTTACTTGAACACAATACAGTCTATGAAGTTTTACTTGAATACAATACAGTCTATGAAGTTTTACTTGAATACAATACAGTCTATGAAGTTTTACTTGAATACAATACAGTCTATGAAGTTTTACTTCAATAAAATACAGTCTATGAAGTTTTACTTGAATACAATAGAGTCTGTGATGTAGCAGTTTTCTGATTTTCAAAAACTCGAACAGAGCACCTTAATATCATTGACAATGATGCCATCAGCTTTTTGCTTACACAGGCAAGACAGGAACTCGAAGCATACAAATTATACTGTCTTTACTCGCTTATAAGTCGGGTCCAACTGCAAACAGCATAGACCCTGATCTGTAGTTGCACAATGCACTGGCATATCAGGGTCTATGTTGTTAATTCTACCAATTACTCCTAACAAACTGCATAGACCCAGATCTGCCAGCGCATTATATGATGGCAGATCTGGGTCTATGCAGTTTGCAGTTATACCTGAATTATAAGTGAGTATATATGGTGAAAACGTTACATAAATAGCAAGATTATCTTAAAGTTTCAATTTAATACAGTGACTGATTTAGAATATGTTTGACTTTTAAAAATGTAAAATAAATACCAGTTCTTAACATTGCTGAATCTTTATGATATTACTGTCAGATATATAAAAAAAAAATGAGGAGAATAACCACCACAAAAGATGATTTGAAACAAGTGAGAAAGGCGCATAAGGTAGTTATTTATATTTGGAGAAACTATATTGTGCATGGCCGAACATGGTAATGCAAACTGCAAGAAAATAAATTCTCATGGGTGAGAAAAGGTCACTCTGATTAAGCAGCTCTTGTGACAGAGTTTTCCGTTACACATAAATTAAGAGACAATATTAAAAGGGACATTTCATTTGCAAACAATGTATGCCTAACACATGCTTCATTTGTCACAACCTGTTTTTGTCTACTATGGACAGAATACTTACATTAACCCCTGATTGCCATGACCCAATACTACTACAAAACACTACCTATCAGCTCATATATAATGTTATTCAGTTTTCTTCCTATCAAGTAGACACTTTTTTTTTATAAAATGAGATAATTCTGAAATTTTCTTTCACAAATAAACAACACATGATTATAGGCAGAATGCAAATCAGCTACTGAATCCTTGATGAATAAACTTAAAATGGCTCTGGAACAATAATTTTCCTGTAGAAAATTCAATGATTTGTTCTCAAGTCTCTGACTTTATGATATGTTAGATTTAAAATATTCATCCTGAATCCACATACAAAGACATTAAATGGGAATTTCTATGTCATCTTATTTTTCCCCCATGCACAGCATTCAAGAAAGTTGGGAAAATCAGCACGATTTTCATACCTCGAGGTAATTTATTTCCATTATAGAAGAAATTATCATGGTAATTATATCTACTGTATATCTATATCTACTTACCATATATACTTCTTTATAAGTCACGTCCATCTGCACACAACATAGACCACGATCAGCCATCACATGATGCACAACAGATCAAGGTCTGTCTTGTATGTTATACTGATTATTCCTAACAAACTGCAAAGACCAAAATCAGCCAGTGCATTATGTGACAGCAGGTCTGGGTCTATGCAGTTTGCAGTTGGTACTGGCTTATATATTATATACGGTATGTATTATTATATGGAGCAAGGGGAATGTTGGTCTACACTGTAGCATCTCATCTGGGATTCCTTTGGTTAAAAGCCTTGATCAGATACCTTAATCTAAAACCAAGCTAAAACTTTGGGATTTTTTTAAAATATACTATTTTTAACTCTCCATCAGTATCTACATGTGAATTGGGATTTTTTTTAATATACTTTTTTAACTCTCCATCAGTATCTACATGTGAATTGGGATTTTTTTAAATATACTTTTTTAACTCTCCATCAGTATCTACATGTGAATTGGGATTTCTTTAATATACTTTTTTAACTCTCCATCAGTATCTACATGTGAATTGGGATTTCTTTAATATACTTTTTTAACTCTCCATCAGTATCTACATGTGAATTGGGATTTCTTTAATATACTTTTTTAACTCTCCATCAGTATCTACATGTGAATTGGGATTTCTTAATATACTTTTTTAACTCTCCATCAGTATTTACATGTGAATTGGGATTTTTTTAAAATATACTTTTTTAACTCTCCATCAGTATCTACACATGAATTGGGATTTTTTAATATACTTTTTTAACTCTCCATCAGTATCTACATGTGAATTGGGATTTTTTTAATATACTTTTTTAACTCTCCATCAGTATCTACATGTGAATTGGGATTTTTTTAAATATACTTTTTTAACTCTCCATCAGTATCTACATGTGAATTGGGATTTCTTTAATATACTTTTTTAACTCTCCATCAGTATCTACATGTGAATTGGGATTTCTTTAATATACTTTTTTAACTCTCCATCAGTATCTACATGTGAATTGGGATTTCTTTAATATACTTTTTTAACTCTCCATCAGTATCTAC